>OW240920.1:100724844-100779879 GCA_933207985.1 Pelobates cultripes | reverse complement strand
GGGAGGGAGAAGAAGAACACTATGGGACAGGGAGAGGAGAAAAAAAAAAAACTATGGGACTGGGGAGGAGGCAGGAAAGAACACTATGGCACAGAAGAGGGGGGAGAACACTATGGGATGGGGGGAAAAACACTGGGACAGGGAAGGGGAGAAAAGAACACTATGGAACTGGAGAGGAGGGGGGAAAGAACACTAAAGAGGGAGGGGAGATAAACACTAGAGGGGGAAGAGAGGAACATTAAGCAGGGGGGAACCACTAAAAGAGAAGGGAAGTTTTTCATATTAGATTAATTAACCCCTTAAGGACGGAGCCAAATGTACATGTTGCGAACAAAACAAAATGTAAACAAAAACTGGCATTTGCGCTACATGTCTGTCCAACCGTAATTCACCTCTTTCATAGTAAATACACCCACCCTTATTATATATCATTTTATTCAGGGGAAACAGGGATTTCATTTAATATCAAATATTAAGCTGTGAAACATAATTGAATATGAAAATAAATGGGAGAAAATATTTTTTTTAATTTTTTTTAGTTCTACATGACATTTTAACGGTCAATGTCATAATACTGTTTGCTTATACTGCAATAAAATACACATATTTGTATTAAGCAAAGTTTCACGTGTAAAACAGTACCCCCTATGTACAGGTTTTATGGCGTTTTGGGAAGTTACAGGGTCATATATAGCATGTTACATTTGAAATTGAAATTCGACAGATTGGTTATGTTGCCTTTGAGACTGTATAGTAGCCCAGGAATTAAATTTACACCCATAATGGCATACCATTTGGAATAGTAGACAACCCAAGGTATTGCAAATGGGGTATGTCCAGTCTTTTTTAGTAGCCATTTGGTCACAAACACTGGCCAAAGTTAGCGTTAGTATTTGTTTGTGTGTGAAAAATGCAAAAAACGCCAATTTTGGCCAGTGTTTGTGACTAAGTGGCTACTAAAAAAGACTGGACATACCCCGTTTGCAATACCTTGGGTTGTCTTCTTTTGCAAATGGTATGCCATCATAGGGGTAATTTTCATTCTTGGGCTACCATGGGTCTCAAAGGCAACCTAACCAATCTGGCGAATTTTAATGTGAAAAAAATGAAACAAGCCTTATATTTGATGCTGTAACTTTTGAAAACACCATAAAACCTGTGCATGAGGAGTACTGTTGTACTCGGGAGACTTCGCTGAACACAAATATTTGTGTTTCAAAACAGTAAAAAGTATCGTAGCAATAATATCGTCCGTGTAAGTGCTGTTTGTGTGTGAAAAATGCAAAAAAACTTCACTTTTACTGGCGATATCATCGTTGTAATACATTTTACTTTGTAATATTTGTGTTCAGCAAAGTCTCCCGAGTAGAACAGTACCCCCCATGTACGGGTTTTATGGTGTCTTGGAAAGTTATAGGGTTAAATATAGTGCTAGCAAATTAAATTCCCTTTACTTTCGGCATGGATTGTCAGGCAGGTCCCGCTAATTGTAATTAATTAAGATACCTAATTATGCAAAAATATGACAAATATATATGTAGAATTAATATATATATATATATATATATATATATATATATATATATATATATATATATATATATATATATATACACGTATGTGTATGTGTATATACATGTGTATATATAATTTTTTTAAAATATTTTTATTTATATATAGGTATATATATAGTAATATATACGTATATATTTATGTATATAGATATATATATTATTTCGTTCTACATGTATTTTGATATAAATATATATATTAATATCACAATACAGAACGAAATAACATAATCTATATATTTTTTAATTATTTATTTTTAATTATTTTTTTAATTTTACTTTTTAACGTATTTACATATTTATTTTTTATATTAGATATATATATATATAACAATAATTATATATATATTTAATCAGTATCAGTCTACGTGTAATTTGATATTAATATATATATATATATATATATATATATATATATATATATATAATTATATATATATTAATAGTAAAATACACCTAGACGGTGTATGTGTGTGTATGTATATGTGTGTATATATATATATATATATATATATATATATATATATATATATATATAATATATATGATCTAAGTATGTATTTTTTTTTTTTACACTTATTTGTTCACTTTCACTATATTGAGCTCACTATCAGATCGATACTATCTTGATCAGTATAGTTACTATATCCTCCCTAATTAGCCTGCATCTCTTTGACTCTAACTTTCAGTGTGAATGAAGTGGATGCTTTGTTTCTAAGGTTGCTTGGCAACCCGGTCACATGCACGTTCACGCACGTCACATGCACGCTCCCACGTGGGTCTCTCACTTCCGGGTACCTCGGCCCGCCGGCTGTCTGATCATCCTATTGGTAAGCTTTATTTCACTTACATGTATAAATTGTTATAGATAGCAATATATCACTGTGATCTTGATAAAGACCCCAGGAGGGTCGAAACGTCGATTGTCTGTATTTTGCACAGGACATGTATTATTTTATAATACAGTAAAGACTATTTTTTGCCACTCAGAAGCAGTCCTAGTGTGCTCCCTTCACTTTTGATTTTATATATATATATATATATATAATATATATGATCTAAGTATGTATTTTTTTTTTTTACACTTATTTTAACTTTCATTTATTTTATTTCCAGCCAGCAGGGGGACTACCTGTCATTACAGGCAGCCCCCTGCTGGCAATACAGCAGCCAGCTATCCCGGCCATGTGATTGTGAGGTCCTCGCAAGGACCTCACTCTCACATGGCCGAGGAGGCTGCAGGAGAGAAGATCTGCCGCGGGGGGGCTCCCTGGGAGTCCCCCCAACCGCGATCGCCGGCAACCCGGTAAGTAAACAAAAACCGGAGGGCATACTATTACGCCCGGCGGCGTTTAGAGCTGCCTAAAATAGGGCGTAATAGTACGCCCTCCGGTCTTAAGGGGTTAAATTCATTAAAAAGTCTAATATTAAAAAAATTATATGAAAAAAAACAAAACTTTTTTTTTTAAATCATTTGGGGGGAAAAGTCATTTTCGGTTTAGGTTTCGGTTTTTGGCCAAGGGCATGCTGAATTTTCGGTTTCGGTTTTGGCCCAGAATTATCATTTTGGTGCACCCCTACAAAATACTGCAGGTTATACTGGTTCATGTCACCTCTCCATTCATCTCAGTCTTTCCAGAAGAATTCTCTACACCCAACAGCACTACCCCACACTGTCAGAAGAACACAACCCATCACAACTCTAGAAGCACAGAAACCCCAGCAGCACCGCTCTTAATCAGAAAGATTCCCCAACCCACAAGAAGAATAGTTAACCAGTCCCAGTCAGCAGCCCATCATATTTTCCCTAGATAATCTCCCTCAATAGCACACTGACAGCACAGCAAAGACTATACAGACTCTACCCCCTGAACCATCCTTAAAGGGGTGCTATAGTGTTAGGAATATAAATCTGTCACAAGCCCTGTAGGCCCTCCATATAGGAAAGCATTGCTTCAATGTTTTCACTGAAGCTGGATGTCATTTAGGAGACTCAGAGACCGCTAGCATCTAGGCAGTGCCTCTATTGGCTGTTTGATTGACAGAGTGTGGAGGCAGTCTTAGTCCTGCAAGGCAATTGCAGGGCTAAGCGGGATACTATAGGCACCAAACCACTTACCTTAATTAAGCAGTTTTGGTGTATAGATCTTGTCCCTGCGGTCTCACTGCTCAATGTTCTGCCATTTTGTCATGCAGCCCTAGTCACACCTCCCTGCATGCGCCTTGCACAGCTTTCCTAAATATTTTGTGTAAAGAGACATATCTAATGTTTACACTTCCTTTATTGCACAGTCTGTTTAATTTAGAACTTATCTCTTGCTCTGCGAATAGTCTTCCAGACACTGCAGGAGTCTCCTGTGTGTGATTAAAGTTCATTTTACAGAGCAGAACATAAACTTATAATGCTAGTTAACATCTGATTAAAAATTAAACAATTTTTTCATTGAGCCTGTGTGAGTCACAATCAGGGGGTGTAGGTATGACTGCCTAACCCCTGAAGGACCAAACTTCTGGAATAAAAGGGAATCATGACATGTCCACACATGTCATGTGTCCTTAAGGGGTTAAACAGGAACAAGACTGATTTAACTGGTAAATGGTAGAAAATTGATTAGTGGGATATATACACTAAATGTGCTTCAGTAAGCTAAAGATGTTTTGATGTCTATAGTATTCCTTTAAAGGGACACTGTAGTCACCAGAACAACTACAGCTTATTGAATTTGTTCTGGTGAGTAGAATCATTACCTTCCGGCTTTTTGAGGTTAACACTGCCTTTTCAGAGAAAATGCAGTGTTTACATTACAGCCTAGTGATAACTTCACTGGTGACTCCTCATATTGCTGTTAGAGATCCTTCCTGGGTCATGGCTGCCTAAAATGCATACACACATTCAGTGTCTCCTCCCTCTGCATGCAGACACTGAGCTTTCCTCATAGAGATTCATTAATTCAATTCATTTCTTTGAGGAGATGCTGATTGGCCAGGGATGTGTTTGAATCATGCTGGCTCTGCCCCTGATCTTCCTCCTTGTCAGTCTCAGCCAATCAAATGGGGAAGCATTGTGATTGGATCAGGCTACCACTTCTGAAGATGTCAGCAGACTGCTTGTTTTTCTGAGGCAGACAGGGCAGAGCCAGCAGCTTCAGGCTTGAATACAGTGAGATTTTTACAATATTTATGGAGGCACGAGGGACCCAGGGAGGCTAGATGGTGGTTTGAACACTGTAGGGTCAGGAATACAAGTTTGTGTCCCTGACCCTATAGTGATCCTTTAACTCTGCTTTTACACAGCGGAATACACTCACTATATTCACCAATTCACATAATACATTACAATCGGAGGAGAAATATACACATACATAAGTCTATACATATGCAGTTGTCAAATATGAATTCATATTTTAGGCCTGCAATGCCCAGTAAATAAATTCATTATACTTATTTTAATTTTTAATTTTGTGCCTACACACACCTAACATGTAAATCTGGCCCTGAGTTTGGATCTGCAGAAAGTTAATCACCTGTTAATGGCATCCACGCAGATCCCTCCATTCTGGCACGGCTGGCTCTGACACTCATCAATGTCGTGTTGGCACAACTCACCCTCGTACCCTGCAGGACAGTCACAGGAGAAATATCCAATGTGGTCCTTACAGATGGCACCATTTTGACAGGGGTGGGATTCACATTCATCTATCTCCATCTCACAGTTGACACCTTCAAAGAAAGAAACAACACAATATTACAAAATATATTCATGTTAATACACCCTGAAGACACATTCTTAATATCTCCCTCTCAAAGAAGCTTTATGAAATCCAGTGCTTGATACAATTGGAGGACATTAAAAGAACACTATAGTGTTTGGAATACAAAAATGTATTGCTAATGCTATATTGTCCCTGTCCCTGTCTATAGTAGTCCACTCCCCTTCGCCAAAATATGAATGAATTAAAAGTTTTAGTTGCGTGTTCCGCTGCTCACCTCTCTGCCTCCCACAACGTCATCATGGGATCCTCCGCGATGGTCATATAAAAATGCTCCTGATAGAGCCACCCATGCATCCAAGCTTCCGCATAGGAAAGCATTGTATTTAATGCTTTCAATGCTTTCTAATGGGCTTCCTTGTCAGTGAGACAAAAGTGCCTCTGGATTTAATCAAGCAATATAAACAATGCAGTTTTGAAAAACTTGCAATGCTTTACACTGCAGGATTAGAAGGACAGGACCACTGTACCACAACCACTTCATTTAGTGACTTTAGTGTCCCTGTGAGGTATAATGAGAGAAATTAAAGGGTTCATTATCGAACTTATTCGTTATTCTCTTATACACACAGAAGTGAATGTATATATCTATATATATATATTTGTGGTAAGGGCTCATGATAGTACAGAAGAAAAGATGGTATTAAAAGAGCAAGTCGGTTGTGGTGTGCCGGAACCGACGATGAGGTAGGCCTGTAAATAAAGAGGGCCCACCAAGAAGAAATGTAAAGAAAAAGGAGTTAATAATGAGGAGTGGTGGGAGGGTGATACAGCGCTGACCTCGAACGGTATGGAGCCAGGTAAGGGGTGTCCCTTAAGTAGGGAAGGGGTGTGTCATACTCCCCTCCCACAATTACAGGCCAAAAGGCCTTGATAGTACAGAAGAAACAAACACTGATAAGTGTAGGATGGTATTAAAAGAGCAAGTCGGTTGTGGTGTGCCGCAACCAACAATGAGGTAGGCCTGTAAATAAAGAGGGCAAAAATAGAAAATCTAATTTATTACATACCAGCAATATACGTACATTTAACCAGACATGTTTTGAAAAGCATTTCTTACTTCTTGTACCGGGTTAGGTATGTATCTAGAGTAAGCTGATGATTTCCAGCGCCCCAGTGACTTGATAACATGAACTGGGATGTTTGCACTGCATGCTGTGGAGGCCGCTCCTATGCAGAAGGAGTGGCCCGAATAGTTAGCTGATTTGAGGCCCAGCTGAGAAAGTAAGGACCTGACGTGTGTCATAAAGGTGGTGGTAGAGAGTACAGAACCTTGTAGACTGAAAAGTGGTTGATATGGTGATGCGTTGTTATGCTGGGTATATGAATACAGTATTTTGATGGGGCATCACCTGTTGTGAGTAGGATAGTATAGTAGTAGGATATATATATATCCAGTATTTTGACGGGGCATCACCTGTTGTGAGTAGGATAGTATAGTAGTAGGATATATATATATATAGAGATATATATATATATATATATATATACACACACACACACACACACACACACACACACACACACACACACACAATATATACACACCCCCTGATTAATGGTTTGACCATTATTATCGGCCAATATTCAGTATTTTCAGTGGTTTACCACAGCAATGTTCCGCGTGGCATACCAAGCTCGCAAGAGTTGCAGAAAGGACCTGCCAGAAACATAAGATAGCATGTCCTGGGCAGCCATCCGCTCTACAATGTGAAACCCGTTGGCAGCCTGCACAAAGCCACTGGGCCACCATGGAGTGTAATGTGCCCCTACCTGACCACAGGTAAAAGGCAGGGAGGGGGGAACACAGTTAAAATTATTTATTAAATTATTTATTAAATATAATAATCATGTAAAAAAAGCTTTTAGCCCAGCCATCCTCTGCACAATGACACTGGACCACCAGGGAATGTAATGCCCCCCTCCCTGACTTTCACCTGTGGCCAGGTAAAAGTATGTGTGCATGGTTATATGGATAGTTTTGTGTGTGTATATGGATTATGCAGTGTGTATGTGTTCATATGTATTACAAACAGTTTGCAGAGTGTATGCAGAACGTAGCGAAGGGGATATGGGTGATACTTGTATCAGCAGCACCTTGCAGCAAGTGTCTACTCTGGCAATATGATACAGAGCAGGCACCAAGGGACTACTATGTACTGCTTGCACAGCCTTCTCACACACCATGTACTGATGTCTGGAGGACAGATATAATGTCGCAACATCATTTATTGTTCCTAGAGTATCACTGTCTAGGACAGGGGTAGGCAACCTACGGCACTCAAGGTGTCTTTGCACGGCACTCAAGGCTGCTAGAGCCAAACAGGCTCTGGCCTATCAGAAGTCCCAGTGAAACTTCAGATATCTGATAATACGAAAAGGTGGTGAGGGACAATCCTCAATTTATGCATTGCAGCACATAGAGGAAGTGATCTCAGATCACTTCGTTCAAGCACTTGTGAATGGGAATCCACACTATAGTAGAGCAGCCTGCAGCTGCTGTTACTGCTCCTGTCCTTGACCTGTACCTGGCCAGCCTGGTCCCCACTGGAACCCAGGGAAGCCACCCACACTGCTAGATATACACAAATGCAGAATAACCCTCCCCTCATACAAATAATAAGAACAGCCCACATACGAACATACACACAATCCACACAAACATAACCCGCTAAACAATCCACATACATGCACACAACAATCCCACATGCAGCCTCTCACATGCAATACCCAAAACAGCCCACACACACTACCAAACACAGAATGTGACATATCCACACACAATTCCACAAGCAGCCGTTATACACAGCCCACATTTATATGTATCATACACGATACCATAAACTACTAATGAACATATTCAATCTAATAGCTCATATACACACAAATACAATGATACAAAGCAATTACAGTATAAATAACACAAGCAGAATACGGCAACATACACACGTCAATTAAAAAAAAAAATATAGGATCTGCACACTATGGGACATCACAATCCTATATCGGCACAGTGCTGCTAAAAGGTTGCCTACCCTTGGTCTAGGACATAACATTTACATCCTATTTCACCGTGGCAGAAATGTATCAAACGAACCATTTTGGAATAATTTTGATACTGTAGAACAGACGGCATAAATGTACATCCAATAAATCTAATGAATTCTGTAGTCTTAGCT
The DNA here is from genome assembly GCA_933207985.1 of Pelobates cultripes. NCBI lineage: Eukaryota > Metazoa > Chordata > Amphibia > Anura > Pelobatidae > Pelobates > Pelobates cultripes. Next base: position 100,771,359 of record OW240920.1, on the reverse strand, counting down.
GGAACTATTGTACACTTGTCTATCGCAGTAAAATGCTGTCACCACTAGATGGCAAAATAACATTAGTTTTGTTTTGTTCCCCAAATTCCCGCATGTGGCGCAAACTCTTAAAGCAAATATCTCACCAATAGTAACAGATGGTATGCATGCGATAGTCTGTGTATGCATGCTATACTTTTTTCGGTTTCAAACTAATCTGAATTTTGGGTGATTTTTCCAAAATCCCGCTCTCCAAAATGCTATTTAGATGAATCATGAAACAAAATGCACAATGGATGAACCAATTAGTTTGTTTCGGAATACAAAGTTCTGTCTTTGGCTCCAAAAAATGATGATTGATCAAAAAATATAAAGATTGATAAAGAAAAAAAAATAAGTTAGGGGAGAGCCACTAAATGCTGATTTTATTCAAAAATCAAGTGAGAAGTAACCAATAGGGGGAAAAAAAGGAGTAGCAGTAAAAATGTTTTTTTTTTTTTTTAAAAATTATATTTATATATTCTTTAATACATATAGAATATATAGTTGTGCTCAAACGTTTGCATAACCTGGCAGAAATTGTGAAATTTTGGCATTGATTTTGAAAATTATTTTATTGAACAATAGTGATCATTTGAAGCCATTTATTATCACATAGTTGTCCGGCTCCTTTTTAAATCATAATGTTAACATAAATCACCCAAATGGCTCTGATCAAAAGTTTACATACCCTTAAATGTTTGGCCTTTTTACACACACACACACACACACACACACAGGTTAAAATGGCAATTAAGGGTTTATTCCAACTTGCGCCGTTACAGTCCATAATGAATGCGGCGGCGAGGCTCATCTTCCTGTCCGCCCGCACCTCCCATGCCTCACCCTTCTGTCAGTCCCTACATTGGCTTCCTATAAAATATAGAGCTCAATTTAAAATTCTGGTTCTTGCTTTCAAATCTCCACATAATGCTGCTCCCACCTATCTATCCTCCCTTATACACAAGTATGTTAGGTCTAGGCCCTTACAATCTGCTGAAGACTTACGTCTATCTTCTGTTCGTACTCCCACCTCTGATGCTCGCCTTCAAGATTTCTCGAGGGCTGCACCGTTCCTGTGGAACTCGCTTCCCTCCTCCGTTAGATGCTCACCTCGTCTCCACTCCTTCAAAAAAAAATCGTTAAAAACCCACTTCTTCATAAAAGCATATCAATTAAACTGTTAATAGCTCCTGACTGATTCCTCTTCTGCAACTGTCACTAGTCTAATACTATCCTTACCTTTTTGTGTCATTTTACCCCACTCCCTCTAGCATGTAAGCTCATTGAGCAGGGCCCTCAACCCCTCTGTTCCTGTGTGTCCAACTTGTCTGGTTACAACTACATGTCTGTTCGTCCACCTATTGTCAAGCGCTGCGGAATTTGACGGCGCTCTATAAATACCATAATAATAATAATAATAATTTCACAAATCTGTGGCTTTTTAAATTGCAATTAATGTCAGTGTATAAATAGTCAAAGAGTTTGTTAGCTCTCACGTGGTTGCACTGAGCAGGTTAGATACTGAGCCATGGGGAGCAGAAAAGAACTGTCAAAAGACCTGCGGAACAAGGTAATGGAACTTTATTAAAGGATCACTATAGGGTCAGGAATACAGACATGTATTCCTGACCCTATAGTGTTAAAACCACCATCTACCCCCCTGGGCCCCTCATGCCTCCATAAATATAGCAAACTCTTGCTATATTCAAGCCTAAAGCTGTAACTCTGCATGCTGTTAGACTCAGAAAAACAAGCAGTGTGCTGACATCATTAGAAGTGGTGGCCTGATCCAATCACCGTACTTCCCCATAGGATTGGCTGAGACTGACAAAGAGGCAGATCAGGGGGACAGCCAGGATGATTCAAACACAGCCCTGGCCAATCAGAATATCCTCATATTGATGAATTGAATCAATGAATCTCTATGAGGAAACTTCAGTGTCTGCATGCAGAGGGAGGAGATACTGAATGTTTGGATGCATTTTAGGCAGCCATGACCCAGGAAGGATCTCTAACAGCCATCTGAGGAGTGGCCAGTGAAGTTATCACTAGGCTGTAAGGTAAACACTGCATTTTCTCAGAAAAGACAGTGTTAACAGCAAAAAGCCTGAAGGTAATGATTCTACTCACCAGAACAAATTCAATATGCTGTAGTTGTTCTGGTGACTATAGTGTCCCTTTAAGATGGCAAAGTAAATGAAAAGATATCCAAAGCTTTGAAAATGCCAGTCAGTACTGTTCAATCATAAAGAAGTGAAAAATTGGGGGATCTCTTGATACCAAGCCAAGGTCAGGTAGACTAAGAAAGACTTCAGCCACAACTGCCAGAATAATTTTTTGAGATACAAAAAAACCCACAGGTAACCTCAGGAGAAATACAGGCTGCTGTGGAAAAAATACGGTGTGGTTGTTTCAATGAGCACAATACGACGATACTTGAACAAAAATGAGCTGCATGGTCAAATTGCCAGATAGACGTCTTTACTGCGCCAATGCCACAAAAAAGCACAGGTTCAATATGCCCAACAACAGCTTGACATGCCTCACAGCTTCTGGCACATTGTAATTAGGAGTGACGAGAACAAAATAGAGCTTTATGGTTACAACCATAAGTACTATGTTTCGAGTAGGGTCAACAAGGCCTATAGTGAAAAGAATATCATCCCCACTGTGAAGCATAGTGATGGCTCACTGCTGTTATTTGGGGGGAGGAGGGGTGAGATCTAAAGGCATGGGGAAAATTGATGGCAAGATAACATGCTGAATTTATCAGAAAATACTGGCAGACAATTTGCATTCTGAGGCATGAGGGCTGCACATGGGACGCTCTTGGACTTTCCAGCATGGCAATGACCCTAAGCACAAGGCCAAGTTGACCCTTCAGTGTTTACAGAAGAAAATGGTGTAAAAGTGTACTGCAAAATAGGTACCGGTACATAACATTTATATTATGTATATCATTTGCAGTACATGGGTTGGTCAATTTTTTTGACATTTTAGTTTTACATTTTTATTTTTTATTATTTTTTTTTTAATAAATTCACACAAAAGTCATGTTCTCAACAGGAGGCTATTACCTCAGGACTATCAATGTCTAACCTCCTGGTGCTGCAAGGAGGTCGTCGTCTGCAGAAGGTTCTGGCCCAGTTAGATAGCCTACTGGATCCTGCTTTTTGATTGTGGGAACCTGTCCCACAAGAAAGCCCACACATTGGAGAGGGTCCCGGCCTTTGTTTATTACAAAATCCAATGGGCCGGTCTTTCACTGTTGGCTCCATACAGGTCCCAGTTCTGTCAGGTGGCTCTCACTCAGGATTATCCCCAGGCAGAATACCCGGGTGATGGGGAAGGACAGGCCAGGGGTGGGCCTCCCGCACTCTGTAGTTTTGCCTGTGCTATTTAATACATTGGTTATTCGAGAATGTACTAAATAGCAGTCAAATCCTTCAAAGGAACGTGTGAGCTGCACTTCTGGCTGGTCCTAAAACTCTGTAAATAAGTGTTGCCATGGAAATCGCTGCTGAAAGAGCTTTTACTATGGTCTGCACAAGATAGAGAAGCAGTCCACATGGTTCCCCATTGAATTACAAAGGATACTATGGGAACGCAAGGTGGACCACCAGAAATTAATGAATTTTACTCCCTCCCTACAAAAAGGAAGGCAGTAAGGCGTTAATTAAACCTTTTTTAAAAATTGTATTATTAAATTATTAGGAAATAATAGGGGAAGCTTCCCGTTCACCTTCCCACAACCCTCCCACCATATCTCACTCAGCCAAACCCCAACATCAGTCAAACATACACAAACATACACACACACACACACACACACACACACACTTATTACATGTTGCCAATCACCCAGCTCAACCAACCCCACTCATTACGTGGGATGAGAAGAGGGCCGTTTAACAATTCTTGCACCAGTGCCCTCTAGGTTATAGTTATGCCCTTGACACACAGGTCACAATACTGCATAATATGTTGGCACTTAATACAGATAATTATTCCACCAACATTTTAGCATTGCTGAACTTTTCCCCAATCAATTAAATTTCATCACAGTTTTTTATGACTTATTGAAATCTGTCTCATGGTACTTTTATTAAATAACACCAGCTAAAGGTTTCAGAGAAGTGGAGGAGGGAAAGTGTTGCAAACTACATATGGAGACCAATGGATCAAACACAAATTCCTCTGTGCTAAACCGCACATTCCTAACGAAATATATAACTGTCCATTGCACACAGGCTGTTAGTACCAGCCTGTGTTCTGTATGGCTGGGGCACTCAGAGGTGAAAATAATTAATGGCTTTGATTTAAAAAAAAAAAAAAAAAATGTATAGTAAGAGCAGCACAAGGTATGGCTAGTCTAGAAGTTCTTATATATGAGGGAAAAATGCAATCTCTTCTACCACATTTTCTCCAAGAAAACAAAAAACAAAAACATGAATTGATATAATGGGTTTCTAAATGCTTTTTCTAATTTACGTCAAGAAACATTATATTACAAGCTTTCTTCTTTAAGAGAGACAGTTTGCCTTCAAGATCCATATACTTTTGTCCCTCTATTCTACGAGCTCAAAAGGTTTATTATAGTTTATAAAGAACTTCCTAGCAATTAAACAATGTTCCAATATGAAATGTGTAAAAAAAAAAAAATATATAAAAATATATATATATAAATATAATATTAATATGAATTGCGGATGGACAGAGAACTCAAAATAAGTAAATAATACAGAAAATCAGTACAGTACATCAATAGTAAAGGGGAATACATTAGTAGAAAATACACTGTAGACTGTGTTTTTTCTGTGTGCAGTGTCATTGTGTATCTGAATATATATGTATGTGTCTGTGTATCTGTGTGTGTGTATATGTATGTGCATACATTCCAGCAAACACCAACACTACATGCAAACATATTCCTGCACGTTAAACGCCAAAATGATATATATAAACACACCCCTTCGTTTCAATACCAATACTACACACAAAAGCACACCTGCATTTAAAAGTTAACACTACATACAAAACACACCCCTGGATTCAAATGCAAACTCTATATACAAGTAAACCACTGGATTCCAATGGCAGTAGTCAATACGAATACACACCTACATGTACACACATACTCTATATAAAAAAAAAAAAAAAAAAACTTGCTTACATTCAAATGCACAAACACTGCTCACAAATGCAACCCTGCAAGGATGGGTAAATTATTGTTTTTAGCTGGCCTTGCATTATGTGAGTTATATGACAGATAGGGACCCTCCTTTTGGCCACCCTTGCGCTATTGAGGGGCCCGAAACTATTTCCTGCACCATGGCCCTCTACATCAATTCCGCCAAACTCGTTTTTCTAATTCATGTATATTGAATTTGCCTACCTTTTCCTCCACTCCTTTCTGACAGCCATCTTTATGCACCTTGGAGTATGTTCTCAGTTATCCCAAACAATACTCACTATTTAGCAAATGTTGATTGCTTTTCCAATTGCATGAAAGAAAGTGCTACTGGCGGAAAGAACACATATGGAGTAGGTGTAGATAAATATTAACTATAACCCAGAGGAAGGAAAGTTTAATGCAGAGATTTCAGTCCAGCACAAACCTTACCCAAACCCCAAGCCATGTGGCACTTGCACATTATCAGACATTACTACTTAAAATAAAGATTGCTGGTAATTTACCTTTACAGGCCATTCTAGCTATTTTAAAAAATGTGCACCACCCACGGTCCGCAGTTCTTACCTGTATATCCTGTGGCACAGTCACACTCATACTGGTCCACCGAGTTAATGCAGGTGCCATTGTTTTGGCAGGGTTTGGATGCACATTCATTAATATCTATTTCACAGTGGTATCCTTGGAATCCAGGCACACAGAAGCAGAGGTACTTATTCACCTTGTCCACACAGATTGCCTCATTTCGACATGGGTTTGATGCACATTCATTTACATTGACCTCGCAGTGTTGTCCTGTGTAGCCAGGTTTACACAGACATGTGTAGCTCCCAGTTTGTGGCATGCAGGTACCATTATTCTTGCATGGATTCTGTGTGCATGGAGGCATCACTTGTTCACAGTTTGGCCCACTGTATCCAGCTTGGCACTTGCAAATAAATACATGGGCAAGGGCTGTACACTCAGAGTTTGGTAATGAACATGGGTCAGTGTCACATGCTCTATTTGTGCAATTAAATCCAGCATTGCAAGAGCACTGGTACTGTGAATACCCAGGAGTACTATGACATGTGTGGTTGTTTGGACACCCATAGACTGCACATGCATCATGAAGCATGGCACACTGTGGTCCAGTGAAAGCAAGAGTTTGTGTGGGACAGTTACAGGCAAATCCATCTTGAGTATCCTGGCATGTGCCTCCATTCTGGCATGGGGTCGATATACAATTTTGTGCAAGTCCTGGAGGTGAAAAGAGAACATTTGTCATGAAAAACGTATAAATAATATTTAGAACAATGAGTAGGTGGAACCAGAATACCATGCATATGAGAAACTCAGGCATTGTGAAAAGGTCTTGGGACTGATAGACAAACGAAGAAAGAGAAATCAGATTAACAAAGACAGATTAGGGCTTTTGTATAGTTTTATCACACACCTAAAATTTGATATGTTGTCAGGAGGTAGGTACATGTATAGTGCTGCCCAGTTTTATAATCTAAATTGTGGTCTTACCTATAGAATCCCAGCAATAGTTTATTAAAAGGACACTATTAGGGTTGCCACCTTTCTTGGTGAAAAATACTGGCCGTGCTAATTTGCATAATTATGCATGCATTACATTACAGGATGTAAATCACAAGGAGTGACATAAGAGAAAATTCATTAAAATCACCCAAAAACTACTTACAGTTTGATTATGTTGTATAGAGTGATTGCTCCCACTGTTTCCCTGTCTCACAGCGCAGTGTTTTCATGTTTCCCAGTGTCTAAGTGTCCTTATCTCTCCTTTAGTGTCCCCGTGACCCCTAGTGTCCCAGTATCCCCATGCCTCTGTGTGCCCAGTGTCCACATGTCTCTGTGTCTCCCCATGTCTGTGTGCTCCAGTGTCCCTGTGTCTCCCACTGTCCCTATGTCTCTGTGTGCCTCTGTGTTACCTGTTACAGACTGCCCTTCCATTTGTCTCCCTCTACCCCTCACTTACCTGAGCTGCTGGCTGGAGTCTCTGGGCAGAGCTGCTTCCCTAGAGACCAGAGAGTAGCTGTAACTTCCTATCCCTGTCTTGCTCCCCACACACACACACACACACACACACACACACACAGTGGCCAGCGCCGGTATTGCATCTTATCTCAGTTGATACTGAGAAAAATACCTGCATTTGTATTGTTGGTATTATTGCAATAACGGCACCGGCCAGGTGGACCCAAATACCGGTGGTGCCGGTAAAATACCGGCTAGGTGGCAACCCTAGACACTGTAGTCACCAAAACAATGTTAGGTTTGGTTTATAGATCATGCCCCTGCAGTATCACTGCTCAATTCTCTACCATTTAGGAGTTAAATCACCTTGTTTATGCAGCACTAGTCACACCTCCCTGCATGGGACTTGCACCGCCTTCCTAAACATGTCCTGTAGTAATCTAATATTTCCACTTCATTCCTTGCAAGTTCTGTTTTATTTCTAGTTTCTCAACTCCTGCTCTGTTAATAGCTTGCTAGATGCTGCTGCAGCAGACTCCTGTATGTAATACAACTTCAATTTACACAGCAGGAGATAAAAATATTTAAAGCTACATCAGAATGAAACTGAAACCCTTTTTTTCATGCAGGTTTTGTGAGTCACAGCCAGGTAAGGTGTGACGAGGGATGCATAAACATAAACAAAAGTGATTTAACTCCTAAATGGCAGATAATTAAACAGTGTAACTTCAGAGGCAAGATGTATACACCCAACTACTTAATTAAGCTGTCATGGTGACTATAATGTTAACCAATATTATTTTCTCAGTATATATAGATTCTACACACTGGCAGGCACGATTCATCATTTACCCCAACAGCATGTGCAACATAAAGCTGTCTGAGATAACACGGCTAGGTGGTAAAAAATAGGAACCAGGTTTTAATTAGAATTAAAAAGGGAACTGCCAAATCTCTGCAATTTAAACCATTGAATAAAAAAAAAAATTAAAATCTTTTTTCATGAGATGACATTTTATTTTAAATTCATATTAAAGGACCACTATAGTGCCAGGAAAACATACTCGTTTTCCTGGCACTATAGTGCCCTGAGGGTGCCCCACCCTCAGGGACCCCCTCCCGCCTGGCTCTGGAAAGGGGAAAAGGGGTTAAATTTACCTTTTTCCAGCGCTGGACGGGGAGCTCTCCTCCTCCGATCCTCCTCCTCCTGGGCTGAATGCGCACGCGCGGCAAGAGCTGCGCGCGCATTCAGCCGGTCACATAGGAAAGCATTCATAATTCTTTCCTATGGACGCTTGCGTGCTCTCACTGTGAAAATCACAGTGAGAAGCATGCAAGCGCCTCTAGTGGCTGTCAATGAGACAGCCACTAGAGGAATTGGGGGAAGGCTTAACCCATTCATAAACATAGCAGTTTCTCTGAAACTACTATGTTTATGAAAAAACGGGTTAACCCTAGCTGGACCTGGCACCCAGACCACTTCATTAAGCTGAAGTGGTCTGGGTGCCTAGAGTGGTCCTTTAAAGATTTGTCAAATTGCATCATAACCCAGTACAAGCAAGGCAAAGCCAGGGCAAACATTGCAAATGAACAGAAATAAAACAATTGCCAAATTTATCCTTCTTTCTTTGCCGACTGCCAGGTGAAAAGAACAGAACTTATAAGAATGACTGACGGAGCTGCGACAGAGGCACTCAGTTGCAAGATAAAGAAGTGTAGATCTCTACATTTAATTTTTTGATAAGTAAACATAATATTAAAAATCCTGGGAAGTCATTATTCCCCTTAAAATTTAAATTTTAATAATAAAACGTTTCAAAGAAAGGGGTAGAAAGATATTAGCCAGTGGAGTCCAGCTTCTGAACATCCTGTGCTTTCTGCTAACAGGAAAAACCAAAAGAGGTTCTGTAATAGCGGAGGATTTATTACTCAAATTAATATGTTGAGCTCACCCCAATGCAGCCATGTGCTCCCATGCATCATACTGTTTTCTAAAGCATTTCCTTGCCATTATCCAGGAGGTTATCATGGCCACCCTCCTTGGATGGATATTATTTTATATTTACAAAAAAAAAGGTTATTGGATATGATTTTTTTTAAATCTGATTTATCAAAACATAATTGGTTGATTAATTAATTATGAATACAAATATTATGAATAAAAATATTAGTTGTAGCCCTAGAGCTTATATGCAATAATGAGAACTGTATAACTGCTGAACTGCATAATAAAAAAACAAAACAAAAAAAAACCCTCCGCTTATAAAAAGTTACAGATAAATAGGTTTTGAAATGAAATTTTTACATACAATTTTTCACTTTTCTTTTCACATTTTGCTGCATGTGAGGGTGCTTCTTACTTGATTTATTTTGCAGTCTGTCCAAACGGCAAACAAAAACTAATATAATAGATTGTCCTATCAAAAGCTTGGGCTGTTTGCTAGTGAGGGCCATGGCATTAATAATTTCCATTTGGCAAGGTCTGACTTTTTTTGAAATTACGCTTTAAGGCTGACACAAGAACTGCCTCTGGGAATGTTGTACTAATTAGTGCTGAGAGAGCAGTGAGGCAAAACCAGGGAACAAAGCCCTGGATTTGTGGGAATGTTGTCACTTTATGTTTTTGACAAAGGTGCTTCATTGTTTGGCACTTGCAACCCCCTAATAACAATATTGAGATGACATAAACAAACATGAAGGGAAATAATTATGGTTTTACAACTATTACATTGGAGGATTAGACAGTGCTCATGGAAAAAGCCTTTCGTAATGGTGAATGTAAACTCCCTCACAAATGTCCATGCATTCATAGTATGTACACTGCATACTTTACAAATATATAATATATATAAGTCAACTTTGTCAGTTTGTTGACTGGCCTAACCCTTTTTTTTTTTTTTTGTTTACCAGTAAAATAGAACACACTGCATTTATTTGAATCTGGCTAGCAAGTTCTTGTCTCAGCTCATGCTGAAATAATTCAATATTCAGAAGTAACAAAAGCCGCTACACAAGAATAGGGAGTTTGGAAATGCATCTGAACTACAGTAAATATAAGAAAATAGAAAGTCATAAAAACACTGAATAAGAGAAACTGTGGTAGTCCAAGCTATGCTATCCAAAGTATGGTCTAACGACTAATTCCAAAAAGGAATCTAAAATAAGAGATGTACATGAGATTTTTTTTGCAGTTGTATGAATACATTCCTTCCAACATTGCCAGGTATGAAATTAAAAGGGGTGGGGTTTTGGCAGATTGGCCTATAGAGGTGTCTCCCAAAAAGATGCATGTTAGCCTGGTGTGGAATGCAGGGGAATCTGACTGGCAGTCTGTTCTTGCATCCCCTCAATAAGTGGCTTATACCTGCAGAGATTTCCAAAACTGTAGCAGCTATAAGCGCTCACCTTCACCCAGACACATCAATGATGGAAGCAACACATTCCCAATGGCTATACAAACAACTGAACCTTGAAAGGGATACTATGGTGCTAGGAATACTACATTGTATTTCACGCACTATAACTCACTTGCAACCCCACCCCCACACAGTATAAGGGGTAATAAACCCTTATTGTCCTTACCTGATTCCAGCCCCAATGTCCCTTGGTGCTTGGTCGGTACTCTGCTATTTTCAAAGCCACCTGCCGTGGGGGCGCTAATGCGCATGGGCAGCGAACGAGCAAGCTCATTAGGCCCTCCCCATATGAAAGCATTTGACTGGCTCTGCATGTCCTCATGCAGTACATCTAGTGGCTGTGTGATTGACAGCCACCAGAAACAGTCTTAGTCCTGCAAGGCAATTATTGCAGTTTCTTAAAAAAAAAAAAAAAAATGCATTTTAAAGGGACAGTGCCTATAGTAACTTTAACCCCTTAAGAACCGGACTGTTTTTGCGATGTTGTACATTTGCGAGCAGGCATATTTTTACACTTTTGTGGTGTTTGTGTTTAGCTGTAATTTTCCGCTCTCTCATTTACTGTTCCCATACAAATTATATATTGTTTTTTTCAGGACAAAAGGGGCTTTCTTTACATACCATTAGTTATACAATCTCATTTAATTTAATTTAAAAAATAAATAAAAATATGATGAAAATTTTTTTAAAAATACATGTTTTTTTACTTTTACTTGAAAAATCTTTTACTCATCTACAAAAGCTTATGAAAAAATAGATTCAAAATTTTGTCCTGAGTTTAAAAATACCCAGTGTTTACGTGCTTTTTTGCAAGTTATAGGGCTCTAGGTACAAGTAGGATATTGCGGTTTCAAACCATACATTTTTAAAATTTAGCAATAGTGACATTGTAACACTATTATCTGTCATAAATCTCTGAACAACACCCCACATGTACATATTTTTTTTAAAGTAGACAACCCAGGGTATTCAATATGGGTCATGTCCAGTCTTTTTTAGCAGCCACTTAGTTGAAAACACTGGCCAAAGTTAGCATTCATATTTGTGTGTGAAAAAAGTAAAAAACTAAATTGAACGCTAATTTTGGCCAGTGTTTGTGACTAAGTGGTTACTAAAAAAGACTGGACATACCCCATTTGCAATACCTTGGGTTGTCTTCTTTTGCAAAAGGTATGCCATCATGGGGGTAATTCTCATTCCTGGGCTACGATACGCTCTCAAAGGCAACGTAACCAACCTGGTCATTTTCATTGTAAAACTATTTGACCCATATATTTGACCCTGTAACTTTCAAAAATGCTATAAAACCTGTACATGGGGGTACTGTTTTACTCGGGAGACTTCGCTGAACACAAATATTAGTGTTTCAAAACTGTAAAATGTATCACAACAATTATATCATCAGTAAAAGTGCTGTTTGTGTGTGAAAAATGCAAAACAACGTCACTTTCACTGATAATATCATCGCTGTGATATGTTTTACTGTTTTGAATCACTAACATTTGTGTTCAGCGAAGTCTCCCGAGTAAAACAGTACCCCTCATGTACAGGTTTTAGGGTGTTGTAGAACGTTACAGGGTAAAATACAGTGCTAGCAAATTAAATTCTCTGGACTTTCGGCCTGGGTTGGCAGGCAGGTCCCTCAAATTGCAATCAATAAAATTACTTAATTATGTAAAAATATTACATAAATACGCACATAGAATTTAAATATATATGCATATTTATATATTTGAAGTCTACGTGTATATTTATATAATGATTTATGTAATTTTGTATATGGACATATGTATATTTCGGATTATTTTTATTTATTTATATATACATAGATATATATACAAATGCATTCTAAGTGTAATTTAATTTACTTATTATTTATATTTTATAATAATATATACACTATATAGATATATATATATATATATATATAGATATATATATAGTTATATATATATATACACGTGTGTAATTTAATTATAAGTGTATTTTTATATTAATATAAGTACATAAATACACAACGGGAGCAACGCTGATCGCCGCCGGGGGAATGACGGCGATCAGGTAAGTAACTAGGACCGTTAGGCCGGTTCAGGACAATGGGAAAATGCCGATGATGGTCCTGAACGGTCCTCGGTCCTTAAGGGGTTAAAGTCAAGATGTAAGGAATTGCAAAATTAGCTTGGAATCGAGGAACCGGTTTTGTTTTTTAAGCTAGCAAACCTATTTTTATAACGACAAAAATACAATTATTAAACGGACACTATAGTCATCAAAACCACCGCAGCCTAATGTAGTGGTTCTGGTGTCTATAGCCAGTCCTTGCGGGCTTTTTAATGTAAACACTGCTTTTTCAGGAAAAAAAAAAAAAAAGGGAAGAAGGGAAGGGCTTTCAGTAGCAGATACTAGGTCTGCAGCTGTTACAAGCAGAGCTGAATTAACATAGGAGCTAATGGAGCAAAAACTCCAGGCCCATTGCTCTTGCTGCTTTAGTCTCTAGTGTCCTGCTTCACAGGGTGCCGATGTTGGAGGGCATGGGTTTGGTTGAGAGATGAAAGTGAAAGATTAGCATAGGGTTTGTGTGTCCTGATAGCTGTATCCTGTGAGTTTCCTCCTGCACCACCTCCACCAGATACACGATACTTGGGAGGTATGACTGTTTTAGTGTTTTCTGTTGATTAGATTCTGTAGTTAGGTCCATCGTTATTGTCAGTACCAGACTCAATGGGCTCTTAATCTGGCCCTGGTTACAACCCAAGGCTTCATATATCCCAAAGAAAGCATGCATAACAAGTTATATACACATGCTATATGGGGTTATATCTACTACATTGTTATTAATTTGATAATATATTCTCCTTTAATTTATAGTGTCTTGTAAAAGGTAATTATATAACACACATTTTTTGACTAGGTGATGTATTTTTAAATAAAGCTATTGCATTCTGTGAGACTTGAAACTGCTGTTTAGTGAATGAGCGAGTGGTGTTTAGTGAATGAGCGAATGCGCTGGACGCTGTATGTTGTATGAATTGGCCCCAGTAGCACCCTATAATGTCAGTGACTTCCAAAACAAGATTTAAGCCTCTGGAAAAGTAGAATGTAGTGTTCTTACCGCTAACACAGCATTGACAGCATTTACTGTCATAGCTTTTAATTAACAAACCTTTCAGATGTAGCATATTGTCTGTTTAATGTATCGAAACAGTAAACCGCTTTCCACCCACAAACCTAGAGTGGAATGTAACCTCTAGCAGAAATTAACAGAACAACTCCAACATCAAGCATTTGGCAAGATCTGAAGAACATTGAACACTTTTGGAAACCAAAGTCTTTATTTTTCCATTGACCATGCTTAATTTGTACATTCTACTGTTCCTTTAATGTAGACACAAAGCACAGCTGATATACTAGAAGAGATTAGCAGGAAGACATCTTATTTATCTCATGTCATAGCTTCAGACACCAACAAGTGAAACGTGATACAACTTTAATTTCTTTCAAAAACAACTGCATTTCTGTGTGAACTGAACTTCAAAAGGGTTGTGAGTGATTTGTAGAGGTTTTGACCCTATAAACCATACTTGTATCCACCAGGGCAGTGTTGGTTTTGTACTTATCTTCCAATAGGATATAAAAGGGGTATAATGTATGTAATACAGAACATATACAATAATACTAGTCAACTTTCAGAGTATAACCAGCATGCGTTCGGTAGCATGTGATATTTTTAAATAAAGCAGTAAAGAAAATGTCACAGCAGATTCTGTTAATCAGTTTTTAACAACTTAATATCAGGCCCGTCTGCAAGTAAATAATTTATGAAGTGGTTAAAACTTTTTTTTTTAAGCTTCTCTTTAGGTCTATTCTCAAATACCCATTTTTGGTGTCTATAACCTCTTTGAGAAACATATTTTGATTGGCCTTTATAATCAACACCTAAATCACCAACAAGAAAAGGAAAACCTTTAATCAAGGAATTTTATAATAACAATTTGAGACATACCTAGGTTACATGGCATGTGGGGCTGAAATGTATTTTGCCTCCTCCCCACTTCACCTTCCCCCGATCCCACCCCTCCGAAGCTTCAAAAAAAAAAAAAAAAGTGTCCCCCTCAGCACCATCCCACACCTTGTTGTGGAAATGACATGCAAATACACATACATAATTACATGTACTTATATTTATCCACACAAATACATACAAATACACACACAAACATACAAAAAACAAAACAAAACGGTAATATACACACAGAGACTCATAAACCAGCACACATGGACACAAGCACACACATATGCTTTGATTTGAGTCACTGTGTCTAATTCTGGGTAATCAAATACTCATGATTTTCACTTTAAGAGGCATTTTAACCAAATAAAATATTTTACTTTAATACAGCAGTTCCCAAACTGTGTGCCGCGGCGCCACAGCGTGCAAACAGGGGTGCCACGGAATATTTCCCTGGTGCTATGATTATAGCACCGGGGAAACATTACTGCTTAACAGGGAACCAGTCGAGTGCCGAGCCCCTGTAATGTCAGCCTGCTGGGAGGAAGTGACTGTCTGTATGGCTGTGTGTGTATGGCTGTCTGTGTCCATGGCTATCTGTATGGCTGTGTGTGTATGACTGTCTGTTTGAATGGCTGTTTGTCTGGCTGTCAGTGTCCATGGCTGTCTGTATGGCTGTGTGTGTATGACTGTCTGTGTGCATGGCTGTTTGTATGGCTGTGTGTGTGTATGACTGTCTGTGTGTGTATGGATGCTGTGTGTGTATGTCTTGCTGAATGGCTGGCTGTGTGTATGGCTGGCTATGTCCATGCCTGTCTGTATGGCTATGTGTGTGTATGGCTGTCTGTGTGGCTGTGTGTGTGTAAGGCTGTGTGTGTATGTATGGCTGTCTGTGTGTGTGTGTGTGTGTGTGTGTGTGTATGTATGTCTGACTGAATGGCTGTGTGTATGGCTGTGTTTGTCTGTCTTTGTGTGTGTCTGTTTGTGTGATTAAGTGTCTGTTAGTCAGTGTGAGCCTGTGTGTCTGAGTGATTGTGTGTTTCTGTGAGTGGGTGAGTGAGTGTGTGTGTGTGAGGGAGCCTGTGTGTCTGTGAGTGTATGTGTGTGTCAGAGTGACTCTGTGTGAATATCAGTGTGTGTGTGTAAGGGTTTCAAGGAGTAACGGGAGGATCCGCTTTTTTAAAGGTGCAGATGGGGCCATTGGGGGCATACCAGAGGCCGAACTCCGGACACTGCTTGTTGGCTAATGTTTTTTGTTTTGTTTTTAACAGGGGCAGAGGTTTAGTAGATGTGGGGACTAGGATTTAGTAGACGAGGGGGGACTAAGATTTAGTAGACAGAACGAGACTGGGATTTAGTTCACGAAGGCGGGGTGGGATTTAGTAGACGAGGGGGGCTGGGATTTAGTAAACTAGGGGGGACTGGGATTTAGTAGACGAGGGGGGCTGCGGTTTAGTAGACAAAGGTAGGCTGTGGTTTAGTAGACGAGAAGGGGGCTGGGGTTTAGTAGAAATGGGACTGGGTTTTTTTTTTCTGTACTTTTCAAAATAAACCTACGTTTCTATGAAAATTTAAGTTTTAGTTTTTTTGCCGCCCACTTAAAATTAAACCTTGTTTATTTGGCCCTTGCTAGCTTTTGAGTTTGACATGCTTGCTCTATAACAATTAGCATTCATCCCTGTCCTATCCTACTTCTACAAAAGTCTCACCTATTTCCATGGCTCCTTTTATATTAAGCATGTCAAACATGCAGCCCACGGGCCGCACGCGGCCCACAATGAATATTTTTACGGCCCTCCTGCCCTGTGGCTGCAAACAGCCGCAAGACAGGAAACATTTTGTGATTCTTGCATCTCCCGGCCACAAGAGGGCAGAGTGGCTGTCTGTCTGTTAGGTGCCAGAGGAGCGTTTGGCCTGCTTGAGCAGGGCGGGAGCTGGAGGACGGACAGCGTAGAAGAGGGGCTTGGGGAAGGGGGGGCAGTGTATTTATTTTGAGGAGGGAGAGAGCCAGTCTATTAATTTGAGGGAGGGAGGGGGCCAGTGTATTAGAGTGGTGGTGGAGGGGACACACACACGGTGCAAGCCTGTCATTAAATGTGCTTGTGCTGCACAGAACAAATACATGGCCTTTTTCTCATGCAAGAGCTCTTCAGCAGGGTTCTGCGCATGGTCTGCCCTGGAAGAGCATTGAACCAACATGCCCATTTTGAAGGGGTGGGGTGAGGTGGGGGAAAGCTTGTCTTTGGTGGTGGCAAAAGCCCTTCTCTCTGGGCTGCTGTTCTTAAAAATGCCTGTGACAAATGCATTTTTTCAGTCCAGTCATGCTACAATGTGGATCTGTGACAGAGGCGTGCACAGCCTATTGCATAAGGGTGTGCACCCTAAAGCACAAACACACATGCCGCGTGTATATATATATATATATATATATATATATATATATATATATATATATATATAAAGAGATAAACCTTGGCACTCACCCTATATTGAAGATATAATGAATACAGCCTGGGTGCAAACCTTGGCGTTGAGTATATACAAAAATGAACAGAGGTGCACTCACAGGTCTTCAAATGTGGTTCTATTTATTTTACATGCAAAAATACATGTGTGCAAAAATCCAGTAAATCGACGTTTCGACCCCTAAAGGGTCTTTTGCACACATGTATTTTTGCATGTAAAATAAATAGAACCACATTTGAAGACCTGTGAGTGCACCTCTGTTCATTTTTGTATATATATATATATATATATATATATATATATATATATATATATATATATATATATATAAACACACAAACATACATACACTGCTGTGTGTGTGAGGGTGCTGTGCGTGAGGGTTGTGTGTGTGTGAGGGTGCTGTCTGTGTGAGGGTGGTTTGTGTGTGTGAGGGTGCTGGTAGTGTGCTGTGTGTGAGGGTGCTTGTAGTGTGCTGTGTGTGAGAGGGTGGTGTGTGTGATGGTGGTGTGTGTGTGTATGAAGGTGCTGGTAGGGTGCTGTGTGAGAGTGCTGTGTGCGTGTGTGTGTGTAAGGGTGCTGTGTGAGGGTGCTGTTTGGTGTGCTGTGTGTGAGGGTGCTGTGTGTGTGAGGGTGCTATGTGTGTGATGTTTGTGTGAATTTGTTTGGAGGGATTGTGTGTGGGGGGACAGATTAGGAAATAGCCCCGCTCAGATCTCGCAAGAGTGAACTCTAGCCCTGCAAGCTAGAGTTCACTCACACTAGGACCAACAGGGATCAGGGATGGCATCAAGGATCCTCTCTCCAAGGCAAAAGGTAAGAAGGGAGGGGGGAACCTTGCTGCCATCCCTGATCCCTGGTGGTCCTAGTGTGAGTGAACTCTAGCTTGCAGAGCTAGAGGTCACTCTTGCGAGATCTGAGCCATGGCAACGCCCCGACCTCATGAGAGGAACCCCGTGGAGCTGCTGGCAAGAGCTCCCCGGGTCCTCTCCTTCCTCCCTCCCTGCCAAAGATCTCCCTCACCGGCCCATGGAGGCACAGAGGGCGGGCCGAGGATCTGTGATAGCTATCTCTATCTCTCTAATCTATCTATCTATATGTATCTTGCCCACTGACACTTACTGGTAAGGTGGTCTTGACCAGGATTTAAATTTCTAAAGCATTGTAATTTAGAACAAAATCATCATATCTTGATTCCTAAACACATTTATTATAGTTAAAGGCATATTACTGTGAGTATTATTGCTATGGAGCTGTGTTATACACTTGGACATGACAACAACATGGAACTTTTAGAAAAGAAGACTTTCGGATAAAAAAGAGGGAGAGCTGTATTTGAGACAAAAATATGAACTGACCCTCCCAAATAAGGACACTTTGGAGGTATGTAAATGTATAATATATACTAATAAAATTAATAAAATGCATACATTGAAATACTAGAGAAGAGGAATTTAAGGGAATTTCAGTTGTGATAAGTGTTTAGGCATCTGTGTGTCATCTCGTTACATTAGCCATGCGTGTGCTATACCTGATGAATAACTCTCCTAGACAGTCTAACTGATAACAGAATCTAAAGCTTCACTTAACATTCCAAACTCTGGACAGAGGGCTGGGGTTATCACTTACTATAAACTGTGGGAACACACCTCAGAATATGGAAAAGGAGAGATCTGGACCACCTTCACACACACATACCAAGACACATATTTTACATACTGACACAAATTGCTTTCCAATACTCAGGGATCTGCTACCTATATATCACCAACTAAATGGTTTTCACACAGTCACATTCAATTAGAATGGCTCTGTCACTTCTAAGTATTTTATAAAGATTTAATCTTCATGAAATACTTATGCTCATTGTGTGGGAGGTTCGTTGAAAAAGATACCATAAGACAAAGTACAGACTACTTTGTTTTATGTAATGCCTGATGTTCACAAAAGTTCATGAGAGGCAGAGGTCCGCTTTCAACTCTTGTCCAATCTCAGCAGCCATCACAAGTAATTGCTGTGGGGTTCAGGCATTATCTTGGTTATTGTGAGATGTAATCTATGGAGGCTCCTGTGATCTTATGGGATCCTCTACAGACCTTGGTGTTGTACTTTCATGACTCCTGGCAGGTGAAGCTCCAGGAGCTACACAGGGTCCCCATAAGAAGATGACGGCAGCTGCAAGGGATGGGTAAATACACCTTCCTTCCACCTTTAGATTCTAAGCGGAGATGTCACCTTCAGGGATCTAAAATGTCTGCACTCAGAGGGGCAAAACCACAATGACCACTAGAGCTTCTTGTAGTGGTTATGGTGTTAGGAAGCAGTTACTGTAAAAGTATCTTTTAAATCCCTTGTATTTGTTATGCTTTAGATAGATCTTTGGTGCTCAAATTCCAGCCTTTCCATCAGTGACATAATTTGCTTTTACATTCAACCATCAGGAACCTGTAAGTATGTGAGCACATAGTGCTGCCTAACTGTTTTGGAACTAGTAAAGAGAGAGACTACTTTTTCTATTATAGTGTATATTCTTTGGTAACTTTTGGTGATGGGTGGAGTTTAAGATTGGTTAAAAGGAACACTATAGTCACCTAAACAACTTTAGCTTAATGAAGCAGTTTTAGTGTATAGATCATGCTTCTCAGGTTTCACTGCTCAATTCACTTCCATTTAGGAGTTAAATCACTTTGTTTCTGTTTGCGCAGCCTTTGCCACACATCCCCTGGCTATGACTGTCACAGCCTGCATGAAAAAAAAAATCTGGTTTCACTTTAAATCAGATGTAATTAACCTTAAACAATGTTATCTCTTTCTCTGTAAATTGAACTTTATTCACAGACAGGAGGCTCTTGCAGGGTCTAACAAGCTATTAACATAGCAGGGGATAAGAAAATCAAAATTAAACAGAACTTGCAATAAAGGAAGGATAAACTTTAGATCACTCTTTACAGGAAGTGTTTAGGGAGGCTGTGCAAGTCACATTATAAACAATGTGATTTAACTCCTAAATGGCAGAGAATTGAGCAGTGAGACTGCAGGGGCATGATCTACAAACCAAAAACTGCCTCATTAAAGGACCACTCTAGGCACCCAGACCACTTCAGCTTAATGAAGTGGTCTGGGTGCCTGGTCCAGCTAGGGTTAACCCATTTTTTCATAAACATAGCAGTTTCAGAGAAACTGCTGCAGCCATGCAATGGGTTAAGCTCTTTCCTTCTGGGGCCAGCGGTTCATTGACAGTTTGATGCTTATGGCGGTTTCCTCACCGTGAAAACACAGTGAGTATCTAGTGTTCATGTGGTGCTACTGTAAATGCTTTCCTAGTGAGATCGCTGAGTGCGGCCACAAGAAGCCTTGCCACCGCCAAGTACATTCAGCCCACGGGAGGAACCTGAGGAGGATCGGAGGAGGAGAGCTCCCCACCCAGCGCTGGGAAAAGGTAATTTCTTACCCCTTTCCTCTCCCCAGAGCCGGGCGGGAGGGGGACCCTGAGGGTGGGGGCACCCTCAGGGCACTATAGTGCCAGGAAAACGAGTATGTTTTCCTGGCACTATAGTGGTCCTTTAAGCCTTTAATGGGCCCTTATTAAGGAAACTTAAGCTAAACAAGAGCTTTGCAGTTTTACTTATCTCTATATTTACCAAAAAATTTTGTGAGGTCTGAAAAATAAAATCAGATGCAGATAATAATAATCCACACTGCTGAATTTAGCTCTCTCCTAGACCTGCGCACCACCATCTTGCCTCTCTTACATACCTCCCAACAGTCCCTGATCTAGGACGACTGTCTGAATTCAGGGTTCTGTCCCACAGGGACACTGTGTAAAATGTCCTAATTCATACCACAGAGCTCAGTGATTAGAATTTCCAAGGCATATTAGACAAAAAAGGGACATTAATAGATTGACTGTGAAAAAAAGGCAAACGGATTGGATACTGTCTGTAAGGAAAATAAACACATTTTATATAAATTGATTGCAACACAGATGTTAACACTTTCTGTCTATTCTGGCCTTTCACTGTCATGTAGGCAGTACAAGTGTTTCATCAAATCCACACATTGTTTGTCACAGACTCCTTGCCCCCTGCTGGAATGTTAAACCAGTCAGTGACACCTCATCAAGTTCCTTATCAGAGTCTCCTATAGCTCTGTGACAAGTCACAATGACAGCACATCACACAGAACAAGATCAGTTCATATTGTACAAGTCATGCAGGTGTTTAAGATTGTCTACAAGCTTGTACGTTTACCTGCTATGTCAGCTGGGGAAAGCAATGAGATTATTTTTTACTATAACTGTTACATAACCTGTGTTTTGTAGTCAGAACACTAAATGTACCTATATTTTATGTATTTGAAATCATGTTGAGCAGAGCCCTCAACACCCTCGGTTCCTGTGCCACTAATTCGTATTGTTGCAAATACATGTCTTAGCTTTGTAAGTAATAATTTTGTAAGAGTAGACATCATTGCTATAAAAGGAGACACATTCATTACTAACCAAAAACAATTACTCCTCTCTTTGATTATTATTTTATTTAAAGCTCTAACAAATTTCGCAGCACTGATTAATGACCTCTATGCCTGCTAATGTTATAGGGATACAGGTATCCCCCTTTTGAAGGAACTCTTTAAAGGACCACTATAGTGCCAGGAAAACATACTCGTTTTCCTGGCACTATAGTGCCCTGAGGGTGCCCCCACCCTCAGGGTCCCCCTCCCGCCCGGCTCTGGAAGGGGAAAGGGGTAAAAACTTACCTTTTTCCAGCGCTGGGCGGAGAGCTCTCCTCCTCCTCTCCGCCTCCGTTACGCCCCGCCGGCTGAATGCGCACGCGCGGCAAGAGCTGCGCGCGCATTCAGCCGGTCTCATAGGAAAGTATTTACAATGCTTTCCTATGGACGCTGGCGTGCTCTCACTGTGAAAATCACAGTGAGAAGCACGCAAGCGCCTCTAGTGGCTGTCAATGAGACAGCCACTAGAGGATTAGGGGGAAGGCTTAACCCATTCATAATTATAGCAGTTTCTCTGAAACTGCTATAATTATGAAAAAATGGGTTAACCCTAGAAGGACCTGGCACCCAGACCACTTCATTAAGCTGAAGTGGTCTGGGTGCCTAGAGTGGTCCTTTAAGCACTCAGATGACTTAATCTTGATGAAGTGGTCTGGGTCCATGCCCCTGTCTTTTTAACCCTGAATTGCTTTCACTGAGTTTAACATGCCTCTAGTGGCTGTGAAGAAGACACTAGACTTGAGGCTCTTCTACAACTATAACGGAGTTTACATTCCATTATGAATCAAATTATGTTTCTAGAGAGCATTTGATTGGTGCAGTGCAGCATTCTGTTGCACAAGCGCTCTTGCCTCCCTACGCTTTCCTATAGGGCAGCATTGAGATTATAAATCTTGATGATCTTAGCCAGGGAGGCTGATTGGTAGCACAGAGACAAGTGTGCTTCGAGATATAAGGTAAGTAAAATGTACATTTTAAACCCCTGCAAGGTGGGTGAACACTTACATAGATAGGGGGACACTATAATGTTAGGAATAATGAACATAGATAATGAATTAACAAAATTAGCATTTAAGCAATCATATAAAGAGACCCTCACTCTTTTTCATTACATAAAAACTAGTTCTGATCTATTCCCATAATATTTACAATAACCAGGAAGTGGCCATGATAGCTCAGCCACATCCTAGTATCATATTCAAATGACTGATATGATTATGGAGCAACCCAAAGTATATGAGCCCCTTGTTCAATAATTCTCCATTATAACTTTTATTGTTTATAAAGTACCAACATAAATGGCAGTATGGTACAATAAGTGGACAAGACACACAAGTAAGTTAGGAAGATTTTAGAGATAGGATACAAACATGTATTCTTAACACTATGGTGTTCTCCTCAAGATGCAGACCCCCTCCCCTATCCCTATTTAGCAGCTTATTTTGCCATGATGGACAAATGGTATGCTCAAATGTCTCTCCTGTCCAATCAAGAGGTAGAAAATAAAAAAAATGATTGTTGTAAGCAATAAATATTGATTTTATTCACAGATCAAGTGACAGCTGACCAATATAAGGATAAAAAGAGGAGCATTATTCTTCCAGACACTTTAAACGCAGCTATTGAGGGAGACAGACCAGAAGTGATGGTGTATGTTTTACCCTTGCTGTTCCTGTGTGGGAGTTGGACATAGCCTTTGTCACTGATCCTAGTGTGATTCTAGTGTACTATTTAAATCAGATGGTCTCAGAGAGCCTAATGTTGCAGTAGCTTCCACTGCAACTCATGCAAATCCACCCACATCTTTATCTGCCAAAAGGCATTGAAGATAATATATCACGCTGAAGCAAAGTTTGCAGTTCACTTGTCTGGGAGGCAGTCAAAGTAATGCATAAGTGTATATGGCAAGCCAAGGGAATGAGTAAGGGGATAGTGAGAGGTCATCTCATTAGTGCCAATATGATCCAACATCTGCAGGCACCACATGTCTATTACTGAGGGAAGAAGCAGAAAGAGGAAGTACTAGAAAAGGCACTGATTCTGCGCAACCATCTACCCTTACCATAACTTCCTCCACCAGTAATACCATTTGGCAGAGCAGGGGGGTTGTTAAGCATAATGTCACTGGGTAACAGGAATAGGCGGACACCCGGTCTTGATCATCCCAGAGAGGTGCTTGTTAGCCCACTGTTTAACATTTTGTGGGATATCATTCCAGAGGCATGTCAAAACAGGCTAACAAAACCACCTGCTTCACTGTCCAGATGATCTCTGTAGGGAGAACTTCCACAGATAGGGTGGTATATTTTGGATTTGTGCTGCCCTAGGCACGACTAAATTCGGGCACCCCCAAAATCTAAATTAGCCCCCCCAATTCGGGTCAAGGCCACTTTTATGACTGACAGACACATGCCCTCATTGATACATTCACTGATATACACTCACTGACAGATACACAGTCATTGGCACACACACACACACACACTGACACACCCATTCTCACTGAAAGACACACACACACTTTCACTCACTCACAGACACACACTGACAGCTACACTTACTCACTCACAGTAAGGTGGACAGCCCCAGAACACGAGGCAAACAAGGTATTTGTCTTCGAGCTTGGGGTGGCATTTTTTGGCACCCCCCGAAAGTGCCGCCCTAGGCAAATGCCTTGTGGTAAATAAATCCCTGGGTATAGCACTCCTTGTAATCACTGGTCCCAGAGCACTCCAGCAGGAGCACCGTGAAAGAGGTATCTGTGGTCCCCCACAGAAGAATTCTTTTGCAATCCATGGGCTTCTTAGTGTAAGTGCTCTATAGTCAGGTTTATCGGTGAACACAGGAGACAACAGAAAATAAATGTCACGTTGTGGCCTATGTGGTCTTGTTCCTGCATGATTAAGGCTGTGTAGACTGAAATGTTGCATTTATTTTCTGTTGTAGCCTATGTGCACAACTAAAGCTGACCATAGAGGACCTACACTATGAAGCCCATGGATTGTATTTTGCTTTGGCTGTAGGCAGGTTTTGCTTTTCGATGATAGAAAGGACCACTTTTAAGCAGTTTATAAAGGTCATTGCTCCTAAATATATTATTCCCTTATTATTCACTTTCATATGGAACCTTGTCCTATCACTGTATACTTCCTGTGCACCACTATTGAATAACCAGGATGTAGGTTAATAGGTGCATTTCACCACAGACTTATGTGCTACTAGTGGCCAGCATGCTTTGCTTTCCTTGATGGCAGTACCTTGGCATTGTGGTGGTAGTGGAAGCAGTATATCAGACTGGGAGTGGATCTGTAGGGAAGAAGGCTATCAATGTCTCCTGCTACATGCTGGAGTGATGACTGAAAAGCACATTTTAGAAAACATATTGCAGGCAGATGAATGGTGTCAGACTGGTTTGGAAGCAAGCAAACACCAATCTGCATTATGGCCTCATGATCACTGGCAGAGCTGGTAACATGATCAAATCTCTCTGACAGGGTTTCTTGTAAGTGTACACTGTTCTGCACTCATCTTAGAATGAAGATTTTAATTTATAAAGCCAACACAAAGGTGCAAACCATATGTGATCGTTACAGGAGGATTGCTGATCATTCCCACCATAGTGTGAGGGAACTCTTGACCAGGAGTGAAAGGATAGAGGGCTTCCCACACACAGTATGACAGGCTGTCAACACACAGTGAAGCTATACTATAAACTAAAAAAAAATAAAAATAAAACATTAGATGGCAATCCATAGTCTATTTTCCCACTTCTCCACTGGCTTCCCAATGGGACATGAGAATTGACCAATAATAGAGCAGCCAGTGTCCATTATTATTCTATTTAGGGTTATGACAGAAACTTTGAATTATAGTATTGCTAGTTTGGGACAGATCATCCCCTTGTTCACCAACTCGTCACGTGTTCTTGGAGAGACCTGCTTGCCAGCCTCCTGCCAAAAGACTATGGGCCAGGTCAGCGACTGTAAAGACACATATTTTATTCCCCCTGGTTCCCTTTGTTCGGCACTTTCCATAGAGCCGTTCGCATGGACCAAAACCGCGAATACACTTCAGGGGAACTTAGATGCGAATGTCCAGGAACTATTTTCGGCATGAAAACTTTCAGGTTCCTGGTCGGTCTCCCAGCGGCACATAGCTGTGATTCTATGGAACTGTTTTCAGCAGGAAGAATTTGCGGTTCCCGGTCGGTCCCCAGCGGCACTTAGCCGCGATTCTATGGAACTGTTTAGGGCATGTGAAAATGCTTGCGGTCGGCCAAAACTATGACTTCCAGGAAATTCCTGAACCCCTGAACCGATCTGAGTGATTTTTGGATATGTTGTTCACCCAGATCGGGGCTATCAGTAGCTGTAAGTTTTGTGGGGATTTTGTGTGTTTTAAGTTACTTTTGGGGTGTTTGGAAAATGTGTGTTTTTTGTGTTTGGAGATAATGGAGTTTAGTATAGTGCTTGACTTAATTATCTCCCAGGCATAGGGGAGGGATTAACCTATTTTGTATGGGAGTGTCCTGGACCTGAGAGCCAAAGTGATTGTGTATTTATTTCTACTGTGGTTTACTCTCAGGTCCAGGGGGGAGTGCCCATGGGCGTAGGAACCCCCAAATAATCTGGGGGGGGATAGCATTTTTACTCACCGGGTATATTCTTATTCCGTAAACTAGGAGTTGTTTATCCCATTGTACAGCGCTGCGGAATTTGCAGTCGCTATATAAATGATTAAATAACTTTAAAGGGTCACTACAGGGAAGGGATTTTACTTACCTGGATACAGCGCCGGGATCCTCCTGATGCCGCACCCCCTATTTCGTCAAAATGACTTAATAGGAGGGTGCGAGCAGGGAGCAATAAAACACTTCTATTCAGAAGCGTCATTGCTCTCTGGTGCGCATGCGCAGCTTTGCCGCACATGCACAGATAATTCATAGGGCGGCATTCATGTCTCGACTAGGAAGCACCTCTAGTGGCCATCTGAGTGTCCACTAGAGGTATTCCTCATCAGTAATGTAAATACTGCCTTTTTACGAAATGGCTGTGCTTACATTAAAAAGCCTGCAAAGACATGCTATAGACACCAGAACTACTACGTTTAGCTGTTGTGGTTCTGGTGACTATAGTGTCCCTTGAATATAGAGAGGAAAAAAGAATCATCACAAATGTAAGAAATAAAATGTCTGTATCATTATTCTAAAAAAATTTTTTTTTAAATATGCACATTCCTAGCTTAATTTTTAGCACGACATATGACACAAAGATTTTGTACTTTGCAGATTACTTTTTTATATTTTTTTATACATATACAGATTGTGTAATCCTGCCCCTGACTTAGGGTGACCACATTTCCCAACTGCCATTCAGTGACATTGTCAGAAATGCATTCCATACATTTTACTGCCCGTCTCTACCCCTTCCATTTATATTAGAACCTCACCTACCCCTTCCATGAATATTAGAACCACCCCTACCCCTCCCATGAATATTAGAACCACCCCTACCCCTTCCATGCACAAAAGAACCCCACCTACCCCTTCCACGCATATTAACCCCCCTACCCCTTCCATGCATATTAGTACCCCCCTAACCCCTTCCATGCATATTAGTACCCACTAACCCCTTCCATGCATATTAGAACCCACCCTACCCCTTCCATTCATATTAGTACTCCCCTAACCCCTTCCAATAACTTTTCTACCTCCCCCCTCCTCCCATCCATATTAGTAGCCCCCTAAACCCTTCCAATTATTTTTCTACCTACCCCTCTCCCCCTATCCTTATTAGTAGCCCCCCTAACCCTTTCCAATTATTTTTCTACCTACCCCTCGCCCCATCCATATTAGTAGCCCCCCTAAACCCATCCAATTATTTTTCTACCTTTGTCCCCCCTTTTACCTGACATAGCAGGGGGACCTCTGGACGTTTGGCAGGCGCAGTGTCAGACTGAGCGCCGGGTAGTCACGTGACACTCTGCCAGGGCCGGTGCAAGGATTTTTGCCGACCTAGGCAAAAGTAAAGTTTGCCGCCCCCCCATGTGATATCACAATGCCCCACCCATATGATCTGTCATGTTAACTAACGCCAGTGCTGGAGTGCTTGTTTACATTAAAAGGCCTGCAGGGACAGGCTATAGACACCAGAACCACTAAATTAAGCTGCAGTGGTTCTGGGGACTATAGTGTTTCTTTAATGTGAGGTAAATTAGAGATTAGTGCCACTAATAATATACTAGATTGCCTACTTACAACCAGATGAGGATGATGATGGGCTCTAGCTGCAGTCTGGCTCCACTGGTCTGGTGTACAACAGGCTCTCTGGAGGTTGTTTGTAACTGTGGTCACAAAAATCAATGTTCTGGGAGAACGGGAAGCAGCTCCATTTTTTGGGGGCCCTTTACACAGCTCAAGGTCTGGGTCCCAGGGTCCACCTTCATGTTCCACCAATGAGTTTGTTCACAGGGGGTGGAGTGTGCAGGGGATGTCCTGATATGTGTGTAAGGAATGCATTGTGTTTGTATCTGTGTTTGTATGTGTAAGGGCTGCAAGGCGTGTTTCTGTGTATGTACGGGATGCAGTGTGTGCGTCTGTAAAGGATGCATTGAGTGTATGTAAGGGGTGCATTGAGTGTGTGTAATGAATGCATTGTGTGTTTCTGTTTGTGTAAGGGATGCATTATGTGTAAGGGTTGCATTACTTGTGTCTGTGTGTGTAATGCATTGTGTGTTTTTCTGTGTGCAAGGGGTGCATTGTGTGTGATTGTGTGTGTGTGATGGATGTCAATCTCTCCCCCTCCCTTGTCACTCTCTTTCTCCACCCCCATCTTGTCACTCTCTTTCTCCCCCCTCCTTGTCACTCTCTTTCTCCTCCCCCTCCTTGTCACTCTCTTTCTCCCCCCTCCTTGTCACTCTCTTTCTCCCCCCCTTGTCACTCTCTTTATCCCCCCTCCTTGTCACTCTCTTTCTCCCCCCTCCATGTCACTCTCTTTCTCCCCCCCTCCTTGTCACTCTCTTTCTCCCCTCCTTGTCCTCTCTTCTCCCCCCTCCATTGTCACTCTCTTTCTCCCCCCTCCATTTGTCACTCTCTTTCTCCCCCTCCATTTGTCACTCTCTTTCTCCCCCCTCCTTGTCCTCTCTTTCTCCCCTCCCTTGTCACTCTCTTTCCTCACCCCTCCTTGTCCTCTCTTTCTCCCCCTCCTTGTCACTCTCTTTCTCCCCCTCCCTCCTTGTCCTCTCTTTCTCCCCCTCCCTCCCTTGTCTCTCTTTCTTCCCTCCCTCCCTTGTCACTCTCTTTCTCCCCCCTCCCTCCTCGTCCTCCTTTTCTCCCCTCCTCCTGTCAATTCCTCCTCCCTCCCCTACTCTCCCCTACCCTACCTTTGCTGTAGCGTGGCCGAGCCCTGTATGGTCCACGGGTACAGGGAGCTTTTGTTTCCTGTACCCAGCCGGACTAACAGGAAGTGCACACTCAGTGTGTACTTCCTGTTAGTCCGGCCGGGTACAGGAGACAGATGCTCTCTGTACCCGCGGACCATACAGGGCTCGGCCACGCTACAGAGAAGGAGTGAAAGGAGGGAGCACTGAGCGCTTCCCTCCTGTCATCCCCTCTCCTCAAGCTGCGCCCGGGCGGTGCGGTCCGCCCTCCTGGTCGCACCGCCCGGGCAAAGCTGCAGCCGCCTGAGGCTCTCTACAGAGCTCTCGCGTGGCTGCAGCATGGGGGGCGGCAAAGCTGGGGGGGATTTCCCCATAACCTGTCCCCCCGCATGATTTGCTGAGGGGGATGCGTCCCCCCCACCCCCCCGGTTCCTACGCCCATGGCAGTGCCCCTTGCATGGGGACTGTCATACAAGGCCAGTTGTGGCTACCATTAAACGAGATTCGTTTTACCCTTCATGAAGTCTAGGCACATGTTTGGGGGATTGGAGAGCTATATTCACACTCTGGGGATTTCTGTAATCACTATACTCCCTTGGATCACAATGATTGCTCTTGTAAGAGCAGCCTCCTTCGCTCTCTGGACTAGGAGAGGTCTACCCACTGGAAGCTGGATCCTGGTCTTGAGTCCAGGGTGGGTGGAGGACAGCGAGACCCCAACCAAGCTGAGGTGATTTGTGGGGTTTACGGTGGTTATGCTTGCAAGTACTAGGAAGCAGTGATTGATGGAGGTACCCAGTTGGGGTGCCAGGCGGTCCGTCACAACAGGGAATTCGTTCTTGGCGGCACAATTCACACCGATGTGACAGCAGTGGCCAGGAAGCTGAAAGATCTACTCAAACTTGCCAAATTGCTAATTGGCCCGAACAAAAGAAAGCTTCTCTATAGAAACATAGAATGTGACGGCAGATAAGAACCATTCGGCCCATCTAGTCTGCCCAATTTTCTAAATACTTTCATTAGTCCCTAGTCTTATCTTATAGTTAGGATAGCCTTATGCCTATCCCACGCATGCTTAAACTCCTTTACTGTGTTAACCTCTACCACTTCAGCTGGAAGGCTATTCCATGCATCCACTACCCTCTCAGTAAAGTAATACTTCCTGATATTATTTTTAAACCTTTGTCCCTCTAATTTAAGACTATGTCCTCTTGTAGTGGTAGTTTTTCTTCTTTTAATAGAAACATAGAATGTGATCCTAGTAAAAGTGGCATTACAATACAACAGCCCGATATACTGGAGGGAAAGACTTATTAACACAGTCCTTGATTTGCAGCAGAAAAGTGGCATGCTGGTTGAGGAAGACTTGCGCATTTAACCTAATATGTCATTGTCTACTAATCCCAGCAGCAGTAGCGACAGCATAACCCCTACACAGCAGAATAGAGCACATGCGGTTTGGGGTGAGAATGTTGACTGTTTGGGGGGAGAAAATATTTCAGCAAACAGCCAAAATTAGACTATTAATGCCTCTGAAATGGTCAGAGCATCTGTATGCTAACATACTTTGCTTACTAGTGAGGACTTTCTAAGATTAGAGAGGAGAAGGATGTGTGGCATGCACTGTGTCAGGTATTGTCATGCCCACTGAGCACTGTGCATAAGGATAATTACAGTGATAATTCTGGATCACTAATACTCACAAATGTTCCTGCAAATGATGAAGCAAATAGACTTCCTCAAATTCCATCTCCTAAAAGTTCGGCTACCTTGCTTCACTGTGATACCTGAGGCATCATCATCTGCTAGCTGAGATTCAACTGGCCACTGACCTTTCCTTTCCTTTCAAAGTTGTTTCTAAATTTGTAAAAGTATCCAAAAATCTGGCGCTGAATAAAACATTTCAAAAACTTCTCCTACTTCTGCTTCGGTTCCCTCATTTTTAAAATGCATTTCATCAGTGGTTTTGCTCTGATTGAAATAGGAGTTTTACTACTTTGGTGGAAGTGCCTCTTGTGGCTATGTGACAGCCACCAGTGGCATTTAAACACTGCAATTAACATTACAGAATATTGCTGTTCTGCAGAAAAAGGTTAAAAAGGAAGTGGGGCATGGTACTTAAGTTCTCTCACTTTTAAATCTAGATTGCAAAAATGCTAGATATTGCATATCCATCAGGCCAGATAATATAGTAGCATATTTTACATTGAAGTACACAAATAGGCACCTTTTGTTCCCTACTTTTTTGGTTGTCCGAATTTCTTTTTTTTTTTTTGCTAACCAAAAGTGCTCAACCGCTAAACTGCAGCATGGAATAAATTGTACAGTACGAAGTTTAGCCGAAACGAATTTTTTCGCAGTGCACAATTCTAGTAATGGCATTTCTGCTTTGTGTTAAAAAACAATTTTTTTTTCCCCTTCTACTATGAAAGAAGAAAATCTTGCCCATTATAATTATAGAATTATATTACACTTATACCATACAAACACTACCGGGCTAAGTATTCAAGAAAAGCACTGTGTTACATATTCCAAAAGTACTTATAAATAGTCCTTAGATGGCTCAGTGCCATCATCCCAAGTCAGGAGGACTGAAGTAAAGTGCTCTGTGTGCAAGTATTTACCTGCTTTCATTGTACATACAGCGCTACGGAATCTGATGGCGCTATACAAATAATAAAATAATAATAATAATAATAATAATAGAGTTATAGTTAATGCATTTTAAACTCATACATGAGTGCTAAAGCAGCTCTGTGTGTATGGACATCCTTAATTGACTGCCCAGCTAGGCACCCTGCCACCAGGGTGCATGTGTACTAAAACAATCTGCCAGTTTTGTGTATGGGAATATGTGCTGATTATTTCATGGACATGTCTATCTATCCGCCATCCCATTTCTCTACAATGAGGTTTTTTTCTATACTTATTTCGGAATCTATGCCAGCTAACCAGTTTGAGAATGGCCATCACCACCAGGGCTGGATTTCCAATTCAGCAAAGTAGGCACATGCCTACAGGTGCCTGTCTGTAGGGGCACCTATTTCCACCACTTAAGAACCTTTTTGGAACTTTTTTCACACTAAGTACCAGGAGCCTTGGTCAGTATCCCCTGTAGTCTAGTTATCACACTCTGCTTGACAGCAGGGCTGGAGGAACAGTTATAGAGGGTGTAAAACACAATGATTTCTCAGCTCTTCCAGTATCTGTTTGTGAAGATGTATAACCTGTATACCAGCACCTGCAGTGTTATCAATAAAATTAGGGTGAGTGCTTTGTAAATAACCCTTCAATCTCCATGTGCCTGTAAACTCACACCCCCTTTAACCCAACCCTAAATTTAACCACTTTCACAACCTAAATAAACTCTTTAATTAATCCCAAATATAAGCATGCAAAACCGAAAACTAGGGAAAAAGGTTTAATGGGTTTCTCCAATCACCATAAATAAGTCTGCTTTTAGAAGTAGCCATGGTGTCAGGAGTCTGTATGTTCAGCATTTATGCCTGAAGCACTGCATATTTAGAGGTATGTGTTAGGGGCAGGCCCGGACTGGCCATCGGGCATACCGGGCAAATGCCCGGTGGGCCGCGATGGCCGTGGGGCCGAGGCCGGCAGGGAGATCACAGGATCTCCCCGGCCGGCTCCTGCAGGGCCAGCGCTACCCGAGCGCCGGCCCCGCTGTGTGCCTCCATGGGCCGGTGGGGAGATCAAAGATCTCCCTTTACCGGCCCAGAGACACTTCCAGGCGGCCGCTTGCTGGGGTGTGAGGGAGGGAGGGAGGAGAGGACCGGCGGAGCTCTATCCAGCAGCTCCGCCGGGTCCTCTCGCGGGATTCTGAGCGTTGCCGCGGTTACCGCGGCAACGCTCAGATCTCGCGAGAGTGAACTCTAGCCTACAGGCTAGAGTTCACGCTCACCACTAGGACCACCAGGGATCAGGCAGCATGGCTCTCCTCCCTGGCAGAACGGCTCCCCCCCGTCCCAGGCAAAACGGTCCCCCCCCCCTCCCAGGCTAAAGGTAAGAAGGGAGGGGGGGGATATAACTTTTTAAAAAATTATTATTATTAATAAAATAAAAAAATAATTTAAATTAAAAAAATCACACACACACATCACCCACAGACACACACAGTACCCCCAGACATACACATCACCCCCAGAAACACACAGCACCCCCAGACACACACATCACCCCCAGACACACACATCACCCCCAGACACACACAGCACCCCCAGACACACAGCACCCCCGACACACACAGTACCCCCAGACACACACAGCACCCCCAGACACACACAGCACCCCCAGACACACACAGCACCCACACAGCACAGCACCCAGACACACACAGTACCCCCAGACACACACACAGCACCCCCAGACACACACAGCACCCCCAGACACACACAGCGCACTCAGGCACACAGCACCCTCACTCACACACAGCACCCTCAGACATACACATCACCCTCAGACATACACAGCACCCCCAGACACACACAGCACCCCCAGACACACAGCACCCCCAGACACACAGAACCCAGACACACACAGCACCCCCAGAGACACACAGCACCCCCAGACACACAGCACCCCCAGACACACACAGCGCACCCAGACACACACAGCGCACTCAGGCACAGAGCACCCTCACTCACACACAGCACCCTCGCTCACACACACACACACATATATATATATATATATATATATATTTACAGATATATATATATATAATATATAAAATAACCCTCAGTGAGTTAACAGACAAAGAAAATTAGAATGTGACGGCAGATAAAAACACCCTCACACACAGCACCCCTCTTACATACACACACACTGCGCCCCTCACACATACAATACGTCCAAATATATATATGTATGTATATATATATATATATATATACACACACACACACACTACAGCACTACATACATTACGCTCCAGATACACGCTAGATCCCTTACCTTATATGCACTCTTAATCCTCTATACACACACACACACAATCTCCTATACACACTCTGGGTCCTTTACACACTAGATCTCCTACACACACACTGCACCACCTACACACACACTACATTCCTTGTCAGCAAACACATACAACATTCTCTAAACACACCCTCTCTACAACCCCTACACACACTACGTCACCTATACACACACACTACAGCCCGTATGCACACACTCGCTACATCCCCTATAACACTATGCCACCTATACACACACTCTCTACAGCCCCTAGCCACACATATTACACCACAAACACATATGAAATTGACCTATTTACACAATACCACACCACACTCTACACACACGCAATCCCACAAGCAGGCTCCAAACACATGCACCATACACTTTCCTGTCCCTTTTGTCCTCTGGTATCCCACTTGTTGAGACACCAGAGACAATTTAAAAGCAAACACAGCGCAAGCATATTATTAAATTTGCTTGCGCTGCGCAGAACAAATACAGGGCCTTTTTCTAATGCCAGAGCTCTTCAGCGCAGCTCTGCGCATTGAACCAACATGCTCACTTTGAGAGGAGGCGTGCTTGTCATTAGTGATGACAAAACACACCCTCTCTGGCCCCGCCCCCTTCTTAGGGGGCCGCTCTGATTGAAAAATGCCCGGGCCTAATTTTTTCCCCAGTCCGGCCCTGGTTAGGGGCTAGTTACACCCCAGATACATGTAACTTAGGCAGCCCAGAACTATTTCAGACCACCAAAAGTCAATTCTTTGCAAAAGTTACATCTGTTGTCAACAGGCAAGCTTCTGCCCTTGCAAGCAGGTCTTGTAAGGGGTAGCTTAAATGTGCCCTACATCTTTCAAGTAATACCTCCCTGCCTCCCTATGCTCTTATTTAGGTTAATATCTCTGGTCGAAAACATGTGCTCTGATTGAATCTATAGGTTAAGAAACAGCATAAATCTCCTGGTGATGTCATGCAAACCATAGCTAACACCATCATTATAAGCGTGTCTGATGCATGCAAGAGGAGATATTGGCTTTCAGGGGAGACTATTCATTTTGGCCATCACCAGGGACATCACTTAATCCTTATATGTATTATGAGGTATCTTTGGTCTTGGACTCCTTTAGTATTTAAATAAAATCATATTTTAAACATTGCTTATCAACACATTCAGTCTTTAAAACCCGATCACTGCTTCTCTGACATTATTAGTGGAAGCTGGGAACAGCATCTGGTAGACCACTTCCTGGCACCATAACTAGCACAGCGGTTATACTGATTGCAGTGTTCCTTTAAAGCAAATCTATTACTTGTGAGTTTTTCTTAAAGCTAAAATACCTATGGAAAACTACCTATATATTTCTGGAATCTGACACACATTCCAACTATATCTGAATATTCATATAAACATCTCTATAGAAAAATGTGAAATGAGAAATCCTTGATTATATTTTCCCTAATTATTATTTTGATGATTATTGTTACGGAAGCCCCTCTGTCTGCCACAAGAGCAATACTTTTCTACATTTTGGTTACTGTTGCCACTACTATGGATAATATTTTGTTATCACTGTTTGGATACTTCCCTATTCTCAGATACATGAATGAACAGTGCTACCCATTCGTATATATGAACAGCAGATCATCCAGCCTTGTCGTGTGTCTCCACTTAACCTCAGTCACCTTTCAAACCACCGAAAGACCTAACGAATGATCGACCACCATAACGGCGGAGTGTGCCAACAATTAACCACCCAGGAGCTGCGGTTTGTGGTTAACCGCAGCATAATTAATCGGAATCCAGGTGGCCTCGTTCGTATATTCCAATTAGACGAACGAGGACCGTACTAAATATACGAAAGAACTGTCGACGACCACCCGTACCCGGCGTGTGTTCTCAATTAAGTGGTGGTTTCTGTGGTTAACCACAAGCTAAGTACCTAACCCCAGGTGGTCGCCGTTCGCCTACCGAACACGAGGCGGCGGCCATCTTGTTGCCAGCGAGGGTTCAGCGGTACTTGGTAGTAAAATCTCCGGAACTGTAATCGGCAATGGAACTGCACGAATACCGCTAAGGCTTTGATGAGCAGGCAGGGGAGATGAAAAGATCTTCCCTGACGGCCTTGGCCCATGGCCATTGAGGCCCACCGGGCATTTTCTGCGGAACCCACCACCACCAACCTGAAATCCCAAACCGGTAGGGGCCAGGCTGACTACCCCTGCTCTAACAGGTTTCTTTATTACAGTGTGATTTCAAGGTCAGTACAAAGTGGATATCAAATTTAAGGTCAAGCTAGCTGAACCGGAAATTTTTCTAAGTCAGCTATGCTTTCAGTTCAGTTACTTTGGCCTTACATTTAAAATTCACTTTGAATTCCCTTGGAATGCTCACCTTAGTGAATAAACCTGTAAATGAAAGATCCACATTAATCACAGACATTCTCCACACCATGAGTTGCAGTCTATTATAAATGCAGTACTCTAAGCATAAGTAGGCATGTTACATAAGTGAAAAAAATTAAATTACAAGTTTTAGAGATGTATTAGAGTAAATGTCCTTGACATACTGACATAGCAACACAGTTGCTGTTCACATGGCCTGCACAAGATAAAACCAATTGTCAAACTACAGAATAATATAAACAGAAATAGCTTGGCTTTAGGATTCTTCACTGAGCATCTGCGCACTGCTCCAATTTATTTACAGATTGTAGCTTGCCGAATTCTGAAGCAATCGCTGCTTGTGTACAGGTGTAGCAATGATGTTTTTATTTTAAATGGACTCTATAGGCATCAAAATGACTTTCGCTTAAGGAAGGAGTCTCACTCAATTCCCTGCCACTTAAGAGTTAAGTCACTTTTGTTTTTGTCTATGCAGAAACTTCCCCAGGTTGTGATTGTGACAACTAAGGAGATATAATAGGCACCAAAACAACTTAAGCTTAAAGGGACCCTATAGTCACCAAACCAACGTTAGCTTAATGAAGCAGTTTTGGTATATAGATCATGCCTCTAAAATTTATCTCCTGTTTGTGTAAATTGAGTTTACATTTTAGATCTCTCTTTGCATGAAGTGTTTGGGAAAGTTGTGTAAGTCACATGCAGGGAGGTGTGACATGCAGGACTGCATAAACAAAGTGATTTAATTGAACAGTGAGACAGCAGGGGCATGATCTATACACCAACACCACTCCATTAAGCTAACATTTTGTATCCAGCAGGCTTGTTGTTTGACTGAATATTTTTCCAAATTAACAATTTACACATAAAAATGTCATATTATGTGTTTAAAAGATACAGTTTCATAGCCAACGCAGTGATGGCAAACACTTGGCAAACCAACTGTTGCAGACAATGTTTCCAATGATGTTTAGCCACTAAATGGCTTGCTAAGCATTATGGGAAGCTTAGTCCACCACAGCTGAATTGCCAATTTATGGCCATGTCTATTAAAAAGTTACATTACGCATTCATAATTTTCCTAAACATTATAGCAAACACACTGTATGTGCATGGTCATCCTTGAAAATTTCTTTAAGGTAGGTTCAACAATGTATCATGCAAGAAACAGTATGTTAACATTGTAGACAAAGTAAACATAAGTATAGCTATAAATACGGACAAAACATTTATGACACGCTCAGTCAATCAATGGCACCCAGCATTTCTCAATGATTCACTTTTCTGCTCAGCATGGTGTCAGGGCAGAGAACGGACAGAAGAGCACAGACAGACACGTGGGGAGCATAATAAGGTGTTAACATATTTTGAATGATTTAAAGCCCAACACAAAAACCCCCTTTAAGCTGCAACATGTGTCATATGAGGAGGAGAAATGTCAGAAAAGTAATTTGGAAATAAAATAACAAATTTATCCCTACATAGGAAGGTATTCCATGTAAAACAAGGTAGTGAGACAGGTATATATATATGCATTGAGTAACATACAGATTGCAGCCAAGGAGGAGGGCACTAGCTTTTCTTTGATGTCTCTCATATTCTTACTTATAGACTGCATTTTATAGAATGCTCTTGTTATTACAATGTATATTATTTATATATTTTTTAGACTGTAAGCTCACAAGTGTAAAAGTGCTGTAAATGTTAGGATAAATCCCACTGGCAGGGTTCCTAATAAGAACTGTTAAATAAATAAGCAGTGAAATTGGTCTGTAGGGGAGAGGAGCTCCAGGTCAAGACCTGGTTTCACTAGAAGTGCTATGCTTGATTGGTTAAAGCATTTCAGGGGAGCTTTTTTTTAGAATGTTATTGTAGAGTAAAACTATGTGGGATGTGATAACAGGAGACAGCAATAATATTGTGCTCCTAAACCATCTAGACCTGGGAATTTTCTGATGACAACGCGGGAGGTATTGATGGTAACCAGGTCTTCCCACTACTGCAGTGTATCCAGGCAAACAAAAGTCCACAGACACATGGTTCTGCTCTATAACAATCAACAAACATGGTTACTAAAATAGTTGGGAGATCTCACTAGAATCAGGGCCAGTACAACCATATGTGGCTTTCAAATACAATTATTTATATAGTGCCAACATATACTGCTGCTCTGTGCAAAATATAAACAAGATAAACATGTAATTCTAACAAAACACACTTGATATATGGGTACAGAAGGTGAAGAGGGCCCTGCCCAAATGATCTTAAACTTAATCTACGTATCATGGTTTGAGGTAACCGTTTGTTCCTAATTGCAAAACGTAGGCTAAAATAACTTACCAAGAAAAATAGCTAAATGAGGCCTAAAATTACCATTCTGGTAAATAACTCTAAAAGTGCAGCTTCTCTAGATCACCTATTAAAACTAGTCTGGAAATGTTTAGAGTAATCTGAAAGTACCTTTCCTGGTTACATATTTTGTTATTTTAGATGAGGAACTTGAAGACTGCCTTACATCTGGTGAAAGCTATACTTCCAGCTTTGAATTGCTACAATCGGAAATTACTCCTTCCCCCAATTTAGTGTAACTTTACTTATGTTTCCTGTCTACCTTGACAATTAGGTCAAATGTTAACAAAAGTTGTTATTTGCACAGAGCTACATTTTGATTCACAATTAGTGAAATATAATTCAGAACAACTAATGGGTTTGAATTCCCCCAAAGATCCCCAAAACATAGCCAAATAGCATGTACACCGCACAGAAGTAAAAGTCCCAAGTTATTTCTTAATTAGTTAATTTAAAGAAATATGTCAGCTGTTAGTTCTGTGGAGGAAGTAGGTTATCTGTACCCTTTTCTGCATGAGTCACAATCCTTTGTGGGTCTCACTGGTGATGATAAATATTGCTACATGCAGGCTACGCATATGAATTTCACATACCTCCCATCAATCGGGACGGGGCAACTAAGGCCAAGTGGGTGAGGCCCTGACGGGCATACCAATGGTGCTACTTGCGTCACTAGTGATGCACATAATGGGAAGGTTTGCCCAGAAAATCCATGGAATTCAAGGTAAATTCATATTGAATTTCAAATCCAAGGCTAAAATTGCCAAACTGAAAACAGATTTGACTTGGATGGAGAGCAGTAAAGCAGTGCATAAAACAACAACAACAAAACACGGGGCAATAACCTCCCACTATTGACACCCATTTTTGCCAGGAGAGATGCCCATAATGGCAACTATGTTATGAATGTCATGAGAACAGGCTAATCTCACCCTGTGGTAGTTTCCTAGGTATTACCACAGTGAGCCAGTGCAGGCCAAGCAGAAACCTACACAGTGCTTTGCTAGGAAAGGCCCTGCCCAAATCCTGCCTGCCCCCTTGTTTCTACAGTAGTCTTCCAGCAGACATCAACTCACTTTCTTCTATTTTAATCATTGGAGAATGGTTACATAGGATAAAAAGAGTCTCGTGTCCATCAAGTTCAGCCTCACACCTTTAATGATGTGCAATGTGTAATGGTGTGAGAATGCAGCCCACAACGCCTCTTTGCTTGCGCCTGTGTGCTTTCATGGCTCTATTTATGTTAAAATATATCACAATTGTTGGATTGTAATTCTTTTTTTTTTTTTTTTATTGTTAGTGACTGAAGTGGTCATGGTGCTTGAAGTCTTTATGTGCAGTTTTTCACAATGAAACGCTACACATAACGAGTTTAACCCATTTGCTGCCTCACGTGTAACTCCACCTCAGCATCATGTGGCATTATCACCCAGCGGGAACATGAGGTCAGGGCCGGCTAATGTCAGTTATGTGCAAATTTCAAAATGTAGGCACTGAACATTGGCTAAGGGCGCTCAGCTGGCACTCTCAGCCATTGTATGAGCAGCAGGATCAACTTATAGCTTCTATAACTTTGCATAAGCTGGTTTTCGTAGCCAGCTTACAGAAAAGATTCAGCACCTGACAGGACCAGATAAGAGGACAAACCACCGTCATACAATTTGCCTTATTCCTGGGAAACAAAACAAGGATACTCCTAACATCAAAACCACTATAGAGGGCTGTAGTGGATATGATGGTTGGAGTAACCCTTTAACAGCTCGTGGGCAGCCATTAATGTGTACAATGATAGACTGTAATGTACCCCTATGCAGTGGTGTATTCTGGTTTTGTGTATTCAGCACAAAACTCGGACGCCCCCCTTCCAAATTTATCTTCCTGACAGACACATGCCCTCACTGATGCATGCACTGACATACACTCACTTACAGTTACACAGTCATTGTCACACACACTGTTTAACCAACACACACTTTCACTGAAAAATATACATTCACAGACACATACACTCACTCACATTCACTGACAGACATGCATTCACTGACAGACACATACACACTCACTGACAAGACACACATGCACACTCACTGACAGAAATGCATACACACTCACTCAGTGTCAGACACGCACACTGGGACACACATACACTCACTGACAGATACACACTGACAAACACACAGACATATATACACTCAGGGTCAGACAAACACATTGGCTGACAGACACGCATACACACTGACAGACATGGGTACACATGCGGAAACACACACACACTGACAAAAACATATACACTCTCAGTGACAGGCACACACTCACTAACACACACACAATAACACACTCACTAAAAAACAAACACTAACACTCACTAAGATAAACACACTAACACACTCACAGACACACGCTAACACACTTACTAACAGAACACTCACTAACAGACACATTAACACTCTCACTAACAGACACTCACTAACACACTCACAATTTACTTTTTTTTTTTTTTTAAATTCAATCCACCCAGCCTTCCTACCTTTGGGTGTGCTGTAGTGGATTCTTCCCTGGGATCCAGTGGGGTTGCTGCTGGCTGGGTTGGCAGGCATTCGGGCAGGTGTTCGGGTGGGGGGTCAGGCAGCGAGGGAGCTCTAATCTCCCTGTTGAGCTGCCTTGCGAGCCTCTTAGTGATGCCGGAGCCGGAGTGACGTCATATTCCAGCATCACTGCGGTGCGCGCAAGGGAACTGAACAGGGGAGAGCTCAAGGGACAGTGTGTCAGTCCGGTGCCCGGGACCCAGACACTGTCTGGGCAGTGGTGCGAGGACCGGGACCCAGTATGCCTGATGTTCAGAGTAGGAGTCACAGTGTGGAGGTGGATTAGCAGGGTCTGGTGCAGGGTAACCGCACGCCCCCTGGTGTTGAGCACCAGCGTTTGTGCGGCCACATACCAGAACCCTGATGCAGCTACAGCGGATCCCAGGAACTAGGAGCTTGGAATTAAAGCAGACCTCCCAGGAACTGAATATGGAAGCTCTGCAGCAGGAGTGTATCCAGTACAGAAACAAGACAAGGCTAGGAAAGGCACCAAACATGAAAACAAGACAAAACTAGGAGAACACAGAACATGTACATAAAACACAAGGGAAACATGAACATAACATGGGCATGACTGTACATGGACTGGGTATACAAACTAAAACAATACAAGATAAGATGGGCAAAACAAGAGAAGAAATAACTAAGCACTATATATGAAAATCATGGGGATTTAGTCACATTATATGATCATACATTACATAAGCCTGCCAACAACACCATTATACCCCATATCTGGCAGGTCCTACACTGCCTAATGTATGCTAAAACAACCGAAGAAGACATATATAGCACTTACCTGCAAGAAAGGGCAGAAGCCTTGAGCAGCTGCCTGCAGGAACTCTGAAACAAAAGGAATGATGGCAAACAAACAGGTGTGGCAACATAAAACAAACATTAAAATGAATCCAAGAGACTGGGAAATCCATGGACGGAATATAAGGAATGAACCCAGAAATCCCAGCATAAAGAAAACCAGACATAGAATAGAAAACCAAAAAAACAAGAAAAACTAAACAAGAATTGCAAAAAGAGTACTGGATACCAGAATGATCCGCAGCTAGGAACAGGATGTGACACAGTGCTCCCTCGCGTACCCTGCAACATCAGTGCATGCCATCCTCAGGGTGTTCCTTAGGTGGCTAGCCAGCTCCTGGGCTCCCCAGGACAAGAGGCTGGCAAGGCATTTGCCAGGGTGATAGGGGGGCGGCTTTTTTGCCGCCCCCCTGAAAGTGCCGCCCAAGGCAATTGCCTTGTCAGCCTCGCAGTAAATACACTGCTGTCCCTATGTGTATAATATGTAGTATGTCCTAACTCGTCAGGAGACTCACAAGTGTTGCTACAAAGATCCATAGCAAAAATAATATAGATATTTTAAGTAATGGGCACTAGCTAATAGCTCCCAAGTCTCTCCATTAGGTCCCCCCCAAGGCTATTCCCTATGGGCATTTCACTGACGCTGGATGTCCTCACACAGAGCGTGATGACGTCCAGAGTTTAGAGGACGTCCAGTGCCATTTCCCGAAAGCGCCTCTAGTTGCTATTAGAGGCTGTCTTAGTACTGGAATGTACACATTGCAGTATCTCAAAAAAAAATTACATTGCAGGACTAAGGGAGACAGGGACACTGCAGCCAGGCCACTTCAATGAGCTGAAGTAGTCTGGTTGCCTATAATGTCCCTTTAAAATTTATTATTTAGAAATGGACAGGAATTAAACATCTGAAAAATCAAATGTGGCAGTCTATGTAGAGGGTGAAGTTCAGGAATTCTTCATTAAAAGAAAACCCCTTTTTGTCCTTTAAATGACTGCTTTCAAAACCTCATAATGTCATTTTAGACATTTCACTTGGGATGATTTTACAGTGTCTCCTGTATGGGAAGTAAGTGATTACCCAGCTTAATATCCCTTGCTCAGCTACACACTAATCGTATTAGCCAGTTTATACAAAAGTAATTTAACCCCAGCACTGCCTTAAAAACTCACAGCTGATGAAAATTAGGAATAGCAAAATGTATGACAAACTAAATATTAAACATTAAGTGTAATACATTCCTAATTAATTTGTTAAATATACATTAAAATTCTACTGAATCTTACTTTCTTGCTAAATGGTTTTTATTTTCTGAAAAGTATTGCTTTTGGTGGTTTAAGTGATTTACAAAAGAAAATGTATAAGAATTATAAACATTTGTAAAAGACAGACTGTGCATTATTTGTTACTTGTTAATATTACCATTCTTTCTAACTTTGATGAATGTGTATTTGATATACTATAATTAGAATAGCATGACCGGTTCAGCATATCTAATGCCTGAAATTTCTTCAAATACTAAAAATGTGGCATGAAAGAGCTTAATGAGAATATGGAAGACTTGGGCTCACAGAAAAGATCCCAGGTTTACTCTGTACTAAAAAGAGAAGCAGTAAATGAATTTTAAATGTCTTTTGAAACAACACAGTTGTGTGAGAGCTCAGGGGTTTCTAATGCGTTGTGCCATTGTTTTTATAGAGTCAAGCCCACCAGGATGTCCATGTGTATAATATACGACACATCCCTCAAAAAGAACAGTGAATAGAGTAGTTAACATAGCCATTATTAGCTGTAAAAAGGTAATAAGTACCTTGCATTAGTTTTGAAAATACAATTATAAACATATTTTCTGGTTTTCTGTCTGATCTACATATAATGGTCTATTCACTAAAAATAGCCAATTAGTGGCAGCTTATTGAGATAATGTTTAGAAGTCATCTATTGTTGCCTAAATTGTGCAATCTGGTTTCTAATACACTACTAATATAATACGGTGAATCAATTTGAAAAAATAAACAGACATAAAAGGGGAGTTTTATGAGTGTCCATTAGAATGTAAGCACGTTTGAACAGGGCCCTCTACACCCTATGTTGCTGTCCGTTCAACTCGTCTTGTTGCTATTACTTGTCTGTTATTCCACTTATTGTATCGTGTTGCGGAATTTGTTGGTGCTTTATAAATAGTAATCAGAAAAGTGTTTATGGATTTAGAAAAATAGGGAATCTTTATAGAAACAGCATCTTCAAGAACATTTGGTTTGAGATGACTCCACAATCACAGCACTTTTAATAAATCTCATATGTTCTGTGAATACTCATGCACTATTGTAGGAAGCAGACCTGGGAGGAATCTAGACTCAAAGAACAGATGCACATGACACAACTGTATCAGGCATAAACATAAGCTTATGGCCAGTGCCCCAACTGATCCATTTGTGCACATTTGCTTTTAGATAAGGTAACATACATACCCTTCTTGACTTGGCTAAATGATGAGTTTTCAAATCTTCACGAGAACATCAAAGTTAACAAAATGCATGAGCCATTCAACTGACATGTCTGATAAGCATAACATCCTTAAAATCAGGCCCATGGTTTGCCATTGCAGTTATGATACAAAACAATGAAAATTTGTAGTCTGCTGGACCATGTGGCAACTGAAAATGTTCTGTATATACTGTATTTATCCTTACATTTCAGTTCAGCACC
Source organism: Pelobates cultripes (assembly GCA_933207985.1). Classification (NCBI taxonomy): domain Eukaryota; kingdom Metazoa; phylum Chordata; class Amphibia; order Anura; family Pelobatidae; genus Pelobates; species Pelobates cultripes. The sequence goes on along the minus strand of OW240920.1, from coordinate 100,726,550 downwards.
ATTTTAAGCAGAAATATTGAACTTTATTACACAAGAACCAGATATTCAGAATAATACACTGCTCACTGCTCCACATTATAAATGTTCAGTTGCATGTTTGTTGAAGAGGTTCTCTAAGCACCATAACTACTATGGCTAATTGTAGTGGAAACTAATCCACCCCTAGTGCTCTTAGTCCATCACTGAAATCTAAAGTTGGATGGTTAATGGATTACTCCAACCCTTCTTAAATAAATCTATTTTTCACATTGCAATGACCTGTTGGGCATTTCATCCCCACCTGTAAATTAAGAATAAACATACTTGGAATCCAGCTCCGGATGAAGCTACCCACACTTGTTTCCACACCCACATTGACATCAATGTGTCCCTTAGGAGGTCCAATCAAATGCTTCTCATAGACAAGCATTTGATTGGACTGTTTTCCACAGCTAAGAGCACATGTGCACACTCTGATTGGGAAGGGAGGCGCATATGGGGTGGAATTTAAACACATTTTTTAAAAATGGGCTTAGACTAAACTGAGCGAACACTGAAACCTCCACTTGCTAATTATATCTGTAATTTGAGAATTGATTTTAGGCTGCCCGGAACAGAGTAACTCAGTTAGTTGAAGTGGTCATGGTGCTTGGAGTCTATGTGAAGCATTTCTCAATTAAACGTTGCACATAAAGAGTTAAATCACATTGCTGCCGGAGGTGTAACTACAACTTGGACAGCGTCTGGAACAGATAGACGAGTTCTGGGTTGGATAATGTTAGTCACTCAAGTCTTCCCCTCAGCCCATCAACGAAGGGGGAAAGAGGGGGAATGACATCACTGGAGGAGGATCAAGCTGCAGGGAGAACATAACCTTGGCACAAATTTAATGTTTTAGTTTTATTCCTTTCTTTATTTTTTTTCTTTGGTGGGAGGGGTGGGGGTTGGGGGTGACCATGTGACCATGCCAGTGTTTTTTTAGTTAGCTTTTAGAAAAACATTGTTTAGTTGGAGTAACTTTTTAATGCAGACATTCATGTCTGTATTAGCCAAGTGGTACAACAGAGCGATTAAGTTTTAAGGAGAATACTGGTTTTGTCAAAGCTCTTGAAAATGGAGTAAAGAGTTGGTGGATGTAGGGGTTATGATGGTTGGAGAAACCCTTAAATGTCTATACACTTATAGTTCTGTGATCACTAACAATTCCAGAATCATAACTGATTTGCCCTCCAAAACATGACACATATCTAATTTAAACAAATACATTTTCTAATTATTACTTCATGAATTTTATATATATATATATATATATATAGATATATATATATATATATATATCTATATATATATATATATTTACATACACACATGTAAATACACATACTGTTCACCTTACACTGGTGTAGTTCATTTTTATTATAGCATTACAGTCTTCTTGGAGCTCAGGTTTCAGGTATACGCATGGTTAGCTCAAACCAATTTAGCTAAACTTATAAGAGACGCAACGGCATTGTACTTATAATGACATAATTAAAGATATTTTCCGTGCTTTTATGCACTGTCATTAATAATAATACTGTCAATAATAACGCTATAAAAATGTAAACAAAGCATGATCTTGAGTTTCCCATATTTGCTAAAAATCTGCAGCTTTACAAAAGACCAGGCAGTCGCTGAGAAGTCTCAATCAATCCTGGCCCTCTTATTGTTGTGAAAGGGAGAACTAT
>OW240920.1:100699244-100724744 GCA_933207985.1 Pelobates cultripes | reverse complement strand
CCCACAAAATGTTAAACAGTGGGCTAACAAGCACATCTCTGGGATGATCAAGACCGGGTGTCCGCCTATTCCTGTTACCCAGTGACATTATGCTTAACAACCCCCCTGCTCTGCCAAATGGTATTACTGGTGGAGGAAGTTATGGTAAGGGTAGATGGTTGCGCAGAATCAGTGCCTTTTCTAGTACTTCCTCTTTCTGCTTCTTCCCTAAGTAATAGACATGTGGTGCCTGCAGATGTTGGATCATATCGGCACTAATGAGATGACCTCTCACTATCCCCTTACTCATTCCCTTGGCTTGCCATATACACTTATGCATTACTTTGACTGCCTCCCAGACAAGTGAACTGCAAACTTTGCTTCAGCGTGATATATTATCTTCAATGCCTTTTGGCAGATAAAGATGTGGGTGGATTTGCATGAGTTGCAGTGGAAGCTACTGCAACATTAGGCTCTCTGAGACCATCTGATTTAAATAGTACACTAGAATCACACTAGGATCAGTGACAAAGGCTATGTCCAACTCCCACACAGGAACAGCAAGGGTAAAACATACACCATCACTTCTGGTCTGTCTCCCTCAATAGCTGCGTTTAAAGTGTCTGGAAGAATAATGCTCCTCTTTTTATCCTTATATTGGTCAGCTGTCACTTGATCTGTGAATAAAATCAATATTTATTGCTTACAACAATCATTTTTTTTATTTTCTACCTCTTGATTGGACAGGAGAGACATTTGAGCATACCATTTGTCCATCATGGCAAAATAAGCTGCTAAATAGGGATAGGGGAGGGGGTCTGCATCTTGAGGAGAACACCATAGTGTTAAGAATACATGTTTGTATCCTATCTCTATAATCTTCCTAACTTACTTGTGTGTCTTGTCCACTTATTGTACCATACTGCCATTTATGTTGGTACTTTATAAACAATAAAAGTTATAATGGAGAATTATTGAACAAGGGGCTCATATACTTTGGGTTGCTCCATAATCATATCAGTCATTTGAATATGATACTAGGATGTGGCTGAGCTATCATGGCCACTTCCTGGTTATTGTAAATATTATGGGAATAGATCAGAACTAGTTTTTATGTAATGAAAAAGAGTGAGGGTCTCTTTATATGATTGCTTAAATGCAAATTTTGTTAATTCATTATCTATGTTCATTATTCCTAACATTATAGTGTCCCCCTATCTATGTAAGTGTTCACCCACCTTGCAGGGGTTTAAAATGTACATTTTACTTACCTTATATCTCGAAGCACACTTGTCTCTGTGCTACCAATCAGCCTCCCTGGCTAAGATCATCAACATTTATAATCTCAATGCTGCCCTATAGGAAAGCGTAGGGAGGCAAGAGCGCTTGTGCAACAGAATGCTGCACTGCACCAATCAAATGCTCTCTAGAAACATAATTTGATTCATAATGGAATGTAAACTCCGTTATAGTTGTGGAAGAGCCTCAAGTCTAGTGTCTTCTTTACAGCCACTAGAGGCATGTTAAACTCAGTGAAAGCAATTCAGGGTTAAAAAGACAGGGGCATGGACCCAGACCACTTCATCAAGATTAAGTCATCTGAGTGCTTAAAGAGTTCCTTCAAAAGGGGGATACCTGTATCTCTATAACATTAGCAGGCATAGAGGTCATTAATCAGTGCTGCGAAATTTGTTAGAGCTTTAAATAAAATAATAATCAAAGAGAGGAGTAATTGTTTTTGGTTAGTAATGAATGTGTCTCCTTTTATAGCAACGATGTCTACTCTTACAAAATTATTACTTACAAAGCTAAGACATGTATTTGCAACAATACGAATTAGTGGCACAGGAACCGAGGGTGTTGAGGGCTCTGCTCAAAATGATTTCAAATACATAAAATAAAGGTACATTTAGTGTTCTGACTACAAAACACAGGTTATGTAACAGTTATAGTAAAAAATAATCTCGTTGCTTTCCCCAGCTGACATAGCAGGTAAACGTACAAGCTTGTAGACAATCTTAAACACCTGCATGACTTGTACAATATGAACTGATCTTGTTCTGTGTGATGTGCTGTCATTGTGACTTGTCACAGAGCTATAGGAGACACTGATAAGGAACTTGATGAGGTGTCACTGACTGGTTTAACATTCCAGCAGGGGGCAAGGAGTCTGTGACAAACAATGTGTGGATTTGATGAAACACTTGTACTGCCTACATGACAGTGAAAGGCCAGAATAGACAGAAAGTGTTAACATCTGTGTTGCAATCAACTTATATAAAATGTGTTTATTTTCCTTACAGACAGTATCCAATCCGTTTGCCTTTTTTTTCACAGTCAATCTATTAATGTCCCCTTTTTGTCTAATATGCCTTGGAAATTCTAATCACTGAGCTCTGTGGTATGAATTAGGACATTTTACAAAGTGTCCCTGTGGGACAGAACCCTGAATTCAGACAGTCGTCCTAGATCAGGGACTGTTGGGAGGTATGTAAGAGAGGCAAGATGGTGGTGCGCAGGTCTAGGAGAGAGCTAAATTCAGCAGTGTGGATTATTATTATCTGCATCTGATTTTATTTTTCGGACCTCACAAAATTTTTTGGTAAATATAGAGATAAGTAAAACTGCAAAGCTCTTGTTTAGCTTAAGTTTCCTTAATAAGGGCCCATTAAAGGCTTAAAGGACCACTGTAGTGCCAGGAAAACATACTCGTTTTCCTGGCACTATAGTGCCCTGAGGGTGCCCCCACCCTCAGGGTCCCCCTCCCGCCCGGCTCTGGGGAGAGGAAAGGGATAACAACTTACCTTTTTCCAGTACTGGGTGGGGAGCTCTCCTCCTCCGATCCTCCTCCGTTCCTCCCCGTCGGCTGAATGCGCACGCGCGGCAAGAGCTGCGCGCGCACTCAGCCGGTCTCATAGAAAAGCATTTACAATGCTTTCCTATGGACGCTTGCGTGCTCTCACTGTGATTTTCACAGTGAGAAGCACGCAAGCGCCTCTAGCGGCTGTCAATGAGACAGCCACTAGAGGAAATAGGGGAAGGCTTAACCCATTCATAAACATAGCAGTTTCTCTGAAACTGCTATGTTTATGAAAAAATGGGTTAACCCTAGCTGGACCAGGCACCCAGACCACTTCATTAAGCTGAAGTGGTCTGGGTGCCTAGAGTGGTCCTTTAATGAAGCAGTTTTTGGTTTGTAGATCATGCCCCTGCAGTCTCACTGCTCAATTTTCTGCCATTTAGGAGTTAAATCACATTGTTTATAATGTGACTTGCACAGCCTCCCTAAACACTTCCTGTAAAGAGTGATCTAAAGTTTATCCTTCCTTTATTGCAAGTTCTGTTTAATTTTGATTTTCTTATCCCCTGCTATGTTAATAGCTTGCTAGACCCTGCAAGAGCCTCCTGTCTGTGAATAAAGTTCAATTTACAGAGAAAGAGATAACATTGTTTAAGGTTAATTACATCTGATTTAAAGTGAAACCATATTTATTTATATGCAGGCTGTGACAGTCATAGCCAGGGGATGTGTGGCAAGTGCTGCGCAAACAGAAACAAAGTGATTTAACTCCTAAATGGAAGTGAATTGAGCAGTGAAACCTGAGAAGCATGATCTATACACTAAAACTGCTTCATTAAGCTAAAGTTGTTTAGGTGACTATAATGTTCCTTTTAACCAATCTTAAACTCCACCCATCACCAAAAGTTACCAAAGAATATACACTATAATAGAAAAAGTAGTCTCTCTCTTTACTAGTTCCAAAACAGGTAGGCAGCACTATGTGCTCACATACTTACAGGTTCCTGATGGTTGAATGTAAAAGCAAATTATGTCACTGATGGAAAGGCTGGAATTTGAGCACCAAAGATCTATCTAAAGAATAACAAATACAAGGGATTTAAAAGATACTTTTACAGTAACTGCTTCCTAACGCCAAAACCACTACAAGAAGCTCTAGTGGTCATTGTGGTTTTGCCCCTCTGAGTGCAGACATTTTAGATCCCTGAAGGTGACATCTCCGCTTAGAATCTAAAGGTGGAAGGAAGGTGTATTTACCCATCCCTTGCAGCTGCCGTCATCTTCTTATGGGGACCCTGTGTAGCTCCTGGAGCTTCACCTGCCAGGAGTCATGAAAGTACAACACCAAGGTCTGTAGAGGATCCCATAAGATCACAGGAGCCTCCATAGATTACATCTCACAATAACCAAAATAATGCCTGAACCCCACAGCAATCACTTGTGATGGCTGCTGAGATTGGACAAGAGTTGAAAGCGGACCTCTGCCTCTCATGAAATTTTGTGAACATCAGGCATTACATAAAACAAAGTAGTCTGTACTTTGTCTTATGGTATCTTTTTCAACGAATCTCCCACACAGTGAGCATAAGTATTTCATGAAGATTAAATCTTTATAAAATACTTAGAAGTGACAGAGCCATTCTAATTGAATGTGACTGTGTGAAAACCATTTAGTTGGTGATATATAGGTAGCAGATCCCTGAGTATTGGAAAGCAATTTGTGTCAGTATGTAAAATATGTGTCTTGGTATGTGTGTGTGAAGGTGGTCCAGATCTCTCCTTTTCCATATTCTGAGGTGAGTTCCCACAGTTTATAGTAAGTGATAACCCCAGCCCTCTGTCCAGAGTTTGGAATGTTAAGTGAAGCTTTAGATTCTGTTATCAGTTAGACTGTCTAGGAGAGTTATTCATCAGGTATAGCACACGCATGGCTAATGTAACGAGATGACACACAGATGCCTAAACACTTATCACAACTGAAATTCCCTTAAATTCCTCTTCTCTAGTATTTCAATGTATGCATTTTATTAATTTTATTAGTATATATTATACATTTACATACCTCCAAAGTGTCCTTATTTGGGAGGGTCAGTTCATATTTTTGTCTCAAATACAGCTCTCCCTCTTTTGTATCCGAAAGTCTTCTTTTCTAAAAGTTCCATGTTGTTGTCATGTCCAAGTGTATAACACAGCTCCACAGCAATAATACTCACAGTAATATGCCTTTAACTACAATAAATGTGTTTAGGAATCAAGATATGATGATTTTGTTCTAAATTACAATGCTTTAGAAATTTAAATCCTGGTCAAGACCACCTTACCAGTAAGTGTCAGTGGGCAAGATACATATAGATAGATAGATTAGAAACAGAGAGATAGCTATCACAGATCATAGGCGTGCGCACAGGGTCCCCTCGGCCCGCCCTCCATGGGCCGGTGAGGGAGATCAAAGATCTCCCTCACCGGCCCACAGGCAGGGAGGGAGGAAGGAGAGGACCCGGGGAGCTCTCATGAGGTCGGAGCGTTGCCATGGCTCAGATCTCGCAAGAGTGACCTTTAGCTCTGCAAGCTAGAGTTCACTCACACTAGGACCACCAGGGATCAGGGATGGCAGCAAGGATCCTCCCTCCCTTCTTACCTTTTGCCTGGGAGGGGGGATCCTTGCTGCCATCCCTGATCCCTGGTGGTCCTAGTGTGAGTGAACTCTAGCTTGCAGGGCTAGAGTTCACTTTTGCGAGATCTGAGCGGGGCTATTTCCTAATCTGTCCCCCTACCCCCACACACAATCCCTCCAAACAAATTCACACAAACAGAACACACATAGCACCCTCACACACATAGCACCCTCACACACATAGCACCCTCAAACACACAGCACCCTCACACACACAGCACCCTCACACACGCACACAGATCTCTCACACAGCACACTACCAGCAACTTCATACACACACACACCACCATCACACACACCACCCTCACACACACAGCACACTACAACACCCTCAAACACACACACACACAACCCTCACGCACACACACAGCAGTGTATGTGTGTTTGTGTGTGTGTGTGTGTGTATATATATATATATATATATATATATATATATATACACACACGGCATGTGTGTTTGTGCTTAAGGGTGCACACCCTTATGCAATAGGCTGTGCACGCCTCTGTCACAGATCCACATTGTAGCATGGCTGGACTGAAAAAATACATTTGTCCCAGGCATTTTTAAGAACAGCAGCCCAGAGAGAAGGGCTTTTGCCACCACCAAAGACAAGCTTTCTCCCACCTCACCCCACCCCTTCAAAATGGGCATGTTGGTTCAGTGCTCTACCAGGGCAGACCATGCACAGAACCCTGCTGAAGAGCTCTTGCATGAGAAAAAGGCCATTTATTTGTTCTGCGCAGCACAAGCACATTTAATGACAGGCTTGCACTGTGTTTGCTTGTGACTTGTCTCTGGTGTCTCCATAAGTGGGTTATCAGAAGACATAAGGGACTAGGAAAGCAGGTTGTGCATGTGTTGTGGGATTGTGTGTGTTTAGCTCAAACTGATTGTGCTGTGGTGTTTTGTGTAATAGTTAATATCCTCAAATCCCTAAAACACTACCTTCTCCCTCCCATTAATACATTGCCACCTCTCCCCAATTTAATACATTGTCCCTTCCCTCTCTCAAATTAATACACTGCTTCCCTGCCCCAATTTAAAGCACTGTGTGTGTGTCCCCTCCACCACCACTCTAATATACTAGCCCCCTCCCTCCCTCAAATTAATAGACTGGCCCTCTCCCTCCCCAAAATAAATACACTGCCCCCCTTCCCCAAGCTCCTCTTCTACACTGTCCGTCCTCCAGCTCCCGCCCTGCTCAAGCAGGCCAAACGCTCCTCTGGCACTGCGAGCAGGAGGGAAGGGTGAGTGGCTACTCTGGTTTGCTCTGCAGACAGACACTCTGCCCTCTTGTGGCCGGGAGATGCAAGAATCAAAAAATATTTTTCCTGTCTTGCGGCTGGTTGCAGCCACAGGGCAGGAGGGCCACAAAAATATTCATTGTGGGCCGCATGCGGCCCGTGGGCTGCATGTTTGACATGCTTAATATAAAAGGAGCCATGGGAATAGGTGAGACTTTTGTAGAAGTAGGACAGGACAGGGATGAATGCTAATTGTTATAGAGCAAGCATGTCAAACTCAAAGGCTAGCAAGGGCCAAATAAACAAGGTTTTAAATTTATGTGGGCCGCAAAAAAACAAAAACTGAAATTTTCATAGAAACGTAGGTTTATTTTGAAAAGTACAGTATAAAAAAAAAAACAGCTACGCCCTCTACTAAACCCCCTGTCCCATTTCTACTTCTTACCTGGGGTCTAGTGGGGCTGCTAGGCAGGCGGGGGACAGACAAATGGCAAGGAGGTTAGCTGAGTGTAAGCTCTCCCTGCTCAGCTCCCTCACGCACCACAGAGTGATGCTGGGAGTCATATTTCGGCTCCTGGCATCACTGCGGGGAGCTGAGTAGGGAGAGCTTAAACTTAGTGCTTCCTCACTGCGGCCCGCAAATATATTAGTTGTGGGCCGCATGCGGCCCACGTGCCGCGAGTTTGACATGCATGTTATAGAGAGAGGTCGAAGATTGGAGCACTTGTGTGGAGAGAGCCAGACATGTGAATATTTGAGGCTGACATAATGGAAGGATAGGAATCAATAGAGGGAAAAAAAGGATTTACAGTATCTCACAAAAGTGAGTACACCCCTCACATTTTTGTAAATATTTTATTATATCTTTTCATGTGACAACACAAAAGAAATGACACTCTGCTACAATGTAAAGTAGTAAGTGTACAGCCTGTATAACAACGTAAATTTGCTGTCCCCTCAAAATAACTCAACACACAGCCATTAATGTCTAAACCGTTGGGAACAAAAGTGAGTACACCCCTATTGTGATAATATGTAATGTGATGGCTGGGTGCATTTGTATACTAGAAATGTTTTGTTAAATCCTGACACATTAGCAACAGTTATATTTCCAAATGAATACACTAAGGGTATTATTTAGATGAGATTCCTAGAATAATTATCTATGGCTGTCAGCAGAAAAAATAAAACAGAATAGGAATCAAGCGACAATTTATGTATTAAAGCAGTGGTTCCACAACTTTTTAGATTCAAGGCGCCCTTAATATTTCAGTATTTTTCAAAGGCACCCCAAGTCAAAATTTCTAGTTTGTATATCTGTAGTGCTGCTGCATTTACTGGGGCTATAGTGTAATGTACAGTGTTTATGTTTGAAGGGGTGCTTGTATACATTTATTGTGTTTTAATACAGGGGTGTGTTTGTATGTGATGTTTGCGTTTGATTGCAGGGGTGTGTCTGAATGTAATGTTCACTTTTAAATGGGGATGTACATTTGTGTGAAGTATTTGTGTTTGCGTAAAAGGGTGTGTTTGTATATTTTTTTGTTTCAATACAGGGGTGTATTTGTGTTAGATTGCAGGAGTGTGCTTCTATGCTGTGCTGGTGTTTGACTGCTTGGATGTATGCACATTCATACATACTACAACACAGATATTCATGCACATTAACATAGTTGCATATAAATACACCAACACATGCACACAAATTCATATAGACATCAACACATATAGATACACACTGACACATACACACATAGATACACATGCACCCTGACACACACAAATGTTGATACATGCCCACACCATGACACAGATACACACTGACATTAAAAACACATACCCTGACACACAGATGCACACTCATACACACACTCACACTCATACACAGGGCCGGTGCATCCATAAGGCGGCACAGGCGGCCGCCTTAGGGCACCAGAGCAGAGGGGCACAAAAATCGAATTTTCACATTACATCACTCTCCCTGCAGCCAGCAGCTATCACACAGCAGGCAGCATCTCGGCCGGCCTCTCCTGATGTCAGGAGGAGGGGCATGACTTTCACTGCTCTTCTACAGACTCCCCAGCAGTCCGCAATCTGCAATCCGCTGGGGAGTCTGGGAGAAGAGCAGTGGAAGTCACGCCCCTTCCTACTGACATCAGGAGAGGCCGGCCAACTCCCCTGGCTGCAGGCCTCTGCTCCAGGCTCAGGTAAGGTTTAGGGGTGGGGAGATTTTTTTTTCTAAGCCCATGCCCCCCTCTACAGCCCCTGCCCACCACTACTTTGCCTGTGTAGCGCTGGCCCTGCTCACACACAAGGGATTTTTAATTTTTTTTTAATATCTCTAGCCACCCTCCTGTTTCTTCAGCTTACCTTATGTGCCAGGAGGGTGGCTTGGAGTTCTGCTGCTGTGGGAGTGAGGGGTCTGGAGCTCTTCCTGCTCCTCTACCCTCACGCTGCGGCTGCCTCCTCCCGCGCTGTCTCCTTGCAGGATGCTGGGAGGCAGTGACAGGCTGTCACTTCCTCCCAGCAGGCTGACATTACAGGGGCTTGGCACTCGACCGGTTCCCTGTTGAGCAGTAATGTTTCCCCGGTGCTATAATCATAGCACCAGGGAAATATTCCATGGCACCCCTGTTTGCACGCTGGGGCGCCACGGCACACAGTTTGGGAACTGCTGTATTAAAGTGAAATATTGTATTTGGTTAAAATGCTTCTTAAAGTGAAAATCATGAATATTTGATTACCCAGAATTAGACACAGTGACTCAAATCAAAGCATACGTGTGTGCTTGTGTCCATGTGTGCTTGTTTATGAGTCTCTGTGTGTATATTACCATTTTTTTTTGTACATTTGTTTATGTGTGTATTTGTATGTATTTGTGTGGATAAATATAAGTACATGTAATTATGTATGTGTATTTGCATGTCATTTCCACAACAAGGTGTGGGATGGTGCTGAGGGGGACACTTTTTTTTTTTTTTTTGAAGCTTCGGAGGGGTGGGATCGGGGGAAGGTGAAGTGGGGAGGAGGCAAAATACATTTCAGCCCCACATGCCATGTAACCTAGGTATGTCTCAAATTGTTATTATAAAATTCCTCGATTAAAGGTTTTCCTTTTCTTGTTGGTGATTTAGGTGTTGATTATAAAGGCCAATCAAAATATGTTTCTCAAAGAGGTTATAGACACCAAAAATGGGTATTTGAGAATAGACCTAAAGAGAAGCTTAAAAAAAAAAGTTTTAACCACTTCATAAATTATTTACTTGCAGACGGGCCTGATATTAAGTTGTTAAAAACTGATTAACAGAATCTGCTGTGACATTTTCTTTACTGCTTTATTTAAAAATATCACATGCTACCGAACGCATGCTGGTTATACTCTGAAAGTTGACTAGTATTATTGTATATGTTCTGTATTACATACATTATACCCCTTTTATATCCTATTGGAAGATAAGTACAAAACCAACACTGCCCTGGTGGATACAAGTATGGTTTATAGGGTCAAAACCTCTACAAATCACTCACAACCCTTTTGAAGTTCAGTTCACACAGAAATGCAGTTGTTTTTGAAAGAAATTAAAGTTGTATCACGTTTCACTTGTTGGTGTCTGAAGCTATGACATGAGATAAATAAGATGTCTTCCTGCTAATCTCTTCTAGTATATCAGCTGTGCTTTGTGTCTACATTAAAGGAACAGTAGAATGTACAAATTAAGCATGGTCAATGGAAAAATAAAGACTTTGGTTTCCAAAAGTGTTCAATGTTCTTCAGATCTTGCCAAATGCTTGATGTTGGAGTTGTTCTGTTAATTTCTGCTAGAGGTTACATTCCACTCTAGGTTTGTGGATGGAAAGCGGTTTACTGTTTCGATACATTAAACAGACAATATGCTACATCTGAAAGGTTTGTTAATTAAAAGCTATGACAGTAAATGCTGTCAATGCTGTGTTAGCGGTAAGAACACTACATTCTAATTTTCCAGAGGCTTAAATCTTGTTTTGGAAGTCACTGACATTATAGGGTGCTACTGGGGCCAATTCATACAACATACAGCGTCCAGCGCATTCGCTCATTCACTAAACACCACTCGCTCATTCACTAAACAGCAGTTTCAAGTCTCACAGAATGCAATAGCTTTATTTAAAAATACATCACCTAGTCAAAAAATGTGTGTTATATAATTACCTTTTACAAGACACTATAAATTAAAGGAGAATATATTATCAAATTAATAACAATGTAGTAGATATAACCCCATATAGCATGTGTATATAACTTGTTATGCATGCTTTCTTTGGGATATATGAAGCCTTGGGTTGTAACCAGGGCCAGATTAAGAGCCCATTGAGTCTGGTACTGACAATAACGATGGACCTAACTACAGAATCTAATCAACAGAAAACACTAAAACAGTCATACCTCCCAAGTATCGTGTATCTGGTGGAGGTGGTGCAGGAGGAAACTCACAGGATACAGCTATCAGGACACACAAACCCTATGCTAATCTTTCACTTTCATCTCTCAACCAAACCCATGCCCTTCAACATCGGCACCCTGTGAAGCAGGACACTAGAGACCAAAGCAGCAAGAGCAATGGGCCTGGAGTTTTTGCTCCATTAGCTCCTATGTTAATTCAGCTCTGCTTGTAACAGCTGCAGTCCTAGTATCTGCTACTGAAAGCCCTTCCCTTCTTCCCTTTTTTTTTTTTTTTTCTGAAAAAGCAGTGTTTACATTAAAAAGCCCGCAAGGACTGGCTATAGACACCAGAACCACTACATTAGGCTGCGGTGGTTTTGATGACTATAGTGTCCGTTTAATAATTGTATTTTTGTCGTTATAAAAATAGGTTTGCTAGCTTAAAAAACAAAACCGGTTCCTCGATTCCAAGCTAATTTTGCAATTCCTTACATCTTGACTTTAACCCCTTAAGGACCGAGGACCGTTCAGGACCATCATCGGCATTTTCCCATTGTCCTGAACCGTCCTAACGGTCCTAGTTACTTACCTGATCGCCGTCATTCCCCCGGCGGCGATCAGCGTTGCTCCCGTTGTGTATTTATGTACTTATATTAATATAAAAATACACTTATAATTAAATTACATGTGTATATATATATAACTATATATATATATATCTATCTATATATATATATATATATATATATAGTGTATATATTATTATAAAATATAAATAATAAGTAAATTAAATTACACTTAGAATGCATTTGTATATATATCTATGTATATATAAATAAATAAAAATAATCCGAAATATACATATGTCCATATACAAAATTACATAAATCATTATATAAATATACACGTAGACTTCAAATATATAAATATGCATATATATTTAAATTCTACGTGCGTATTTATGTAATATTTTTACATAATTCAGTAATTTTATTGATTGTAATTTGAGGGACCTGCCTGCCAACCCAGGCCGAAATTCCAGAGAATTTAATTTGCTAGCACTGTATTTTACCCTGTAACGTTCTACGACACCCTAAAACCTGTACATGGGGGGTACTGTTTTACTCGGGAGACTTCGCTGAACACAAATATTAGTGATTCAAAACAGTAAAACATATCACAGCGATGATATTGTCAGTGAAAGTGACTTTTTTTGCATTTTCACACACAAACAGCACTTTTACTGATGATATAATTGTTGTGATACATTTTACAGTTTTTAAACACTAATATTTGTGTTCAGCGATGTCTCCCGAGTAAAACAGTACCCCCCATGTACAGGTTTTATAGCATTTTTGAAAGTTACAAGGTCAAATATATGGGTCAAATAGTTTTACATTGAAAATGACCAGGTTGGTTACGTTGCCTTTGAGAGCGTATGGTAGCCCAGGAATGAGAATTACCCCATGATGGCATACCATTTGCAAAAGAAGACAACCCAAGGTATTGCAAATGGGGTATGTCCAGTCTTTTTTAGTAACCACTTAGTCACAAACACTGGCCGAAATTAGCGTTCAATTTAGTTTTTTACTTTTTTCACACACAAACAAATATGAATGCTAACTTTGGCCAGTGTTTTCAACTAAGTGGCTGCTAAAAAAGACTGGACATGACCCATATTGAATACCCTGGGTTGTCTACTTTAAAAAATATATGTACATGTGGGGTGTTGTTCAGAGATTTATGACAGATAATAGTGTTACAATGTCACTATTGCTAAATTTTAAAAATGTATGTTTTGAAACCGCAATATCCTACTTGTACCTAGAGCCCTATAACTTGCAAAAAAACACGTAAACACTGGGTATTTTTAAACTCAGGACAAAATTTTGAATCTATTTTTTCATAAGCTTTTGTAGATGAGTAAAAGATTTTTCAAGTAAAAGTAAAAAAACATGTATTTTTAAAAAAAATTTCATCATATTTTTATTTATTTTTTAAATTAAATTAAATGAGATTGTATTACTAATGGTATGTAAAGAAAGCCCCTTTTGTCCTGAAAAAAACAATATATAATTTGTATGGGAACAGTAAATGAGAGAGCGGAAAATTACAGCTAAACACAAACACCACAAAAGTGTAAAAATATGCCTGCTCGCAAATGTACAACATCGCAAAAACAGTCCGGTTCTTAAGGGGTTAAAGTTACTATAGGCACTGTCCCTTTAAAATGCATTTTTTTTTTTTTTTTTAAGAAACTGCAATAATTGCCTTGCAGGACTAAGACTGTTTCTGGTGGCTGTCAATCACACAGCCACTAGATGTACTGCATGAGGACATGCAGAGCCAGTCAAATGCTTTCATATGGGGAGGGCCTAATGAGCTTGCTCGTTCGCTGCCCATGCGCATTAGCGCCCCCACGGCAGGTGGCTTTGAAAATAGCAGAGTACCGACCAAGCACCAAGGGACATTGGGGCTGGAATCAGGTAAGGACAATAAGGGTTTATTACCCCTTATACTGTGTGGGGGTGGGGTTGCAAGTGAGTTATAGTGCGTGAAATACAATGTAGTATTCCTAGCACCATAGTATCCCTTTCAAGGTTCAGTTGTTTGTATAGCCATTGGGAATGTGTTGCTTCCATCATTGATGTGTCTGGGTGAAGGTGAGCGCTTATAGCTGCTACAGTTTTGGAAATCTCTGCAGGTATAAGCCACTTATTGAGGGGATGCAAGAACAGACTGCCAGTCAGATTCCCCTGCATTCCACACCAGGCTAACATGCATCTTTTTGGGAGACACCTCTATAGGCCAATCTGCCAAAACCCCACCCCTTTTAATTTCATACCTGGCAATGTTGGAAGGAATGTATTCATACAACTGCAAAAAAAATCTCATGTACATCTCTTATTTTAGATTCCTTTTTGGAATTAGTCGTTAGACCATACTTTGGATAGCATAGCTTGGACTACCACAGTTTCTCTTATTCAGTGTTTTTATGACTTTCTATTTTCTTATATTTACTGTAGTTCAGATGCATTTCCAAACTCCCTATTCTTGTGTAGCGGCTTTTGTTACTTCTGAATATTGAATTATTTCAGCATGAGCTGAGACAAGAACTTGCTAGCCAGATTCAAATAAATGCAGTGTGTTCTATTTTACTGGTAAACAAACAAAAAAAAAAGGGTTAGGCCAGTCAACAAACTGACAAAGTTGACTTATATATATTATATATTTGTAAAGTATGCAGTGTACATACTATGAATGCATGGACATTTGTGAGGGAGTTTACATTCACCATTACGAAAGGCTTTTTCCATGAGCACTGTCTAATCCTCCAATGTAATAGTTGTAAAACCATAATTATTTCCCTTCATGTTTGTTTATATCATCTCAATATTGTTATTAGGGGGTTGCAAGTGCCAAACAATGAAGCACCTTTGTCAAAAACATAAAGTGACAACATTCCCACAAATCCAGGGCTTTGTTCCCTGGTTTTGCCTCACTGCTCTCTCAGCACTAATTAGTACAACATTCCCAGAGGCAGTTCTTGTGTCAGCCTTAAAGCGTAATTTCAAAAAAAGTCAGACCTTGCCAAATGGAAATTATTAATGCCATGGCCCTCACTAGCAAACAGCCCAAGCTTTTGATAGGACAATCTATTATATTAGTTTTTGTTTGCCGTTTGGACAGACTGCAAAATAAATCAAGTAAGAAGCACCCTCACATGCAGCAAAATGTGAAAAGAAAAGTGAAAAATTGTATGTAAAAATTTCATTTCAAAACCTATTTATCTGTAACTTTTTATAAGCGGAGGGTTTTTTTTTGTTTTGTTTTTTTATTATGCAGTTCAGCAGTTATACAGTTCTCATTATTGCATATAAGCTCTAGGGCTACAACTAATATTTTTATTCATAATATTTGTATTCATAATAATATCTTGCAACTGAGTGCCTCTGTCGCAGCTCCGTCAGTCATTCTTATAAGTTCTGTTCTTTTCACCTGGCAGTCGGCAAAGAAAGGAGGATAAATTTGGCAATTGTTTTATTTCTGTTCATTTGCAATGTTTGCCCTGGCTTTGCCTTGCTTGTACTGGGTTATGATGCAATTTGACAAATCTTTAAAGGACCACTCTAGGCACCCAGACCACTTCAGCTTAATGAAGTGGTCTGGGTGCCAGGTCCAGCTAGGGTTAACCCGTTTTTTCATAAACATAGTAGTTTCAGAGAAACTGCTATGTTTATGAATGGGTTAAGCCTTCCCCCAATTCCTCTAGTGGCTGTCTCATTGACAGCCGCTAGAGGCGCTTGCGTGCTTCTCACTGTGAAAAACACAGTGAGAGCACGCAAGCGTCCATAGGAAAGCATTGTAAATGCTTTCCTATGAGACCGGCTGAGTGCGCGCGCAGCTCTTGCCACGCGTGCGCATTCAGCCGACGGGGAGGAACGGAGGAAAGAATTATGAATGCTTTCCTATGTGACCGGCTGAATGCGCGCGCAGCTCTTGCCGCGCGTGCGCATTCAGCCCAGGAGGAGGAGGATCGGAGGAGGAGAGCTCCCCGCCCAGCGCTGGAAAAAGGTAAATTTAACCCCTTTTCCCCTTTCCAGAGCCAGGCGGGAGGGGGTCCCTGAGGGTGGGGCACCCTCAGGGCACTATAGTGCCAGGAAAACGAGTATGTTTTCCTGGCACTATAGTGGTCCTTTAATATGAATTTAAAATAAAATGTCATCTCATGAAAAAAGATTTTAATTTTTTTTTTTATTCAATGGTTTAAATTGCAGAGATTTGGCAGTTCCCTTTTTAATTCTAATTAAAACCTGGTTCCTATTTTTTACCACCTAGCCGTGTTATCTCAGACAGCTTTATGTTGCACATGCTGTTGGGGTAAATGATGAATCGTGCCTGCCAGTGTGTAGAATCTATATATACTGAGAAAATAATATTGGTTAACATTATAGTCACCATGACAGCTTAATTAAGTAGTTGGGTGTATACATCTTGCCTCTGAAGTTACACTGTTTAATTATCTGCCATTTAGGAGTTAAATCACTTTTGTTTATGTTTATGCATCCCTCGTCACACCTTACCTGGCTGTGACTCACAAAACCTGCATGAAAAAAAGGGTTTCAGTTTCATTCTGATGTAGCTTTAAATATTTTTATCTCCTGCTGTGTAAATTGAAGTTGTATTACATACAGGAGTCTGCTGCAGCAGCATCTAGCAAGCTATTAACAGAGCAGGAGTTGAGAAACTAGAAATAAAACAGAACTTGCAAGGAATGAAGTGGAAATATTAGATTACTACAGGACATGTTTAGGAAGGCGGTGCAAGTCCCATGCAGGGAGGTGTGACTAGTGCTGCATAAACAAGATGATTTAACTCCTAAATTGAGCAGTGATACTGCAGGGGCATGATCTATAAACCAAACCTAACATTGTTTTGGTGACTACAGTGTCTAGGGTTGCCACCTAGCCGGTATTTTACCGGCACCACCGGTATTTGGGTCCACCTGGCCGGTGCCGTTATTGCAATAATACCAACAATACAAATGCAGGTATTTTTCTCAGTATCAACTGAGATAAGATGCAATACCGGCGCTGGCCACTGTGTGTGTGTGTGTGTGTGTGGAGCAAGACAGGGATAGGAAGTTACAGCTACTCTCTGGTCTCTAGGGAAGCAGCTCTGCCCAGAGACTCCAGCTAGCAGCTCAGGTAAGTGAGGGGTAGAGGGAGACAAATGGAAGGGCAGTCTGTAACAGGTAACACAGAGGCACACAGAGACATAGGGACAGTGGGAGACACGGGGACACTGGAGCACACAGACATGGGGAGACACAGAGACATGTGGACACTGGGCACACAGAGGCATGGGGATACTGGGACACTAGGGGTCACCGGGACACTAAAGGAGAGATAAGGACACTTAGACACTGGGAAACATGAAAACACTGCGCTGTGAGACAGGGAAACAGTGGGAGCAATCACTCTATACAACATAATCAAACTGTAAGTAGTTTTTGGGTGATTTTAATGAATTTTCTCTTATGTCACTCCTTGTGATTTACATCCTGTAATGTAATGCATGCATAATTATGCAAATTAGCACGGCCAGTATTTTTCACCAAGAAAGGTGGCAACCCTAATAGTGTCCTTTTAATAAACTATTGCTGGGATTCTATAGGTAAGACCACAATTTAGATTATAAAACTGGGCAGCACTATACATGTACCTACCTCCTGACAACATATCAAATTTTAGGTGTGTGATAAAACTATACAAAAGCCCTAATCTGTCTTTGTTAATCTGATTTCTCTTTCTTCGTTTGTCCATCAGTCCCAAGACCTTTTCACAATGCCTGATTTTCTCATATGCATGGTATTCTGGTTCCACCTACTCATTGTTCTAAATATTATTTATACGTTTTTCATGACAAATGTTCTCTTTTCACCTCCAGGACTTGCACAAAATTGTATATCGACCCCATGCCAGAATGGAGGCACATGCCAGGATACTCAAGATGGATTTGCCTGTAACTGTCCCACACAAACTCTTGCTTTCACTGGACCACAGTGTGCCATGCTTCATGATGCATGTGCAGTCTATGGGTGTCCAAACAACCACACATGTCATAGTACTCCTGGGTATTCACAGTACCAGTGCTCTTGCAATGCTGGATTTAATTGCACAAATAGAGCATGTGACACTGACCCATGTTCATTACCAAACTCTGAGTGTACAGCCCTTGCCCATGTATTTATTTGCAAGTGCCAAGCTGGATACAGTGGGCCAAACTGTGAACAAGTGATGCCTCCATGCACACAGAATCCATGCAAGAATAATGGTACCTGCATGCCACAAACTGGGAGCTACACATGTCTGTGTAAACCTGGCTACACAGGACAACACTGCGAGGTCAATGTAAATGAATGTGCATCAAACCCATGTCGAAATGAGGCAATCTGTGTGGACAAGGTGAATAAGTACCTCTGCTTCTGTGTGCCTGGATTCCAAGGATACCACTGTGAAATAGATATTAATGAATGTGCATCCAAACCCTGCCAAAACAATGGCACCTGCATTAACTCGGTGGACCAGTATGAGTGTGACTGTGCCACAGGATATACAGGTAAGAACTGCGGACCGTGGGTGGTGCACATTTTTTAAAATAGCTAGAATGGCCTGTAAAGGTAAATTACCAGCAATCTTTATTTTAAGTAGTAATGTCTGATAATGTGCAAGTGCCACATGGCTTGGGGTTTGGGTAAGGTTTGTGCTGGACTGAAATCTCTGCATTAAACTTTCCTTCCTCTGGGTTATAGTTAATATTTATCTACACCTACTCCATATGTGTTCTTTCCGCCAGTAGCACTTTCTTTCATGCAATTGGAAAAGCAATCAACATTTGCTAAATAGTGAGTATTGTTTGGGATAACTGAGAACATACTCCAAGGTGCATAAAGATGGCTGTCAGAAAGGAGTGGAGGAAAAGGTAGGCAAATTCAATATACATGAATTAGAAAAACGAGATTGGCGGAATTGATGTAGAGGGCCATGGTGCAGGAAATAGTTTCGGGCCCCTCAATAGCGCAAGGGTGGCCAAAAGGAGGGTCCCTATCTGTCATATAACTCACATAATGCAAGGCCAGCTAAAAACAATAATTTACCCATCCTTGCAGGGTTGCATTTGTGAGCAGTGTTTGTGCATTTGAATGTAAGCAAGTTTTTTTTAAATTTTTTTTTTTTTATATAGAGTATGTGTGTACATGTAGGTGTGCATTCGTATTGACTGCTGCCATTGGAATCCAGTGGTTTACTTGTATATAGAGTTTGCATTTGAATCCAGGGGTGTGTTTTGTATGTAGTGTTAACTTTTAAATGCAGGTGTGCTTTTGTGTGTAGTATTGGTATTGAAACGAAGGGGTGTGTTTATATATATATATATATATCATTTTGGCGTTTAACGTGCAGGAATATGTTTGCATGTAGTGTTGGTGTTTGCTGGAATGTATGCACATACACATACACACACACAGATACACAGACACATACACATACATATATATTCAGATACACAATGACACTGCACACAGAAAAAACACAGTCTACAGTGTATTTTCTACTAATGTATTCCCCTTTACTATTGATGTACTGTACTGATTTTCTGTATTATTTACTTATTTTGAGTTCTCTGTCCATCCGCAATTAATATTAATATTATATTTATATATATATTTTTTTATTTTTTTATTTTTTTACACATTTCATATTGGAACATTGTTTAATTGCTAGGAAGTTCTTTATAAACTATAATAAACCTTTTGAGCTCGTAGAATAGAGGGACAAAAGTATATGGATCTTGAAGGCAAACTGTCTCTCTTAAAGAAGAAAGCTTGTAATATAATGTTTCTTGACGTAAATTAGAAAAAGCATTTAGAAACCCATTATATCAATTCATGTTTTTCTTTTTTGTTTTCTTGGAGAAAATGTGGTAGAAGAGATTGCATTTTTCCCTCATATATAAGAACTTCTAGACTAGCCATACCTTGTGCTGCTCTTACTATACATTTTTTTTTTTTTTTTTTAAATCAAAGCCATTAATTATTTTCACCTCTGAGTGCCCCAGCCATACAGAACACAGGCTGGTACTAACAGCCTGTGTGCAATGGACAGTTATATATTTCGTTAGGAATGTGCGGTTTAGCACAGAGGAATTTGTGTTTGATCCATTGGTCTCCATATGTAGTTTGCAACACTTTCCCTCCTCCACTTCTCTGAAACCTTTAGCTGGTGTTACTTAATAAAAGTACCATGAGACAGATTTCAATAAGTCATCAAACTGTGATGAAATTTAATTAATTGATTGGGGAAAAGTTCAGCAATGCTAAAATGTTGGTGGAATAATTATCTGTATTAAGTGCCAACATATTATACAGTATTGTGACCTGTGTGTCAAGGGCATAACTATAACCTAGAGGGCACTGGTGCAAGAATTGTTAAACGGCCCTCTTCTCATCCTACGTAATGAGTGTGGTTGGTTGAGCTGGGTGATTGGCAACATGTAATAAGTGTGTGTGTATGTTTGTAGGTTTGTGTATGTTTGACTGATGTTGGGGTTTGGCTGAGTGAGATATGGTGGGAGGGTTGTGGGAAGGTTTCCTAATAATTTAATAATACAATTTTTAAAAAAAAGGTTTAATTACCGCCTTACTGCCTTCCTTTTTGTAGGGAGGGAGTAAAATTCATTACTTTCTGGTGGTCCACCTTGCGTTCCCATAGTATCCTTTTGTAGTCCGATGGGGATCCATGTGGACTGCTTCTCTATCTTGTGCAGACCATAGTAAAAGCTCTTTCAGCAGCGATTTCCATGGCAACACTTATTTACAGAGTTTTAGGACCAGCCAGAAGTGCAGCTCACACGTTCCTTTGAAGGATTTGACTGCTATTTAGTACATTGTCGAATAACCAATGTATTAAATAGCACAGGCAAAACTACTGAGTGTGGGAGGCCCACCCCTGGCCTGTCCTTCCCCATTACCCGGGTATTCTGCCTGGGGATAATCCTGAGAAAACTGGGACCTGTATGGAGCCAACAGTGAAAGACCGGCCCATTGGATTTTGTAATAAACAGAGGCCGGGACCCTCTCCAGTGTGTGGGCTTTCTTGTGGTACAGGTTCCCACAATCAAAAAGCAGGATCCAGTAGGCTATCTAACTGGGCCAGAACCTTCTGCAGACGACGACCCCCTTGCAGCACCAGGAGGCTAGACATTGATAGTCCTGAGGTAATAGCCTCCTGTTGAGAACAGGACTTTTGTGTAAATATATTAAAAAAAAAAAAAAAGTAAAACTAAAATGGCAAAAAAATTTACCAACCCATGTACTGCAAATGATATACATAATCTAAATGTTATGTACCGGTACCTATTTTGCAGTACACTTATAGTTGTACTGCAAATGATATATATATAATATCAACATTATGTACTAATTTTGCAGTACACTTAAATGTCCATTTTCATGCCATGTGGTTCACAGATCAAGTGAGAAGTGACCAAAAGAGGTAAAAAAGGAGGAGCAGTAAAAAAAATATAAAAATCTATATGTACAGTTGTGCTCAAAAGTTGCCCATTCTTCTTGGCAAAATGCCTTCAGGTCATGCAAAGTCTTTGGTCATCTTGCATGAACTGCACATTTGAATAGATAGATGGGAGAGGCACGATGATATTAAGGTCAGGAGACTGAGATGGCCACTCCAGAACCTTCACCATTTTCTTCTGTAAACACTAAAGGGTCAACTTGGCCTTGTGCTTAGGGTCATTTCTTTGCTGGAAAGTCCAAGAGCGTCCCATGCGCAACCTTTGTGCGGCAGAATGCAAATTGTCTGCCAGTATTTTCTGATAACATGCTGCATTTATCTTGCCATCAATTTTCCCCATGCCTTTAGATCTCCCCCTCCTCCCCCCAAATAACATCAGTGAGCCATCACCATGCTTCACAGTGGGGATGATATTCTTTTCACTATAGGCCTTGTTGACCCCACTCGAAACATAGCACTTATGGTCTATTTTGTTCTCGTCACTCCTAATTACAATGTGCCAGAAGCTGTGAGGCATGTCAAGCTGTTGCTGGGCATATTGAACCTGTGCTTTTTTGTGGCATTGGCGCACTAAAGACGTCTATCTGGCAATTTGACCATGCAGCTCATTTTTGTTCACGTATCATCGTATTGTGCTCATTGAAACAACCACACCGTATTTTTCCACAGCAGCCTGTATTTCTCCTGAGGTTACCTGTGGGTTTTTTTGTATCTCAAAAACTCCTTTTGGCAGTTGCGGCTGAAGTCTTTTTCTTAGTCTACCTGACCTTGGCTTCGTATCAAGGTATCAATTTTTCACTTCTTAAAAGATGATTGAACAGTACTGACTGGCATTTTCAACGATTTTTTTGAAGGAGTGGAGACTGGGTGAGCATCTAACAGAGGAGGGAAGCGAGTTCCACAGGAACGGTGCAGCCCTCGAGAAATCTTGAAGGCGAGCATCAGAGGTGGGAGTACAGACAGAAAATAGACGTAAGTCTTTAGCAGATTGTAAGGGCCTAGACGGGACATACTTGTGTATAAGGGAGGATAGATAGGTGGGAGCAGTATTATGTAGAGATTTGAAAGCAAGAACCAGAATTTTAAATTGAGCTCTATATTTTATAGGAAGCCAATGTAGGGACTGACAGAAGGGTGAGGCATGGGAGGTGCGGGCAGACAGGAAGATGAGCCTTGCCGCCGCATTCATTATGGACTGTAACTGCGCAAGTTGGAATAAACCTTTAATTGCCATTTTAACGTGTGTGTGTGTGTGTGTGTAACAAGGCCAAACATTTAAGGGTATGTAAACTTTTGATCAGAGCCATCTGGGTGATTTATGTTAACATTATGATTTAAAAAGGAGCCAGACAATTATGTGATAATAAATGGCTTCAAATGATCACTATTGTTCAATAAAATAATTTTCAAAATCCATGCCAAAATTTCACAATTTCTGCCAGGTTATGCAAACGTTTGAGCACAACTATATATTCTATATGTATTAAAGAATATATAAATATAATTTTTAAAAAAACCAAAACATATTTTTACTGCTACTTCTTTTTTCCCCCTATTAGTTACTTCTCACTAATTTCTCCCCTAACTTATTTTTTTTTCTTTATCAATCTCTATATTTTTTGATCAATCATCATTTTTTGGAGCCAAAGACAGAACTTTGTATTCCGAAACAAACTAATTGGTTCGTCCATTGTGCATTTTGTTTCATGATTCATCCAAATAGCATTTTGGAGAGGGGGATTTTGGAAAAATCACCCAAAATTCAGATTAGTTTGAAACCGAAAAAAGTATAGCATGCATACCATCTAGCTGTTACTATTGGTGAGATATTTGCTTTAAGAGTTTGCGCCACATGCCTGAATTTGGGGAACAAAACAAAACAAAACTAATGTTATTTTGCCATCTAGTGGTGACAGCATTTTACTGCGAAAGACAAGTGTAAAATAGTTCCAGCTAAGACTGCAGAATTCATTAGATTTATCGGATGTACATTTATGCCGTCTGTTCTACAGTATCAAAATTATTCCAAAATGGTTCGTTTGATACATTTCTACCACGGTGAAATAGGATGTAAATGTTATGTCCTAGACAGTGATACTCTAGGAACAATAAATGCTGTTGCGACATTATATCTCTCCTCCAGGCATCAGTATATGGTGTGTGAGAAGGCTGTGCAAGCAGTGCATAGTAGTCCCTTGGTGCCTGCTCTGTATCATATTGCCAGAGCAGACACTTGCTGCAAGGTGCTGCTGATACATGTATCACCCATATCCCCTTCGCTACGCTCTGCATACACACTCCCTCACGGTCTAACATACAAACACACAGAAACGAATATATACACACACAAACTGTTTGTAATACATATGAACACATACACACTGCATAATCCATATACACACACAAAACTATCCATATAACCATGCACACATACTTTTACCTGGCCACAGGTGAAAGTCAGGGAGGGGGGCATTACATTCCCTGGTGGTTCAGTGTCATTGTGCAGAGGATGGCTGGGCTAAAAGCTTTTTTTTTTTTTACATGATTATTATATTTAATAAATAATTTTAATTGTGTTCCCCCGTCCCTGCCTTTTACCTGTGGTCAGGTAGGGGCACATTACACTCCATGGTGGCCCAGTGGCTTTGTGCAGGCTGCCAAGGGGTTTCACATTGTAGAGGGGATGGCTGCCCAGGACATGCTATCTTATGTTTCTGGAAGGGTCCTTTCTGCAACTCTTGCAAGCTTGGTATGCCACGCGGAACATTGCTGTGGTAAACCACTGAAAATACTGAATATTGGCCGATAATATTGGTCAAACCATTAATCAGGGGATGTGTATATATTATTTGTATGTGTGTATGTATGTATGTATGTATGTATGTATATATATGTGTGTGTGTGTATGTATGTATGTGTGTGTATATATATATATATATATATTCACTTCTGTGTGTATAAGACAATAACGAATAAGTTCGATAATGAACCCTTTAATTTCTCTCATTAAACCTCACAGGGACACTAATGTCACTAAATGAAGTGGTTGTGGTACAGTGGTCCTGTCCTTCTAATCCTGCAGTGTAAAGCATTGCAAGTTTTTCAAAACTGCATTGTTTTTATTGCATGATTTAATCCAGAGGCACTTTTGTCTCACTGACAAGGAAGCCCATTAGAAAGTATTGAAAGCATTAAATACAATGCTTTCCTATGCGGAAGCTTGGATGCATGGGTGGCTCTATGAGGAGAATTTTTATATGACCATCGCGGAGGATCCCATGATGACGTTGTGGGAGGCAGAGAGGTGAACAGCGGAACACGCAACTAAAACTTTTAATTCATTCATATTTTTGCAAACGAAGGGGAGTGGACTACTATAGATAAGGACAGGGACAATGTAGCATTAGGAATAAATTTTTGTATTCCAAACACTATAGTGTTCGTTTAATGTCCTCCAATTGTATCAAGCACTGGATTTCATAAAGCTTTTTTGAGAGGGAGATATTAAGAATGTGTCTTCAGGGTGTATTAACATGAATATATTTTATAATATTGTGTTGTTTCTTTCTTTGAAGGTGTCAACTGTGAGATGGAGATAGATGAATGTGTATCCCACCCCTGTCAAAACGGTGCCATCTGTAAGGACCACATTGGATATTTCTCCTGTGACTGTCCTGCAGGGTACGAGGGTGAGTTGTGCCAACACGACATTGATGAGTGTCAGAGCCAGCCGTGCCAGAATGGAGGGATCTGCGTGGATGCCATTAACAGGTGATTAACTTTCTGCAGATCCCAACTCAGGGCCAGATTTACATGTTAGGTGTGTGTAGGCACAAAATTAAAAATTAAAATAAGTATAATGAATTTATTTACTGGGCATTGCAGGCCTAAAATATGAATTTATATTTGACTACTGCATATGTATAGATTTATGTATGTGTATATTTCTCCTCCGATTGTAATGTATTATGTGAATTGGTGAATATAGTGAGTGTATTCCGCTGTGTAAAATCAGAGTTAAAGGATCACTATAGGGTCAGGGACACAAACTTGTATTCCTGACCCTACAGTGTTCAAACCACCATCTAGCCTCCCTGGGTTCCTCATGCCTCCATAAATATTGTAAAAATCTCACTGTATTCAAGCCTGAAGCTGCTGGCTCTGCCCTGTCTGCCTCAGAAAAACAAGCAGTCTGCTGACATCATCAGAAGTGGTAGCCTGATCCAATAACAATGCTTCCCTATTTGATTGGCTGAGACTGACAAGGAGGAAGATCAGGGGCAGAGCCAGC
>OW240920.1:100667708-100699144 GCA_933207985.1 Pelobates cultripes | reverse complement strand
ATTTTGTTGTATTGTGCTCATAATTAGGTAATTTGTTTAGTTTTGGCGCTTGACAAGTTAGGTTGAGAAAACAACAACATTATCGAAAAGTGGTGACAAGGCAAGACATTAGAAGTCATGTTTATCAAGGAACACACAAAACAGCTGCTATTCTGGGATTAGTTCTAAATAAGTAGCAATCGCTATGGAAACTGTAGAATGTTAGGAAGCATCTAGAACTTTGCCCCTGCTACTGTTTATTATTTTTAAATTTTATTTTTATTCTTTTTCTTTACCCTTATCTAAATGATTTAAATGGGTTAGAGAGCAAGCAAATTTAACAATTAAAATAGAACAATAGAATCACGGTTTCTCAGAATAGATTCCTGTTAATATGGTAATACTTCAGTCTCAGTAAATTGACTGTTATTGTAATTAATTGTTGAGCTAATAGACACTGCAAATGTTGCTCTTAAGGTGGTGGGCCTGTTATGAATAATTATATAATTATTATAATAATTATAATGAATAATTATAGTAATAATAACTTACCTTAAATTGCTCCTATATACATTGAATACACAGTATATCACACAGTATGTTGTGTATTCCATGTGAAATATAAAGCTTTATTCACCTTTTATCTGTTCCTACGCTGCCATCTTCATGCTTCATGGTTGTTACTCTTTGTGTAACACTTCCAGACAGACCTCTGCTCCACCTCTGTTCTTCTTTGCTTTACTCTGCAATGGGACACATCCCTAAGAAGGGCAAAACTCATCAGGGACCTCGGCACTCCGATCCTGTACTCCTTAGACAGCGCTAGAAGTGTCTTCTAATGAGTTTCCATAGCAACCACAGCAAGCAACATCTTTTTTGCTCTCCCTTGTCAGTTAATGCCTCGACGTGCCCAGGTATTGACTGACAGCTGGGAGAAAAAAACTATTTTTAAATAGTTTTTTTTTTTTTTCTAATCTAAACATTTGCTAACAAATCTGCTAGCACAATGTATAGTTACAATCTTATACTCAGTCTAATGAGCAAAAGTAGTCTTAGGCTTGACAGGTCCTCTTTAATGGTGGATGCTAAGGTCTCTTACACATGATGTGGCCCTCTGCTGTGAATAGATTACTTAATGGTGGATAGTAGGACTTCTGACACATGATGTAGCTTTCAGCTGTGAATATAGTACTTAATGGTGGATGCTAAGGCCTCTGACTCATGATGTGAGTCCTGCTGTGGCTATGGCAGTTAATGGGAAATCTTAAGACCTCTGACACTGTTGGAAATATGTCCGTTAATGGTGGATACATACGCCTCTGCCATGTAATGATTATTGATTTGCACCTGTGATTATAAAAATGGATGATACATATTGCTTCTTCATCATTATAATGGTTTGTCATCTGTATCTGCAAATATCGCACTAACAGGAAACTGTCCCTTCCCAGATTTTTTAATGTTATGTCTGCTTAGAACTTATTAACAAATATATATTTTTGAGGTTTGAAAAATAACATTTCAGTTACTATTATAAGCTCTGTCATTTAAATTTGGCAGCCATAATAAAAATGCATATAGAAAAGAGGATATATAAAACAATGTTTCCATTTCTCTTGCCCATTGGCAAATTTTGTCCTAGTTTTGCCTTGTCTAAATTTTATTATAATGTAATTTGTAAAAATGTTTAAAGGGTCACTCCATGCACCATGACCACGTCAGTGATTTGGTATTCAAATAAAATGTATAATGCTGCCAGAGGTGTAACCTCGGGCAGTATCATTAGCAGTCCAGAACCAAAGTTACAAGCTGGCTATTGTGAATTCTGTTTATAGAATTCAGCACAAATAGCATGCTGTCAGTGGCCATTTAATGGCAGCATGTCCATGCCCCCCTAAGTCCTCCATCATGGACATTCCGCCACATACAGTGATGTGGGGTGATGTGAAGGAAAGAGGATGGGGCTCCAGAGAGAACATGTCCTCAGGACACTCATTTTTATTTTTTTAATAAGGGGGGTACTGTGATTACATGGTTACTAAAACGAAACAGTCTTATATTAATACACTGTTTCTGGTTGGAGTAATTCTTTAATATACATTTAAAAGAATACAGAACAGAATCACATTAACAAAAGATTAACACATATTATAGGGGATTTTCAACGTTTTATTCTATGGTGAAATTCCAGTGACAGTTCCTCTTTAATTTTTACTATTACTGCCTGTCACATGGTGGTTAGTGACCTGATGCTGTGAATTTGGCAGTAAATGCTGGATGTTTCTACATCTGCTATGTTATTGTGTTTTATGTACTCTTAAAGGGACACTCTACTACCCCCAAAAAATAAAAACAACTAAAAAAAAAACTGTTTGTGTAGCTCTACCCCATTGAAAACATGCATGCATTACGTTATGCATTTGTTTTCATTGGAGTATATCTAAAAACAGCGTGCCATAGCTGCAGATCTCTTGTCTGCAGTCTTTGCAAACCTACTACCTCCATTGTAAAATTAAAATCTTTTTAATTAATGTATTTGCCAGATTCCAATGTTCGGGCTGTAATATTTTCCAATAGCTTATGATAGCATGATATATGAACAGTATACTCATTGATATTTGTATTAATTACTAACTTTATAACAAATGTTAATTTAGTAATGTTTAGTAACTTGGAGCTGTAAAATTTGGCTCGTAATGCAGATTCCTGCTGTCTCTCACATGATCTCCTGCCATAAATACAGCTGGTTAAATATGATGCTGCAGCCTGTTACATGTGGCATAATTACTCATCTACTCCAGTGAATATGGTATTTAAGAGACATTACATTTATTTGAATTCCCTATAGTGACAGGAAAAAAAGGTAAAAAAGACCTTCTGTCACTTACCTTATTTCAGTGCACCACCTCCGCTCCTCCTCTGCAAAGTCAGCCTTAGGGGGATGGGGATAATGCGCATGTTTGGCACTTGCCATGCTCGCATTAGGACTTCCCCCATAGGAAAGCATTGTACAATGTTTTCCTTTGGGGTAACAAATGACGCTGGTTGTCCTCATGCTGTGCAGAGTCCTAATCCTCAGAGTCAGTAAACAGTTGTATGCGTTGTTTGCGAAATGTGTAACCTTACGTATGTGTAAGGTTCGCTCTGAGGGTGCCCAAAGCCCTCCAGAAAAGCCACTAATCCAGCTCCAATCGGACATCGTCTGTTAGCGAGATCAGTTGATCGTATGAAGTGGATCTGCGCAGGTAGAAGGCCTTAAGACATTACATTGCATTGCTCTGTAGTGCAGTGGGCCCGGAAATATGGCCTGAATGGAGGCTGACAGGAGACCGATGATCCTTGCTAGATTGCGTAGGTAGATGCGAGGGTAGCCAATCAGTCTGCGAATATTCTTCTTTATAGTCTTTATTTTGGAGGATGGAAGTTGTAGGATAGCTTCAACGGAGTCTATCTGAAAGCCCAGAAACTTTACCATTTGTAAAGAAAGTAAGGCCGATTTTTCGAAATTTATCACAAACCCGAGATTTTGAAGGAGAGAGGTTGTCATCTCCATGTGGAGTTGAAGAGTAAGAGGGTCTTGAGCCATAATCAGGATGTTGTTGAGGTAAACGATGGATCAGATGCCTTGAGAGCGGAGAAGGGCCATAACTTGTTTCATCCGCTTTGTGATGCACCACCGGGCGGATGAGAGGCCAAATGGGAGGCAGGTGAACTGCCATAGGTCGTTGTGCCATAGAAATAACACCAATGGGACAGTGCTATTGGGACCGTTAGGTAAGCGTCCTTGAAGTCGAAGCGTGAGAACCAGTCTCTCTCGCAGAGAAGGTCCCGTAACAGGTGTATCCCTTCCATCTTGAAGTGGCGATAAGCGACTGAAAGGTTTAGTTCTCTTAAATTGATAACTGGATGGAACTCTCTGGATTTTTTCTTGACTTAGAAAATATTGCTGATGAATGTTGGGTGTGTGGTTGAAGGTTGTATCGCACCTTTGTCTCTGAGTTTGCAGAGTTCTCTTTGTAAGGCCGCATTCTTGGCCTGAGACATCCTGAGGGGTATAGGAGGCCTTTCTTGAGAAGGGCTGGCCACAAAGTCTGTGAGGAGGCCTGAAACAGTCTGGAGGATCCAAGCATCCCGAGTTAGCCGAGACCACTAAGGGAAAAAATGGGTTAGACGGCCTGCGATGGGAACATGTAAATAAGTAAGGTTGATTACCTGAAGCAATACGTGCACAAAGGGAAACTGACCCACGTACTCTGGTGGGACCTCTGCCAGGGAAAAGTTGTCTGTAATAAGGCCTTTGGTATTGCCCGGAGTTACGAGGCTCTGTGGGGCGAGGCCTGTAGCCAGTGAAGGCTTGTCTGCCGGTGGCTCGGCCTCGATGGCGACCAGCTCTCCCATATAAACGACTGGGAACGGAACACTCTGCGGAGTGATGATTGGGCCATATTGAAAATGGAAACATGTTTGTTAAGATCTTTGATAAATTTGTCACCGAACAGGAGGCCGTTAGCCTCGGGGCCCAGCTCTCTAGAGCCTAATTCAACTAGCTTGGCATCTATTTTATATAGAACGGCTTTACACAGTTCTGTGGAAATGGCCACATTCGCATTACCTAATAGGCAAAGGGCCCTCTGCGCCCATTCACACACAAGGCGTGGATCAATTCAATTGTCTGCTAGGGCATCTTTAGTTAGTATGAAAATCTGAATGAGTGGCCCGGCAATATCAAGCAATTTATCTTGTACGGCCTTAAGGCCTTGCTCAATGCCCTTCGAGGGTCCTTACCCAATCTAATAAGAAAAGTGACCAGAATAGGGTCAAACTCGGGTGTGAGAGCTACTTTGTCCGGGATAATTGGGCGCGGACATTCGGCTCTTAGCTTGTTTCTGACCTCTTTATCAAGAGGTTTACTTAACCATAGTCTGTAAAACTGAGCAATATACTCAGGTGGAGCCCATTCGGCTGAGCAAGGGTGTTTAATCAATTTAGGGTCAAAAAAGGGTTGGCCCTGGGAGTCCAGCAGGGTCTCATGAGACTGTTCCTGCTTGAGTTGGCATCTAAGTTTTGTGACTGATCACTAATGGTCTCAATGACGTATTGGGAGGGAGCGTTAGCTCTGTCATTGAAGGGCAGGTCATCATCAGAGTAGCCCACATTATACTCATCCGCAATCTTTAGACTGTGTGAGGTAGAACCCTCTAAAGGGTCTAATTCCTGAAGTTGTGGTAGAGACTTGTGAGCCAACCTAGGGGTTTTGACCAGTGCCTTGCCTTTGCCGGCTGAGGTTCTGTCACCCTTCCAAGGGCGTTTGCGGGGAGCCCCTTCATGATCAGATGGATCAAGAGACTCTTCAGATTCAGAGAGGCGCTGTAAAGTCACCTTGGGAACAGGATTGGGCTGTTCCTAAAGGGCAGCTAAGGCCTTAGGGATCGACTCTGCAATAGCAGAAAAAAGCCAAACTTTAAGTTCAGCCGATATAGTGGCGTCTGGTAGGTCAGACATGTTGATGAAATAATCGGAAAAAAAATTATAATAATATAGAAAAGATAATTAAGTAGGTGAAGTTCAGTTCACCAGTTGGGTCAGCCAATATCAGGGGTGAACTATAAAGTAATCGGGTTTCGCCCGTAGTCAGTTGGGGGTCACCCTAACTGATGGTACATGGGAGATTTCCTAGAGGTATAATAAATATAAAGTGGGTGTTAGCCACTGTAAGTAAATATAAGTGGGTATTAGCCACTAAACAATTGAAAGTGGGGTTAGGCACAAATATCCACAGAAGTGGGGATCACCCACAAAATTAGCAAATAAAGTAGACAAAATATAAACCAATTAAGGTAAAAGGCAAAATAATATGGTGGGGGTCACCCACAGCAAAGGTAATAAAATCACAGTGAGGGTCACCCACAATGGATGCAAGCGAGAGATAATTTGGTAGACCAAGTTTTAATATATGTGTGATATATAAGGGGCTGGTGACAGGGGTATTTAATAAAATAGTCAGGGAGAGCCTCTTTATCAATCTGTAATAGAAGGAAAAGAGGGGATAATCAGCACCAGATCCTCTAAATATAGAAAGGAAAAAACTGCAAAGTTTTTGGCTAAATGAAGAAAAATCCTAACCCTGAGAAGGATGAAGCAGGAAGGGTCCCTGCATCAGTTTGCTTGTCTGCCGAGCCGACGAGGTGAGGTGATAAGGGAGAGCGAAAAAATGTCGGGAAAAAAAGTTGTAAAAAATATGTCCACCATGTGTGAAGGAGGGGGCAGAGCTGAGTGTCAGTGATAGAGGCGAGCACAGAGAGCAAGCCGGCCGTGGAATTTTATTAGGTGGTGCGGCCCGCTGAAACAAAGTGCCCTGAACAGTTTATACCATTGCTAAGTTGGATCATTTGGAGGGGGAAAACAAAGTAGGAGCCCCCCATGCATGAAAGGAGAAGTCGGCATGAGAGGAAAGAAACAATAGGGAAAGATTATAATAGAAAAGATAGTGAGAAATAGTGAAATTAAAATAGGGAAAGCAATCCCAGCACAAAATAGATAAAGTATTAGAATGAATAAAGATTTAAGCACAATGTGTAATATAAATTACAGGATATATACACAATATTGATTGCAATATAAGACTCGCCTGGGAGTCAAAGAGCAAAGAAAGAGGAAGTGGGAGGAGCTTCATTACCCTTTTGTTACAGACACCTTTACTGTGATTGGTTGACTTTTTACTTTACACTATTGTTAACCATTTCTTTGCTGCTGGAAGGTTTGAGTAAAGAAAGTAAACAAATATGAAGCCTCCTGTCTTGCCATAAAATTGTACTTCCTGTATTAAAAATTGACAGGTAGCAAGATGAAATTTGACTGACGTGCAGCCATAATGGATTTAATTACTTAAGATCCGTATCGTGTTTTGTTAGCATACACATTGTCTTTACTTTTATTTTCTTGTTTTATATAGCTACAGAATTTTGGATCCAGAAATACTCTCTTTACATAATGTCGGCACTGTTGTCATAGCAACAGATGATACTGTGGATGAACAAATATCTAATCCTTTACTTAAACTTGATCTTTCATCAGGAGTCAAACTAACAGGTAGACAATTTATAAACTATAGCCGTAATGTTCAATTATTTGATGTTTTTTTATTTTTAATTGCTGTTGTAATTGCAGTCACAAATTCTTTCTGTTTCATTGCTAAATGTTTGTAATCACTTCAATACTAAGGAACACAGAAACACTCTTCTTTCAAGGCACATCTTACAACATGTGATGGTGCTGACCTAAATTCTTCATTGATGTATAATACTACAGTCTAAAAATTATTTAGTTCTGCTCTGCGCTGCCTACTCATCTTTATTTTTAAAATCCATTGATGTCATCAACAAAACATTTCCTTGAAAGACAAAGTGACAAGATGATACATATAAACAATGTTTCTTGATTTTGTTTGATTTTTATATTAATGATTGCCATTATCTGTAATGCCTTGCATTTGGATATTGATGAACAGATAGATACATGAATAGGAAGATAGGTAGATTTGTAGGTAGGTAAATCGGTAGGTACAGAATTGAGTGTAAAACAGATGTATGTGTCAAGGGCTACATCTTCTTACATTTAATTCAAATTGTACTAATATAATACTGTTTACATTTTGTAATTCAAAATTCATTAACTTCTAAAGGTTGTTCAATTACAATAAAAACTGCTTGATTTATAAATAATGATATGGAATGGTGTCTACACTATTCCTGTGTCTACTTTATAAAAAACATTTCACATATCTATTTTATTTTGAGTACTGTCAAATTTATTTCTTCAAGCCTCACTTAGGATATCTTAAGTTCATCTTTTTCTGTGTTGTTGTTATACTTACTCAGATCTATATATTTTTTTCTAGATTTAAATGATTTTTCTCAGCCGAGTACAAACAGAAGTGGAGAGGATACCCCTCGAACCCAGTTGACAAATGAAACCGATACACCACGAACCATGAAAGAGGAAGAGAAACGAGACCAGTCTGTACTCATCCTCCGGTACCACCTAGGGAAGACATTTATTCATATGAAAAGAGCAGTTGTAAGATATATTTTCAATTATTCTTTGAATCAGTTATGTAGATTTTTGATAGCATGTTCAACATATACGCTTTCTTGTTGGTTTCCAACTCGAGATTCTAAATCAGACAGTTGCTTTTCAATTCTGAGATAAAAAGATCAGGATTTCATGAATTCAAGGACATTCCATAGAAGGTATCAGCAGAGATTTTAGTAGGCTTTCTGGTAACTAAACAACAGTCTCTCGTCTCATCAATGGAAACATTGCCAATTAGTTACCAAATACATCTTATGTCTTGTAATAGAGTTTTGTTCTACATTTGATAAGTCTTTCATTGGGGCAGAAACATGGTAGCATGCATGGGAGGTGTCATAGTATCCAGATCTCCAATCCAAGTTGAGCTTGAATTAAAATTCTCTGTATGGCTTATACTTTGGTGCAAGTATCTGATGGCTTTTGTGTTTACCAAACCATGCTGCATGTGACTTTAAAGTTCACTTTAACAGGTAAAAGTTATGGTTATACAAAGGAAGTTGTTTTTTTGTGGTGACAGTACGTGCTGTGGTGTTCAGCACTATTAATAGATGCTTAGGGGTAAAGGGACACTTCAGAGAAAAAACAGTGTTTACATTCGTGCCTATGGACACCTCCAGTGGCAGTTACTCTAGCAGTACTGATGTTCAGCGTCTCCACACTCTGCATGGAGATGCTAAACTTTCCCCATAGAGATGCATTGATTCAATGCATCTCTATGAGGAGATGCTGATTGGCCAGCGGGGCATTTGGCTCCGCCCCCGCCCACCTCCTTCCGCCTCTTTCGTATGCAAAAGCATTGGATTGGCTGAGATTGTCAATTCTGATGATCTCAACCAAGGAGGCGGATCGGGGACAGAGCCAGCGCCAAAATAAAGGTACATTTTCGTTATTTAAGGGGGGGCAAGAGGATCAGTGACCTAAATAGTGCTTTTAACACTATAGGGTTAGGAATACACATTTGTATTTCTGACTCTATAGTGTTCCTTTAATGCAAAGTGATTGCAATATCTAACCAATAATACTAGTTTCTAAAAACTATATCAAAACTGTATTTTAATGTTTGCATTGACTACGACTTTACAAATAATAGATAAAAATCAGGACAGGATTCTATTGCTGTGAGCAAATTTAACTCTGTTAACTCAGTAAAGGTATTTTACTTGACATCGTTGTTATATATAGTATAGATATAAATGAATGATCCAGAGTGATAACCATTGGTGGATCAGTACACCTTGCAGTCAACAAAATTGAGCTATGTCTGGATCCCTTCTCTACACAATTTCTGTCTGGCGTAAAGGTATATGATAGAAGCAAACATTTGCTACTTTTACTTAAAACCCAATAATCGATTGCTTTCTGTATCATGTTATATATTAGTCTGACTTATTGGGTAAATATTTAAACTATACATTCATTTGGACTGTCCTGGTATTGCGTGGAAGACCAGCTGTTTTTCTGTTTGTTTTTGTAAGTAAATCTCTTTAATATGCCTAGGTACTTGCTCATCGAGGTGGTCACTGGACATTACTACAGAATGCCTGCCGCTGTCTTTGGAATCTCACCCTTGAATTACAGTTGGCTATGAAGAAAATGAATGTCCCAAAGGTAGCATTTCCTATAAATCAAGAACTCCTCAATGAAGAAACATGGAGGTCATTCTACTCTGCCTCCGATATGCTACTGAACATGCTAGTAATCCTACAAGATTCAGGCGCAATTAAGGTATTTATTTATGTCCCTTGAATTTAAGTGAAAATTAAAGAAATTAATTTGCATAAAATGATCACTTGTTGAGATACATGATATTTTATTACATGATGATGAGCAGAAAGGGACCATGCACTCATTTACTGCTGATGGCCTGGGGAAGCAGTGATACTGTCAAAGAGTGTGCATCTACAAATCTACATGGTGCCTTTACCCTGATTTAGTTACATCTGCATTTTTCACTTTTTCTTCTATACAAATGGTAAGGCAGACATTAAAAAATAACTTTAATATGGCTTTAGCAAGCATTGAACAAATAATACATTATTATATGTGCTATAGGAATCTGTTGTGCAATATGCACTGCTCATTGCTCCGCACAGCATATACATTTTATTTAAAATTCTCATTTAAAAATCAGGCACAAAATGCAAACATGGTTATTAACTAAAGTGACAATTTAAGGTGAATTTAAAGTGAATTTCAAATTTAAGGTCAAAATAGCCATACTAGAAAAATATTCCTAGTCAGCAATGCTTTCAGTTCGTCTACTCTGTCCTTAAATATGAACTTCACTTTGAATTCTCACTATAGTAAATAACCTTCATAGTCATTTTTCTTTTCATTTTTTTTTTTTTGATTTGACAATTTTTATTTTGCATTAAAGAGGCATGGGGGAGGGGGGGGTACAAAAGGCAAAAAGGGGGGGGGGAAGTCATGCAGTTCGTCTTGAGAGTATCATGGATACAGTGGGGTGGCATGGGGTGCAGTGCATACACAAGACATTTCAGTGTCGAGTAGTTTATTACACAAGTTAGTTGACCTGTTGTGCCCAAGATTTGTATGGTTTCATAGTGATTATACATCAGCGTAACTTCAGGGTCACATGCCACCACTTCCTGGTCCAAGTGACCTTGTCTCATATTCAAATTCTTGTCGCTCAGTGGTGGTTCCGTAAGGTGCGGGTTGGTGGGGGCAGGTTGGGTCGGGGGGGGGGGGAAAGGGGAGGGGGTAGGGTGTGTGCGTGTGGGGCGTGTTGTGTTGGTGTGTGATTGGTGGGGGTATGTGGTGTGCATACTGATGTGTGTCTCAGTGGGTATGTGTGTGGGCCAGCCAGTCAGGGTGTGGAGGTTACGTGTTCCTCCAGTCGGGGAGGTGCGTTGTCTTGGTCGCATGGTTGTGGATGTCTTGTGGGTCAGCTTGGTTTGGTTTTGTCCCATAGGACCCATGCTTTGGTCCAAAAGGGTTCGCTCCGTCTGGATTTCCGTGCTGCATTTTCATAAGCCTTGTTTGTTTCCACCGCCTCAATGCATTGGTGGATCGTTGGGGCGATTGTTTGTTTCCACTTCCTGCTTATGACAGTGAGGGCTGCTATACAGATGTGGTATAGCAGATATTTGGTGTGGATTTGGGGTGTTTGGGGGAGCAGAAGCAATAGGAATAGCTCCGGTGTCTGGGGTATGTGTGTCTGGGTGCATCGTTTCGTTAAATCTAGGACTTGTGTCCAGTACTGTTGTAGGAGTGGGCATTGCCACCATATATGTAGGAAGGTTCCTCGGTCTCTTTGGCAGCGCCAGCATGTGTCGGATGCTGTGGGGTAGCAATGTTTTAGTTTCGTGGGGACTAGATACCAACGGTAGAGAAGTTTGCGTGAGAGTTCCATGTGTGACATGCAGAGGGTCATTTTTTTGTTCGCTTGGAAGATATCCAGCCATTTCTCATCTGTAAGTTTGTATCCTAGATCTCGTTCCCATTTTTCTTGGAATGGTGTGGGCTTTGCTTGAGTGTCTATGTGTTCTGAGGTATAGATCAATGAGATTAGTTTTGTTGCCGGTTTTGTCTTTGTGCATATTTCTGTTATTTTAAGCCAGTGTGGATCCGGTGGGTTCTTGTGTCTTCTTGGTTTGTGGAGGTTTGTCCAAGATTGTAGTTGATTGTAGGAGAAGTTTGCGATCATGGGCATTTTGAACTCTCGGCAGATGTCAGGGAATGGTTTGAGGCTGTCGCCCTGTAGTACTTGCGACAGTGTGAGAACACCGTGTCGGAGCCAGAGTTTGTGGTTGAAGTTTGGGATGTGTTGTCGTACTGCTTCTATGGGGGTTGCTGGTGCTAGAGGCGATATGTTCTCTCTCTTCCTGCGGTAGTTGTCCCATATTGAAAGGGTCGTGGCCGTTGTTGGAAGCATTGCTAACTTACAGGGGCGTCGGTTTGCCGGTAGCCAGGCTAGTGTGGGAAGTGTGAGCCCTTCGGTTTTAGATGCTTCCAGTTCGACCCAAGGCAAAGGGTTTGTATGGTTTGAAGCCGCGAGGAGTGGAGCTATCTGTGCTGCTCTGTAGTATTTTTTAATGTCTGGTAGTCCCATCCCTCCCTTGGCGTGTGGTTTGAACATCGTGCTGAGGGACACCCTAGGTTTTTTGTAGTCCCATACAAAGTCATTCAGGATGCGTTGTAGATCTTCCAAGTACTTGTTCGAGATCTTGAGCGGGAGTGTGCGGAACAGGTATTGAATCTTCGGTAATATCACCATTTTAATAGAGGCTATCCGGCCGGGCCAAGATATATATTTGCCTTTCCAGCTTAGTAGTAGGTTCTTGATTTCTGTGGTTAGTTTTGCATAGTTTGCTTTATACAACGAGGTTGTGGAGGGGGTGAGTAGGATCCCTAGAAATTTGAGGTGGTCTTGTCTCCAGTCGTAAGAGAAACTGGCTTTGAGGGTGGTCATTTCCTGAGTTGTGACATTGATGCCCATAGCTAGGGTTTTTGAGATATTCAGTTTATAGTAGGAGCAGGTGCTGAATTTGGAAAGGATTTTGTGGAAGTTGGGTAGGGAGATATGCGGTTGTTCTAGGGTGAGGAGTATGTCGTCCGCAAATAATGACAGTTTGTATTCCCTACTTCCAATTTTAATACCGTGTATACTCGGATTGTCTCTTATCGTTTGTGCGAGGGGTTCTAGTGATAAAATGTAAAGCAACGGGGAGAGGGGGCAGCCTTGTCTAGAGCCGTTGGATATATTAAAGGGTTTGGAGATAAAGCCACCGTTAACCACTCTGGCAGTTGGTGAGGAGTAGAGTGCGGTAATGATCGACAGGAATTGTGGGGGAAATTCAAATTTTTTAAGTACTGCAATGAGAAAGGGCCAGTGGAGCCTGTCAAAGGCTTTCTCAGCATCTAGCGAGAGTAGGACGCTTGGGATTTTATTTCGTTGTATCTCGTAAAGAAGATCTAGGGTTTTCCTTGTGCCATCTGCCCCCTGTCTGCCTCCTACGAATCCTACCTGATCCGACTGGATCAGGGAGGGAATAATGTGTGATAGTCTGTTAGAGAAGATCTTTGCTATGATTTTGATGTCAGTGTTTAGTAGTGATATGGGACGGAGGTTCTGGCATCTGTTAGGGGTTTTCCCTGGTTTGGGTAGGGTGGCAACGTGGGCCATCAGCATCTCGCATGGCAGTTTGCCTGTTTGTATGGCATGGTTGTATATTTTCAATAGATATGGTGTTAGGATTGGTGCAAATTGTTTGTAATAGGTATTGGACAAGCCATCCGGGCCTGGTGATTTCCCCGATGGTAAGGAGGATATGGTGTCTAGAATTTCTTGTGTGGTGATCTGTGTTTGTACATCGTGTTTTTGTGCGGTAGATAGGGTAGGGAGCTGAATATCCGCTAGAAAGTCAGTTATTTCCGTTGGTGTTGGTTGGTGTAATGTCGGATCTGTGTGTAGATTATAAAGGGAATGGTAAAAATCAGCCATACTGTCATTGATGTCTTGTGGGTTGTGTATTTTGTTGCCCGAGGTGGTGACTAAGTGTGGGATTTTAGTTTGTGTTTGCTGCTTTTTGAGCAGTGTGGCCAGATGTTTCCCTGCTCTGTTGCCTTGAGTATATGTTCTCAACTTAAGTTTGGTAAGGGCATGGGCTGTTTTTGCCAGAGCAAGTGAGTTGACTTGATTTGTGATGTCTTTTATTTCCTTCGAGAGGACCTGTGAGGGATGAAGTAGGTGAGCTGTAGTAGTATCTCTCAGTTTACGTAGGAGATCTAAGTATTCTTTGTCTCGCTTCCGCTTCAGGTATGTCGCGCGGCTGATTAGAAGGCCTCTCATAACTGTTTTATGGGCTTGCCATATTGAGAGGATGGAGGCTTCCGAGTTATCATTCGTCTTGAAGTAGTCTTGTAGGTTATTGTTCAATGTCGTTGCGAAGGATTTATCGTAGAGTAATGAATCATTGAGGCGCCAAGGTGGTTTGCCTCGGTGTTGGTATATGGAGTGTAGTGTCATCAATAAAGGGGCATGGTCTGACCATACAATGTTGCCTATAGAGCATGCCTCTACTTGCGGGAGTAGCACTCCGGATATGAGGATATGGTCTATTCTCGAGTAAGTTTTGTGTGTGTTCGAAAAAAACGTATATTCTCTTTCTGAGGGGTGTCTAGTTCTCCATATGTCATATAGGCTGTTTTCGTGTATGAGTTTTGTAAACGCCTTGGCGGATGGTTTGAG
This sequence comes from Pelobates cultripes, assembly GCA_933207985.1. NCBI lineage: Eukaryota > Metazoa > Chordata > Amphibia > Anura > Pelobatidae > Pelobates > Pelobates cultripes. The sequence continues at coordinate 100,684,863 of OW240920.1, read as the reverse complement.
CGTGAGGTGTCTGGGTGTTGTACTTGGCATGGTGGAGTCCAGACGTGTGTCCATTATGTGGTTGAAATCGCCACAGATGATCCTTGGGTCTGTTGCATCTTCAGGGAGTTTGTTTAGGACCTTGTGTAGGAAATTTCGTTGTTGGTCATTTGGGCTGTAGAGGCACACGAGAACGTATGGTTGTTCATTGATCCTACATTGTAGGATTATATAGCGCCCTTGGCTGTCTATCTTGACTCTGAGCGTTTCCACCGTCAGTGAGTTATGGAACAGGATGGATACTCCCCTGGATTTGGAGGAGTGTGTGGCGTGGAATTGCATGGGGTAGTCTCTGCTGGCAAATTTAGGGACTTTGCCTGATACAAAGTGTGTCTCTTGTACGCAGATTATGTCGGCTTTCAGTTGTTTTACATCGTCTAGTAGCATGCGTCTTTTGTGTGGCGTGTTGAGGCCTTTGGTGTTGTGCGAGTAGATGATCATGTTTGTTGTTGTGTGGTGTGGTGGGGAGGCGGGGGGGTAGGTGATCTCTCAGGTGTACGTTTTCAAGGCCGGTTCGATTGCGAGTGGTTTACACTGGTGTGCAGGGTTGGGTTGGGTTTGTTGGGGTGGTTGGGGTGGGTCTCGTGGTGGTATGGGAATTTTATACAAAGACCTAGCGGTCTGGTACTCTAGGCGTACCGTGGGGTTTAGGAGCGGGAGCTTCCAATGAAACGTGGCTAATTGGGCTCCTCTTCAAATACAGATGGTTAAGCTGAAACCTCAAAGTCGAGGTCAATGAACATTTAAACATGAATACATAACTATAACAGCATGTAATTTGAAGCATCATTTACATAACAAATAACATTTAATGCCGAAGGGCAAGCAAGTACTTTTCACTTTCCTCACAAGTGGGTTTTATGTCACCTGTCGTCACTGAGTATAGATGAGGTGTCTCATGCCCCCGGGACCCGGTGCGCCTATTTCGTGGGCAGTTGTTCGCGTGGTGTGTTCAGTGTGTAGTCATGAGGCCTGGTGTAGGTACCAGTGGGGCAGATGGTTGTCGTCCAGGGTGGTCAGCCCCTTTTTTTTTTGTTTTTTTTTTGTTATAAGTTACCTTAGGTACTGTCAGCATGTGTGTTTGGGCAGTTAGTGACTACCTCATAGGCTTCACCCGTGTCAGGCGCGTCTGTCCCCTCGTCTGCAGGCAGTGCGCAGGGTGTTGTGCCTAGCAAGGTTACGGCAGTCGGGGTCTATGTCCGGAGCTGTCCGCCTCCCTTTGTCCCACGTGACCTCCCCCCATGTGGGTGTCGAAAGGATCCCTAGAGGGTCTGTTGTAGCGCATGCGTATCTGGGTAGTCAGACCCCCCGTTTTCAGAAGGTGTTGGCTAGCCTTGGGTATATTTAAATGGTGCCTAAGAGGCTAATAAAACACTGGGGGAGATTCTCACACTCCTAGGTTTTAAGCAACTTGTCGCTCTAAGTTAATGTGTTGGGTTACTGTATGCGCTATGCATGCAGTGTAACATCTCTCGGGGGTGGTGGGGAGTTCGGTATTATATACAGTTAGAAGCACAGTGCATAAAAGACATGTGTAAATTAAACCGCAATGAAAGTTAGAGGAATATACAGTTCATGATACTTGCGCAGACTTGCTTGCCGCTTCGAGGGTAACTTAACAGTCCATGTGCTTTGGCCGGCCCGGTGTGCGGTTTTTGGGCCGTTGGGTTTCAGACGGGTTCTCCAATAAATTCCACTTTTCGAGCAGAGTTAAACCGTCCTCCGGGGTCGGGATAATGGTCGTTTTCCCGTTCTTATTGATGATCAGTTTTGTGGGGAACCCCCAGCGGTAGCGTATACCGTTGGTGCGTAGTGCCGTGGTGGTCCGGAGAAAATCCTTCCTTCGGCGCAGGGTGGCTGATGATATGTCCGGCATGATGCGTACGGATGGAAAGTCTTCGTGTGGGTCCGCCTTGCTTCTGTGGGCACGGAGGACCAGCTCTTTGATGTGAAAATAATGGGCCCTGAGGAGTACATCTCGTGGTATTGAATCCGGCAGGTTCTTCGGTTTCGCCACCCTGTGGATCCGGTCCACTAACAGCATGTCTGCCGGTATGTCGGGGGCATATGCTCTCATAAGGCCCCTTGCGTAGGCCTGTAGATCTTCAGGGAGGACAGACTCGGGAACACCGCGGAGCCGCAGGTTGTTCCTGCGTGCCCTGTCTTCGTGGTCTGCCATGCGGTCCTCCATGAGTGCCACCTTCCGTTGGAGGTCTTGGAGGTGTTCCGAGGTCAGCGTTTGTGCGGCCTCTAGTTCTGTGTGGCGTTTTTCCACCGCCGAGGTCCGGGCCGAGAGGTCTCTCACCTCTCTTTTAATTTGATCGGCCGTCTGCTGCCAGGTCTGGATGAGTTTATCCGCCATTTGTTCCATTGCATGCTCAAAGTGGCTTCTAGTTAGATTTTCCGCAATGTGGAGGTCTGTCAATGTCCCAGAGGGGGTGATCGAGGCGGCTTCGTCTCGTTCCTCGTGTCCGGCTGCCTGTAGCGGGTCCGCCGTGAGGGAGGGTTTGTGACCGAAAAAATTCATTTTCTCTGCCTTCGAGGTATTTTTCTTTGTTTTAGATGCTGCCATTATGTTTTGGGGGAGGTAAGTAGGGTTTCAGCTCGGGTGCAGTTATAATTTGTGGAGCCCTCGTGCCGGAGCAAATTTTCAGGCGTCCATCTTGCTCGGCGGTTAGCCACGCCCCCAATCTGGCGAATTTTAATGCGAAAAAAATGAAACGCAAGCCTTATATATGACGCTGTAACTTTTGAAAACACCATAAAACCTGTACATGAGGGGTACCGTTGTACTCGGGAGACTTCGCTGAACACAAATATTTGGGTTTCAAAACAGTAAAAAGTATCACAGCAATAATATCGTCCGTGTAAGTGCTGTTTGTGCATGAAAAAGGCAAAAAAGTCACTTTTACTGGCGATATCATCGTTGTAATACACTTTGCTGTTTTGAAACACTAATATTTTTGTTCAGCGAAGTCTCCCGAGTAGAACAGTACCACCTGTGTACAGGTTTTATGGTGTCTTGGAAAGTTATAGGGTTAAATATAGTGCTAGCAAATTAAATCCCCTTTACTTTTGGCATGGGTTGTCAGGCAGGTCCCGCTAATTGTAATTAATTAAGATACCTAATTATGTAAAAATATAACATAAATATATATGTAGAATTAATATATATATATACACACACACGTATGTGTATATATATATATATATAATTTTTTTAAAATATTTTTATTTATATATGTGTGTATATATATATATATATATATATATAGTGATATATACGTATATATTTATGTATGTAGATATATTACTTCGTTCTACGTGTATTTTGATATAAATATATATATATTAATATCACAATACAGTTAGAACGAAATAACACATCTATATATTTTTTAATTTTTTTTACAATTTTTTTTAATTTTATTTTTTAACGTATTTACATATTAAATTTTTTTATATTATTTATAAATATATATATATAACAATAATTATATATATATATTTAATCAGTATCAGTCTACGTGTAATTTGATATTTATATATATAATAATATATAATTAATAGTAAAATACACCTAGACAGTGTACATATATATATATATACATATACATATATATATATATATATATATACATATATACACACACCGTATATACTCGAGTATAAGCCAACCCGAATATAAGCCGAGGCCCCTAATTTTACCCCCAAAAACTGGGAAAACGTACTGACTCGAGTATAAGACTAGGGTGGGAAATGCAGCAGCTACTGGTAAATTTCTAAATAAAATTAGATCCTAAAAAAAATTATATTAATTGAATATTTATTTACAGTGTGTGTATATGATGAATGCAGTGTGTGTGTATGAATGCAGTGTGTGTGTGTATGAGTGCAGTGTGTGTGTGTATGAGTGCAGTGTGTGTGTGTATGAATGCAGTGTGTGTATGAGTGAAGTGTGTGTGTATGAGTGAAGTGTGTGTGTATGAGTGCAGTGTGTGTGTGTATGAGTGCAGTGTGTTTGTATGAATGCAGTGTGTATGAGTGCAGTGTGTGTGTATGAGTGCAGTGTGTGTGTATGAGTGCAGTGTGTGTGTGTGTGTGTGATGCAGTGTGTGTGTGTGTTGCAGAGCCTTGGTGGGGGGGTGGGCATTTTTATTAAAAAAAAATATTATTTTAATTTTTTTTGTTATATTATTTTTTTAAATTATTTTTTAATTATTTTTTTATTATTATTTATATGTATATATTAGTATTTTATTTATTTTGTTGTCCCCCCTCCCTGCTTGATACATGGCAGGGAGGGGGGCTCTCCTTCCCTGGTGGTCCAGTGGCATTGGCAGTTCAGTGGGGGGAGGAAGGGGGCTGGCAGAGCTGTTACTTACCTCTCCTGCAGCTGCTGTCAGCTCTCTCCTCCTCCGCGCCGGTCCGTGCAGCTCTTCTCTCAGCTCACACTGTAAGTCTCGTGAGAGCCGCACTATGACCCCGCGGCTCTCGCGAGCCTTACACTGGGAGCTGACCGAGGTGCTGCACAGACCGGCGCGGAGGAGGAGAGAGCTGACAGGAGCTGCAGGAGAGGTAAGTAACAGCTCTGCCAGCCCCCAGTCTGTATTATGACAATGTAAATTGCCATAATACAGACAGTGACTCGAGTATAAGCCGAGTTGGGGTTTTTCAGCACAAAAAATGTGCTGAAAAACTCTGCTTATACTCGAGTATATACGGTATATATATATATATATATATATATATATTCCCAGGTCCCAGCACTCCATGTTCCCGGTCTTTTCTATGCTCCGGTGCAAGTAATCTCTGACCAATATATAGCATCCAAGTAGGGAGCACTCTGGAGTCTTCGTTTTATATCAAAATAAATACTGCTTTATTGTGCAGAATACAAAAATGTCGACATTTCAGTCACAATAGACTTTTTTCAAGGTCTTGAGAAAAGTCTATTGTGACTGAAACGTCGACATTTTTTTTATATATACTATATATATAATAATGATCTAAGTATACTTTTTTTTACACTTTTAAATTTATTTTATTTTATTTTCAGCCAGCAGGGGGACCACCTGTCATTACAGGCAGCCCCCCTGCTGGCAATGCAGGAGGCAGCCTACCCGACCATGTGATTGTGAGGTCCTCGCTAGGACCTCACTCTCACATGGCCGGGGGGGCACCGGAGGAGGAGGATCTGCCGCGGGGGGGCTCCCTGGGAGTCCCTCCCATCGCGATCGCCAGCGTGGGACCGCCGGCGACCGGGTAAATAATGAAAGACCAGAGGGCGTACAATTACACCCGGCGGCGTGTAGAGCCACCTAAAATAGGGCGTAATTGAACGCCCTCCAGTCTTAAGGGGTTAAATTTAGTCTCTTCCTTTACTGTGTTGATTCCCTTTATGTATTTAAATGTTTCTATCATATCCCCCCTGTCTCGTCTTTCCGCCAAGCTATACATGTTAAGATCATTTAACCTTTCCTGGTAAGTTTTATCCTGCAATCCATGAACCAGTTTAGTAGCCCTTCTCTGAACTCTCTCTAAGGTATCAATATCCTTCTGAAGATACGGTCTCCAGTACTGCGTACAATTCTCCAAGTGAGGTCTCACCAGTGTTCTGAACAATGGCATGAGCACTTCCCTCTTTCTACTGGTAATACCTCTCCCTATACAACCAAGCATTCTGCTAGCATTTCCTGCTGCTTTATTACATTGTCTGCCTACCTTTAAGTCATCTTTTGACCCCCCAGCAGTAACTGGACCTGGGGAACCTGCCCCTTTTGCCTCATGTTAAAGAAGGACCTGAATAGAAGTTATTAAACTACTAGTTACAGGCATCAGAGTGCTCTGTCATACATGCTTCCCCTCATCAAATGACAACTTAATGGAAATTAATTTTTCATTTTTAAAAAGGACACTGAAACAAAGCAGATTTCAAATGATTTTTTTGACATGCCTAGATACTCGCAATCAAGCTTCTCCAAACAGTTACCAATGAGGGGGATTGCAGAACTGAAACCTATCACAGAATTAAAGAGACACTAAGTTTAACCCATATTTTATATATATATATATATTTTATATTTTTATTTTTTTTATTTTTTTTTTATTATAATTTTTTGGGGGATTACCACCTTCCCCTCCAGAAAAAAATATTAGCATATCTAAACTACTGCAAATACACTTTTCCCCATACAAAAACTGGTAGAGTGCTGCACCTATGGAGGAGCCTCCACTAGAAACAAGAACTGTCTTGCCACAACTCCTTAAATCCTGGGAGGAGAGGGAGATCTCCTGGTTGGGACGTATCCACACTGTAAAAATGATGATCCTCCCACACATTCTATACCTATTCCGCACTCTTCCCATTACAATCCCTAACTCGCTCCTAAAGAAATTTCAGGCCATGATCAATGCTCATATATGGAAGAGAAAACCCCCCAGGATAGCGCAAAACTCACTATGGCGCCCGTTCACAAAAGGAGGACTGGGTGTTCCCAATATATCCCTTTACTATAAGGCGTCCCTGCTGGCCCAGGGCCTTACGATCCTTGAACGTCCCTCTCCCCCAATATGGCTGGCGTTGGAGAACGCCTGCACACCTAATGGCTCAATCCCACTATCCCTGTGGGCAGGGTCAAAACTTCCCAAAGCCACATCCTTGCTGCCCACCACGGTCGCGCTCTTTCATAACTGGAAGCAAACTACACCGCTCTTCTTACGAAATAACGACCTACTCTTAGCTGCCCCACTCCAAGCCCTGACTACAAGAACCTCAAACATACACTTAGACAACTGGCTTAAGCAGGGGATCACCCATGTTCGTTCCCTACTGTCCGCTGAAGGCATCAAGCCCTTCCCAGACCTGATCAGGGAATTCCATATCCCTTCACGGGAATTATTCTCCTATCTCAGATTAAAAAATATAATTCAGGAAAGCAGGATTAGCCTGAGGGAATCCGATCCTACACCGCCCTTCATCCACAAATGCATGGGCAAGCTTCCAAAAACTAAAGTACTATCTCTATGTTACAACACTCTATTGCTCCACGACAATCTGTCCAAACCATCGTATATGTCTAAATGGGAATCAGACCTAGGAAAGCATTTTTCTAATGAATTATGGCATCGCGCCCAAAGATTAACCAAACAGGCGTCCCATAGCCTTAATCAATGGGAAACATACTGTAAATTAACAATGTGTTGGTATCTAGTCCCCACCAAATTGGCCCGTATCTACCCGGGCTCTGACGCAAGTTGTTGGAGATGCCACAATAGCGAAGGGTCCCTCTTACATATATACTGGACATGTACGTCTATTATCACATTATGGCGGGATATACACGCTCTTCTGTACAAAATTTTGGGAGTGCGAATTCCCCAATCCCCAGAGTGCTTTCTACTACATATTTTTCCGAATACCCTCCCTGTGGAAGCAATCCCTTTCGCGATTCATTGTCTCATGGCTACCAAAACTGCCATTGCACATAGATGGAAATCACCACTGACACCAACACTGCCAGAAATCCTCAGCAGGCTGGACTCATCCCATGCTTATGAACGTATGGCTAGCCGGCTGACAAATAGCCAAAGTAGGTATAAATCAAGATGGCAGAGTTGGGTGCTCTATAGAGAGGGAGAGGCGCACCAGGGGCCGTAGTCCGGCCACTAACCCCATCCGGATTTCCCCCCCTCCTACTCCATGGGCTCATATAGCTGCACCCCTACGACTAAGCCAGAATGCTTTAATGTATGTTCACTTTTAAAATGTTTGTTCACTTTTGATATGTAATATGAGGATCACATGTTAACTGTATCGCCAATAATGTCCTCTTACCATGGATTCTTAGACAACCGCACTGTTAGTTGAACCATATTGTACTACATTGTACTGTACTGAATGATATGTGGAAACCTATATAAGCTGCTTTTTCCCCTCCCCTTTTCCCTTTTCTCTTCTGTACCCCTTGATATACCTCGTATTCTGTTTTATACGATGATGAAAAAATACGCTTAAAATAAAAAACACATTGAAAAAAAAAAGAACTGTCTTGCCAAACATGGGACTTTGAAATTCACATTCAGCATTCAGAATGTCCATAGGAAAGCATTGAGAAATGCTTTCCTATGGACAGTTAGAATGCGCGCGAGGCTCTTGCCGTGCATGCGCATTCCGCTCCACTCGGGAGCTGATGTCGGCGGGGGAGGAGAGGTCACCAGTGCCGAGGGAGCCCGGCGCTGGATTAAGGTAAGTGGCTGAAGGGGTTTTAACCCCTTCAGTGCCACGGGAGGGGGATCTTGAGGGTGAGGGTCCCCCAAGGGTGACAGTGTCAGGAAAACGGGTTTGTTTTCCTGATACTATAGTAATCCTTTAACATCTGTCAGTCTAACAGTCTAATAGACTAACCCTGGGATTGGGGAATGCCACAAGAATGCTACCTGCCTGAATGCATAGTTCCAGTATAATATAACCTTCGGTGCTGGAGTAATACTCAACCTGTTTTTAAGCTCTGCTTAAAGGACCACTATAGTCACCCAGACCACTTTAGCTTAATGAAGTGGTAAGGGTGCCAAGTCCCGCTAGGTTTAACCCTTTTTTCTATAAACATAGCAGTTTCAGAGAAACTGCTATGTTTATAATAGGGTTAATCCAGCCTCTAGTGGCTGTCTCACTGACAGCCGCTAGAGGCACTTCTCACTGTGATTTTCACAGTGAGAAGATGCCAGCGTCCATAGGAAAGCATTTAGAATGCTTTCCTATGGACTGGCTGAATGCGCGCGCGGCACTTGCCGCGCATGCACATTCAGCCGATGATGACGAGAAGGAGGAGGAGAGGAGGAGGAGGAGAGTCCCCCGCCCGGCGCTGGTAAAGAGGTAAATTCAACCCCTTCCACCCCCTAGAGCCCGGAGGGAGGGGGCACCCTCAGGGCACTATAGTGCCAGGAAAACGAGTATGTTTTCCTGGCACTATAGTGGTCCTTTAAGTCTCATTTACAGTAAAAGGCTTGTTAATTGTAGGTTATTCTGGAATCCCAAATTTGTAGCAACCATGCTAAGATGGTCCAACCCTATGTCACTAGGATAAATGAGCAGTGAATCAAATGAAGTTTGTACAAAAAAAAAAATGCTTTTCTGCTGTAATCAAATCACGGTTAGTAACTAGAAAAGCCATATAGTTAAACAAAGGCAAACAAAGGACATCTTATGTCTGATAAAACCATAAATAAAAAAATAAAAACAACATAGGCAGGTTTTACATATATTACTGACATTCATTAAATGCTTTTGTACTCTAGTTGATTACTCCATAGCCAAATACACAAAAATAAAAAATACAACATATCACAGCTGATAAGCACATATGGTGTGCCATCACTGGCCATATATGCAAGATAGTAGACCATATCCTACACCTACCAGTGTATCCAGGAGCACAGTGACAAGAGAAACGGTCAATGAAGTCAATACAGGACCCACTATTCTGACAAGGTTCTGATTCACACTCATCAATTTCATTTACGCAATTGTCCCCTGTAATCAAAGGTACATTGGGTTATCTTGATGGGCCCAACTCCAATTTTTATCCCTACTATTATGTCTAATGAACAGCACAGAATATTTATACAAAAATTATATTCACAACAGTTAATATTCAGCATTTGGTAAATTCTTCCAGAGTTTGTTTGTTTATTCACAAATTCCCTCAATTCCTTTGTCCACCCCCAAATCCATCTGTCCTTGGCTCAGAGCATGTGCATTCTCTGAGCCAGTGAGAACAGTTCAATCATATGTTTCTTATAGAGAAGCATTTAATTGGACCACGGAAAGGAAGCTGTGACATCAAACAGGGCACGGAAACCAGCAAGTGAAACTGCACCTGCGCTGGATTCCAGGTACATTTTAACTTATTTTAATAGGATTTTGGCACCCACAAGGCAGGAATTATAGATTAAAAACCTATTGTACAGCTCTACAGAAATTGCTGGGGCTATAAACAATAACAAAATAATAACAAAAACAACCTATTGTGAAAGATATACTTAATAGTGTCCAATAAGGTGTTAAAGATTAAAATACATTTATTGTAATAAAGGATTATAATAACCCATTATGTGGAGAATACTATTTGCTACATATCAGACAAATAAAAAATCCCAATGAACTTCTCATCCTTAAAAAAAAAAGTATAATGGAAAAATGTTTTGTGTGTTAGTATACAGCCTTGTGTGTACTTAAGTAACTAATTCTTTAAATTTGTAGTTCACTCCTATCTGCTAAGAGTCATAAATATGTTGTAGTTGGACTGATCACTTTTTAGGATAAGTGTAGTTTTCATGTATAGACCATGCCCCATGCAGTCTCATTGCTCAATTCTATGCCATTTAGCCATTTATGATTAAAACACATTTGTTTCAGCATGGTGTGGATACTTTTAAAGTTTTTTTACCGTTATGTTAATTGAATTTAATTCAGAAACAGGAGGCTACTGTAGCTAGCAGGCTATTAACAGAGCAGGAGAGAAGAAATTCTATATTAAACACACTATGTAAAAAATTAAGTTTAAACATAGATCTCTTTACAGAAATTGTGTAGGAAGGCTATGTAGGCCACATGCAGGGAAGGAAGGAATATAGTAATTTATTTGATAAATGGCAAGGACATGATCTATACACCAAAACCACTCAATTAAGCTAAAGTTGTCTTGATGCTTATAGTGTCCCTTTAAATGTAAAAAGAAGAGGTTTCAAATTTAGTTTCCTCTGTGCAATCTCTGAGCAAAGGTTATTGACAGTTTGCAGTAGTTACTAAGAATATTTAGGAGTGCTTATTATTGCTCTGGTTGTCAAATAAAGTCACCTGTGAATCCTGGCTTGCAGCGACACACATATCCTGAAGCTTGGCTGTAACTGAAAGTGGCACCAAACTCTGGTTCTTGGCCATAATATGATTGGTTAGATCGTTCTAGACACAGAGCTCCATTCTCACAAGGACTTTCTGAACATTCATTAATGTCCACGTTACAGTGATCCCCAGAATAACCTGTTCGAAGGAAGAAAGCACATTTGGTATGTCATTAAATGTAATATATACTATTCCAACATATTCTACAGTACTATAGAAATGTGAAAAAAGCAGAGAGTTTATTAAAACATGTGGACCAAATTTTAGCCATTTTAATCCTACTTTGAAATGGGTGAAATTTAATCAAAGGTTGTACATAAGCTAAACATATTGTACATAAGCTAAATATACTTCCAAATTATAATGTTATTTCATCCACAGTCAGTGTATGTTTGCGTGTGCTCTTCAAGCTACTTTCTCAGATTTTTTTTAATATCATTGCTGGTTTAAAGGGACTCTATAGGTACTAAGACCACTTCATCTCATTGAAGTGGTCTGGGTGCAGTGTCCCAGTCACCAGTGGCGTAACTACCATGGTCGCAGGGGTCGTTCCAGGGGGCCAGGCTACAGCTGTGACTCCTGTGACTGTGTGCAGACTGCAGCACGTCAGGGCCAGTGCACAGCCACACTGGCCCGGGGCCCGTGGTTGCCGGTCTCTGTATGTAGCCTGGCCGAGTGGTTTGACAGGAAGTGCTCACTAAGAGAGAGCACTTACTTACGGACAAGTACCGCAGCAGCCACGGTACAGACGAGGATGGGGGAATGAGACACATGGATGGGCTAGGGGAGGATGGTATGGGGCACATGGAGGGGCTGTGGGGTAGGGAATGAAACACATGAAGAGGCTGGGGATGAGAATTCAACACATCGAGGTGCGGGGGAAGGAGGAAATGGGACGCATGGAGGGGCTGAGGAGGAGGGAATATGACACATGGAAGGGTGTGGCAGGTGAAATGAGATACATGAAGGGGCTGGTGAAAGGAATTAAACACTAGGGGAGCTGAGGGGAATGAGACACATGGAGGGGTTGAGGAGAGAGAGACACATGGAGGGGCTGGGTGGATGGAATTAAACACTTGGAGGAGCTGGAGGTTTAGACACATGGAGGGTCTGGGGTGGGAGGGAGTGATACACATGGAGGAGCATGGGGGAAGGAATTATACACTTGGCTGGGCTGGGGGAAATGAAACACAAGGAGTGGCAGAGGGGGATTAGACATATGGATGTGTGGGCATATTTTGCATCGGTACCTGGTGGATTCTAGTTACGCCCCTGCCCGTCACCCTTAGTGCTGCATTGCAGTTTTTGAGAAACTGCAATGTTTATATTGCAGTGCTTAGACAGCTTCTAGTTGCCACTAGAGCTTACCGTACTCAGAGTTCCTTAAATGACACTGAAGATCCTCACACTCTGTTTGAGGACATCGAGTGTCAGTGAAATCCCCATAGGAAAGCACCGATTTGTTGTGCATGCGCATTATGACCCACCAAAGGATGACGGTTGAGGAGCAGGAGTTCTGACCCACTGCCAAGGGACTTTGGCACGGGAATAGCTTGATTACATTAAGGGATTTTAACCCTTTATGTGCAACCGGGGGGGTGGGGGGGGGGGATGGGAGGGGGAATCCTAATGCTATAGAATCACTTTAAGAACCAAATGGGCCCTGTGCTAATGATTATGATGGATCAAGTTACAGAACCCCATAAATATGAAGCAGTCTTAATTAGGGCCAATGTCCTGCCAACCTGGGTTTTGGTTTGTAATATAGTTTTTATTGAGGGGAGAGTATAAAGGATGTGGATCCGCACCCATTCTGGGAATGCCTGCCCCATAACTGCATCAAAGGCCCACCACTTTAAGCTTCATCCCACCTATGTCTTGCTTCTCTGGTTGCTGGAGTTGGGAAGTATGTGTAGCGTATTGCATATTCTATGTTTCTATTGATTACGTATGGATGTCTGGATTGACATAAGTAACAGATGGTATCAATAAGTCACAAGGATTTCTTGTATGAGAACTCAAATTGGATTGGGGGACTTGTCCATATATGGCTGGAGTTATAGTCCGACGTCAGTATGGGTAAATCTATATAGTAACTGAACAAAAGGACACGAGATCTCTTTCTCTCTCTTGGCTCTTCTTCTTATACAACTAGGTAACGATGTAACTCTCCCTTCAGGAGTCAAACAATTACCATCTGCTGTTGATAATCCATGATCATGTAACATCCTTTGTTGTTTAATTATGTATCAGTAACTAAGAATAAACCTGAAGAAACCGTAAGTCAGATTGCGTACTAGTATTTTTCATTAATATAGACGTATATTAATGTGCGAGCCTTTGACCCAAGACATATATATCAATAAACTGGAAAAAGACACAGAAGAAGAAGCAGAAAGTATTACAGTATGTGTGTACTGTACATTTTACTCTTTCTACTCTGCTATAAACTGCTTTTAATAAAACACAGTTTTTGGGTGGATTAACCCTTGCTAGCATGACCCCCGCTCTCTTTTACAATAATGGAATAAAGCAAATTTAATTACATACTTGCACTGCAGTTGAGGGTGAAATCATGTATGGCCTGTAATGCAGCTTCTGGTAGCCCTTACTCCTCTTATCCTGCATACTTTCTTTTCCCCATGCGGCTCTCTAACAGTGCCCTGGGAGGAAGTGAATTTAATCACCTCCTCCTAGCACAAGGGCTGTACTGACTGCTGTTTGGAAGGACCCGAGGCATACTTGGGAATTCATTGAGAGCATTCCAAGTTTAAAGAATGCTGTTGCCATGCGTAGAGACAAGAATAAAAAAAAAAAAAAAAATAGCATGGCACCTGGCACAGAGCCCTAAAGCCGACGAGACACAGAGGACCCTTGTGGGTCCACTTTCTGACCTGGGCTCCCGGACATAGCCTGAGTACCTGACTGGTCAGTTCGCCCCTTGGGGATATATATCAAAGTATTTTAAAAAGTGACGGTTAGGTTCCACAATTATTTTTAATTCAAAAGTGATCTAAAAAGTGTCCGTTTTTGCCATTCCATTAGTGATGTCGCGAACCGTTCGCGAACTTGCCGCGAATGGTTCGCCACGAACCATTCGTGGCGAACTCCGGTCAGCTGACACATCCCTGCCAAAGGCAGCTTCAACATGGATGCTGTCCAGGAGGTGGGAGGGTCTGGGAGGGAGGGTCTGCCGGAGATTGGCAGGGATGTGTCAGCTGACCGGAGTTCGCCACGAACGGTTCGCAACATCACTAGTGGCCATAACAACTTAAATTCAAAAATGAGTGTAGTGCAAAAGCAGCAACAGAAGATAAAAAACGATTTAGACAGATTTTATTATTTAGCAAAAGTAGGTTGCATGAACCGCACTCACTCCCAGCAGCCACAGGTGCTCTGGAACAGGACCAACAATCCCAAGACGACAAGGCAACAAAATAGATTCACAGGCACTCCAATTTTTTATCAAAGACCTATTGTCAGGTCGAAACGTTGCTGCTCATTTGTGACAATAAATCTGCCTGCAGCTTTCAAGATTGTATTATTTGTCCAAAAATGTGAAGAAAATTACATGTACTGGTGTCGGAAACACTTTGAAAAATCTCTCTATATGTGTTCAAATTGTATAGAATGTATAAAGCTTTGTGCGAACAAACACTGTAACAGATACAATGAAACATATTGACACTGAGTGACAGTATAACACTGCCTCGTGTAACGCATCCTAACATGCAGAGAATAGTAGAGCATTTCTGCACCACAGGCTGAAATAGCTGAAGCTATAAAAATACTGACAGACAGCAACCCAAATAATGTAGTCTGATGTACTTCACAATGTGAAGCAAGACAATATGCAATACTGAATAATATAACAAGAGACAGTAACCCTGAATCATATAACTAGATACAGTGCCACACAAACAGCACAGAGGGAGACAGTAACCATGAATTGCATAACTAGATACAGTGCGATAGGAACAGCATAGGGGGAAGACAGCAACCCTGAATAATATAACTAGATGCAGTGCCACATCAACAGCACAATGGGAGACAGTAACCCTAAATAATATAATGGATACAGTGCCAGAGGAACAGCACAGGGGGAAGACAGTAACCTTGAATAATATAACTAGATACAGTGCCACACAAACAACACAGGGGGATACAGTAACCCTGAATAAGTAGATACAGTGCAATATCAATAGCACATGGGGAGTAACAATCTAGCATGCTGCTCTCATTTAGAATAACATGGATTAAAAAGGGAGCACCTTCCAGTTGAGAATCACAGCGGTTAAGAGCGATCCAATGGATTTAAAGGGCTGTGTGCTTTGCTCCCCTTGAATGCTGTAATGTGGCCGTAGCTGACAGAGAGGAGCCCCAGGTATCGATGTATATATGGGTCTCCCTAGTAACCACATTGTGCTGCAGGACATTTAATCCTGCTTACATGAAAGCATTAGGCTTTCCATTCCATCCTCATGGCATTAAAGGACCACTATAGTGCCAGGAAAACATACTTGTTTTCTTGGCACTATAGGGTCTCTAGGTCCCCCCCACCCTTAGGGTCCCCCTCCTGCAAGGCTCTAGGGTGAGGAAGGGGTTAAAAACATACCTTTTCTCCACCACGGGATACCTCGGCAGTGGGGACTCTCCGCCTCATTTTCCAGTCATTCTCAATGCTTTCCCTATTGTCGCTGGCGTCTTCTCACTGTGAAAATCACAGTGAGAAGTGTGGAAGCGCCTCTAGCGGCTGTCAATGAGACAGCCACTAGAGGCTGGATTAACCCATAGGTAAACATAGCAGTTTCTCTGAAACTGCTGTGTTTACAGCAGAAAGGGTTAATCCTTTATTAAGCTGAAGTGGTCTAGGTGCCTATAGTGGTCCTTTAAAACCCACTCTATGGAAGACTGGATGAAAAATTCTAATGCTTTGGTGTGGGCATGATTAATTGCCATGCAGTACAATGTGGTATCAGCAGGGTTAAATCCCTGCTCATACTTGGTAGATCCAAGTATTAATCTAACACAGGGGTTCCCAATTAATTTTTCCAGTGAAACCGTTTGACATAGTGTATCAATATCAAGGAACCCACCCCCCCACGACACACAGTGTGTATGTGTGTGTGTATGTATCTGTGTGTCAAAGTGTGTGTATCTGTGTTTGTATGTGCCTGTGTATCAAGGTGTGTGTATCTGTGTTTGTGTGTGCCAGTATGTATGAATCTGACACAGATATACACACACACTGGCAGATAGTGGCACACAGATACACACACCATGACACACAGTGTGTGTCAAGGTGTGTGTATCTATGTTTCAAAGTGTGTGTATCTGTATTTGTATGTGCCGGTGTGTCAAGGTGTGTATATCTGTGTTTATATGTGCCATTGTGTGTATCTCTGTGTATCTGTGTGTGTATTTATCTGACACACAAATACACACACACACTGTAACATAGTGGCACAGAGATACACACCTTGGCACACAGATACACACACTCAGATACACACAGTGACATATACACACTGCAATACACACACACACAGGCACATACAAACAAACACACTGACACACTCAGACACGCACTCTTTGACAGACACATACACTTTCACTGACAAACACACATATACTCTTTGACAGACACACAAACACATACAAACTCCCTAACAGACACATACAATTTTTTTTTTTTTACATTTTACTCCACCAAATCCCCCTACCTTTAGGAGTGCTGGCATGGAGTCCCTGTGGTCCAGTGGGGTTGCTGGGCGGCTGTCGAGCGGTCCCTGGGGTCCAGTGAGCGGCTGGCGAAGGAGCAGTGGTCTCCCTGCTCAGCTCCCTCGCGAGCCTCTTAGTGATGCCATATTCCGGCTCCAGCATCACTGATGTGCGCACGAGGGAGCTGAGCAGGGAAATCACTGCTCACTGCTCCCTCATCACCCGCTGCCATTTTATTTTTTAAACTTTTGACGGAACATCAATTGGGAAACGCTGATCTAACATTTTAAAAACTAGTATTTAATTTATTTTAATATTTTTAAATTGGTTATTTACACTGAACAAAATTATAAACCCAACACCTTTGTTTTTGCCCCCATTTTTCATGAGCTGATCTCAAAGATCTAAGACTTTTTCTATGTACACAAAAGGCCTATTTCTCTCAAATATTGTTCACAAATCTCTCTAAATCTGTGTTACTGAGCACTTGTC
>OW240920.1:100652420-100667608 GCA_933207985.1 Pelobates cultripes | reverse complement strand
CTTTGCCGAGATAATCCATCCACCTCACAAGTGTGGCATACCAAGATGCTGATTAGACAGCATGATTATTGCACAGGTATGCCTTAGACTGGCCACATTAAAAGGTCACTCTAAAATGTGCAGTTTTACTGTATTGTAGGGGTCCGGGGGGGTCCGAAAACCAGTCAGTATCTGGTGTGACCACCATTTGCCTCATGCAGTTTAACACATCTCCTTCGCAGAGAGTTGATCAGGTTGTTGATTGTGGCCTGTGTCATGTTGGTCCACTCCTCATCAATGGCTGTTGCAAAGTTGCTGGATATTGGCAGGAGCTGGAACACGCTGTCATATATGCCGATCCAGAGCATTAAAAACATGCTCAATGGGTGACATGTCAGGGGAGTATGCTGGCCATGCAAGAACTGGGATGTTTTCAGCTTCCAGGAATTGTTTACAGATCTTTGCAGCATGGGGTCGTGCATTATCATGCTATAACATGAGGTGATGGTCATGGATGAATGGCACAATAATGGGCCTCAGGCTCTCATCACATTATCACGTGCATTCAAAAGGCCATCCTGGGGGGGCGTGTCCAGCTGCCGGGGAAGACGGCCACATAACCCCTCAGCTCCTCGTGACCCACGGTAAGACAGCACCAACACGCTCAACTCCATCGGTACCAGACAAGCATTGGGCGCACCAAACGCTCGTCGGAACCCTCCGGTACCCCGAAACCAACCGGGTCAGGTAGGGACAAGGGAGAACAGAAGGGAAGCATAGAGAGGGAGACAGGGAACAGGCGACCAAGAGAGAGGGGAGGGGACTGGAGGTGATGGAGCAAGACGCTTCTAAGGGAGAATAGGAGACAACCGCAGATAGAGGTAGGGAAGGGGGAGGGAAGTAGGGGTGAAAAAAACAAAAAAAAACACACAGGAGACATAACCTCAAAACGCAACTTCAATGCTTAACCTCACAGGCAAAGGTTACTGTACTGTACTGTACTGTATTTGCTACCAACCCCACCTACAGATGTACCCCCTGAAGACAACTCAGATCCAGAAGAGATGCGGGGGGGAGGAGGAGGGAAATTATTTTGTTGACACGATGGTACCATGCAATGTTTATGCCGACACCCGACAGGCAATCTTAGCCCAAGAGCCCATGACCACACCGGACCCAACACAACAGACCACACAAATGCCTATATAACTAGGCATCCAGCCCCACTGGACTGACAACAAATGCACTACAGCCCCAGTCGACCCCACCACACTACACTTGGCAACTACTCACAACATACAAGTCACACGGCCAAGGGGATGAATCTCCGGAGAAGGGAACAGCTGACCCACAGAGGCTCAATACTGACCACAAAACACGCTCACTACCTGTGCAAACCTCACCACACTACAGAAACCAGAAAGAAGTGCAGCAACAACCCGCATACACTGGCCACTACGGGAAACTGATGATACTCATACCCCAACCAATAGTGATCACACATAGATCAAACCAGGATAGACACAACACAACTCCTGAACAACCCGCAATTACAAACCCACGGACTGGATGGGGACACCAGGAGTCTACCCCCCTCCCCTACAGGAAAAGGACATCGTGCATCCCTCACACAGAGCCGTTTGTAGCATTCATACAAGAGACGCACTTTCAAGAGAACCAAGCACCATCCCCTCAGAGACCGCAATTACCCAATGGGTTTCTTTAGCAACAACCCTACTCGCGCACCCTCGGGTGGGGATACTATTCGCCAGATGGATACCCTACACAGAACTAGACACTCCCTGATGCAAACAAGGCAGATACAACTTCACGAAAAGCACCATCCACGATCAGAAATACACATTTGCTAACATCTAGGTCTCAAACACAAAACACCAATTCCTCCACACAACATTAACAAACCTGATGAAATTCGCCGAGGGTATCCTGATCGTAAGCCGGGACCTCAACCTGCTGCTACACCAACACGATACCACCTCGAACAACACAATGGCCCCGAACAACAGGCATGCAAAAACACTCCAACTACTCCACCACCACTAACTTACAGACTGCTGGAGGGCGCTAAACCAGACGGCCCGAGACTATACCTTCTACTCCTCAACACACACCTCTTATTCAAGCCTGGACTACTTTTAATCACCACACCATCACCTCACACTCCTTGTGGAATCAGAAATTCTACCAATGACCTGGTCGGACCATAACCCCGTTCACCTACGGCTTAAGTCGCCCTTGTTCCGACCCCGCCAGACCTCATGGCACCTAAACAAATCCATCCTAGCCGACGCAGCCCTTGTCGACAATGCCAGGAAGACTATCCAGGACTACTTTGCCACAAACAAGACAGGAGAAGCGACACCTCATACCTGCTGGGAGGCCCACAAGGTGGTGATTCGGGGCCATTTCACTGCGATATGCTCAAAGCGCAAGAAAGAAAATGCGCAAACAGTTGTGGACCTGAGCAAAGAAATCACTGTACTAGAAAGCCAACACAAACAATTGCAGGAAGCCGCCACGTACCGCGATCTCCTCATAAAACACACCCAACTTACCACCCACCTAAACATTCATACAACGCTTGTATCAACATTTCCAACATCTGCTATATGAACGCGGGAACAAATGCGGCAGACTCTTCGCTAACTTCCTGAAGCGTCGCAGAACTCAACTATACGTTCCCAAAATTAAGGACCACACCCAGCAAGTCCGCCACCTCCCGGAACAAATTTCTGCCACATTCCTCCTCTACTGCAAGTAACTATACCACATACGCCAAGGACAACCGGAGGAGAAAACACTCCGCAGGCAAGACAGAATGCAAGCCTATCTTGCAACATCCAGACTACCACGAATCGAGGACCACGAACGCGAAACGCTAGAGGCCTCCATCACGACAGGCGAATTGGCGTTTGCAAAAAAGCACAAAACAGGCAAATTGCCAGGACCTTCTCACCAGACCTCCTCCCGAAATAACTGACAGCCCTGAACTCCATCTTAGAAGGAGCGATACCCTCTACGCAATTTCCTGCTGCTAATATAACTCTGCTCCCAAAAGAGGGCAAAGACCCCACGCTATGCCAGGGCTATCGCCCGATCTTGGTCCTCGACATCGATATCAAACTGCTGGTCAGCGTCCTGGCTAACCGCCTGGCCCCATGGCTACCAGGTTTGGTAAACCCGGATCAAACGGGTTTCATCCCGGGCAGAGATGTCGGAGATAACACCATGCGATTAGTGAACTTGATCTCGGAGGCCAGGAGGACCAAGCACCCGGCTCTGCTCCTGTCAACGGATGCCGAGAAAGCATTTGACTGGGTGGATTGGCACCTTATTTTCGGAACACTCGGGGACCTAGGCATCGGGGCAAAATACATCTCCTGGATACAGGCACTATACACCTGCCCGACAGCACGACTGTGGATCAACAGTTCTCTTACCAACCCGTTTCAGATACACAATGGATCCCACCAAGGCTGCCGACTCTCGCCCCCGCTTTTCGCGCTCACATTGGAGCCCTTCCTGAACAAAATCAGAAACAATGAACACATCCACGAACTAGAAGTGGGTTGGATGCGCCACAAAGTCCTCGCAGATGATCTCCTATTCATAGCGAGAGACCCAACTGCCACCCTGCAAGCGATCACGATGGAATTTGAAACCTATGGCCGCATATCCTATTTGCGAATCAACTACACCAAATCAGAAATCCTAAGCCTCAACACCAACCCCAACCCCACTCAGCAAAGGACTATCCAACAACGCTTCCCCTTTCATTGGTGTGACACCCAGATGAGATACCTAGGGATATGGCTCACACCAGACCCGAAGGATCTATACGCTCACACTACACAGAACTACACACTTGGAACTTGTGTTACATTTCCTGGCTAGGCCGAGTGAACACAGTCTAGATGACCTTGCTCCCTAAACTCCTCTTCATCTTCCAAACAGTACCAGTCGCAGCCCCGAAAACCTTCTTCACAGCCATAAAGGCAGAAGTCCACAAATTTGTTTGGCGGAGTAAACCCCCCCACATAGTTCACTGCTAACTGACGCTCCCCAAACTTAGAGGTGGACTAGCGCTGCCAGACTTCTGAAAGTACTTCATGGCGGCCCACTTCACCAGAGTCATCATCATTTGGTCCACGAAGGCAAGAGACAAGCTATGGGTGCAGCTGGAAGCAGACAGCACCAACTGCGATCTACGAACCCTGCCTTGGATCACGAATAAAGCGAGCAAACATATTCAACTCCTGAACCAGTTTGTGAAAACCACACTCCAAATCTGAACCCAACAGAATTCGAATCCCTCTGCCTGCAAGACACACTACCACCAATCTCCGAGATTTACACCTCACTGGTGACAACCTGCTACCTCCTGACACCACCTTGCATCAGACAATGGGAAGAAGACCTCAACGAAACAATCACAGAGGCTGCCTGGGAGAAAATCACACACACCCAAAAAACACGGCTTCAAGAAAACGCATACAAAGTACTCACAAGCTCATCCCAGCTACCCTACACACCCGCGATCATAATATACCAGACACGTTGGCACTGCGGAGAACAGAGAGGCACCTTCCTCCACATCTGGTGGGACTGTGCCCTCATTAGGCCATTCTAGGGGACAATCGGCCTAGTGATCAAAGAGGTGATGGATGAAGCCCTGCCACAAACACCAGCCTCATATCTCCTCCACCCCACTGCGACACCGACATTGGCCTATAAAAGATCAGTGACCCAGAGACTCCTCAACGCTGCAAAAGCCACCATTTCCATATACTGGAGACAACCACGTACCCCCCCAATCAAGTGATGGGTGGAGGAAGTGGAGGACACACAAAAATATGAATTCCTGGGGGAGCAGCCTAGCAACTGAGCTGAACAGCCTCATGGCAAAGAGCTCCTGCATTTTCAGGCCCAAATCTATCTATTTTGCACAACTAACTTCATATTGGGCTACCCTCAGGGACTGCTGGCGAAAAGGCAGCAAGATGGGTTGCAAGACTAAGAAATTCAGACTGGATAAACCGCAGCAGGGACTAAATATTGTTGAACTTCTACGACTGACACGCGAGGCTACTGGGCCCAAGATGGCAGCCTAACCAGAAACTTACTCCGAGCTATCGGACGATTCCTCCTCGGGGAAAGAGTTAGTAGACTTACCACCTGTGCAGAGACCAGCACCAGTCACCCAGAAAGTAGATGCTTCACCGGTGACTACGGCAGTCCTGAAGTCGCTCCTCGCAGACCTCCAGAAGGAACATCCAGGCAGACGTAGCCTCGCTCCGCACTGACATACACGGTCTGACAGGCTGCATGGGAGCCTTGGAGTCTGCCTCCAGTCTCTGCTCTGACCAAATCACCTCACTACAAAAGTGGTCCAGGGATTTCAGAAACGAAATGAGGCGCATTAGTGCCGTTCTGTGGCCCTGGAGGACGCACATACGGTTCCATCACTACACAGACAAAGCCGCAGTATTGGCAGCGATCAGGGACTGTTCCCCCTACACATTTGATTCGATGGAACTATCTACACAGATCTTACTGCAAAAACACAGATTAAAATATAAATGGCACCAAACTCTTACACTGCAGATCCTGCACGGAGAAGTCAAACATGAGATACGTGACCTCCAGGAAGCGAAAGCTTTACTACCTACACTGGGACTTCCACAGGACTCTCTGCATGCTACTGAACCCCAGGGCGCAACCACGCTGGCACAAAGATGGAGCCCAGAAGGAGTGACACCCTTCGTCCCATGTGGATCCAAGGCAGACCTGAACGGGGCAGTGACTACCTAAAACATGCCCGACGCTAGACCGCAATATACCAGGGCTTCTTGGTTAAATACTTACCTTGTTCCATAGTCACAGTTATGTTGTTAGGTTGTTATTACTAACTGCTAGTATGTTTACTACACTCCTCTGAATGGATGGTCCATCGACCAAATTACTCCCCCCTCCCGCTGCCTGACTCTAGTTTATCCTACCACTCGAGCATAATTCTGTCGTAGCCAGGTGTAATCTTTAACAGCACTGTGTGCATCTCTTCCCACACGAAATGGCCTGGTGGAAACGTACCCTTGCATATCTGACAAGCAGCGGGGCCCCATGGATTGTGTGTACGCCACTGCACACAACAGCAACAGACCGATACACCACTCAATACTACACGAAAAAACTGATGCACGCCCACGAACCCACGTCACTGACAACGAGCTTAAAGGACCACTATAAGCAACCAGACCACTTCAGCTCAATGAAGTGGTCTGTTAACCCTGCAGCTGTAAACATAGCAGTTTCACAGAAACTGCTATGTTTACATTGAGGGTTAATCCAGCCTCTAGTGGCTGTCTCACTGACAGCCGCTGGAGGCGCTTCCGCAAAGAAAAGTACTTTACGATAGGCAAAGTTGGAATGAAATAAAGTGCTTTAACCCCTTCGAGATGCAGGATTTCCTGTCATGTACTAAAATTAACTCCAGATTGCCGTGGATGTGGCGATTGTGGATTAAATGCTAAATGCTCGTTCCATGTCCTTTGATCATTGCCTGCAGTGATCAGAAGATAGTTTACAGTATTTTACTGGGATATGAATTTTTTTACCCCGAAAGGTAACTGATTTAAAAAAATATAATAATTTGTTATTCTAATATTTAAAATTAGTTATTTAGTTAGCTGGATCCAACTGAAAATTCGAACCATAGAATAGATAAGCCTCTTGTATTTCATTGTTGCTTCACAGTATAGTAGCAAAGACATACAATAATGGTATCGTACTCAGCAGATGTAACTGAACAAAATATGTTTTTTTTTCCTGTTTTATAAGCATGTTTTAATTTCTACACAACAATTGCATCTAAAGAAAAACTCAAAATAGATTTAGCAATTAGTCCTGATTGTCAACATGCCCAAAATATCTAGGTTTTCACTTATTTTTTAGTTATAAAACAAATAGTGCAAGGAGTGAATTATGGTTTTAAAGCTAAATCTTTCCAAAATATTTCATGCTGCGATTACAATTTTATTAATCGTTTGAAAATCTTTATTTGGGTTTTCAAAGGTTATACAGATATTAGTACAAACAATGGTAGTAAAACCTCATAGCAATGGAGGCTTTTAAGCCTCTTTTGTGCAGCATGCAACTAGGGAAGTATTCCCTCGGTATGAGCATTATTCAGACCTCAACATACTGCATGGACATCGGCAAAGTCATGTTCCTCTATTGTCCTATGTTCCCAGTAAGCAGCCCCTCCATGTCCCGAGGTGAAATTTGTAGATAGTAGAGGGTTCAGGATCAATCATCAGTGATGTTTAGCTTGTAAGTATGTAGAAACAGAATTAGACTATAAAGCTAGCTAGAATACCCCCCTCCCATTAAATAGGAGTCTCCTATTTCGTTATTTCAGTCAGCTGTGGAAAGTCAGGGCACGCACGGGCCCACCATAGGGTACCGTCTGCAATATGGAAAATAATATTTTTTTAATTTTTTTTTTTTAAGGGAGCCCATGATCGCCCTGCTCCCCTCCCAAAACAGCGGTATCCCGACAGTGGCCAGCATATGGGGGCATGTAATGGGGAAGGTGTGTAAGTGGGACCAGGCGGCAGTAGTGGGGGTAAGGGTCTCAGCTCCGGGAGTTATTAATCAGTCCAGTGCGGAAGTTCAGATTTTCACTGGGACAAGGTTTGGACCAGGGGAGAGTGGCTAGGTGGGGCAGACACATAAACCAGGTAGGTAGGGCAGTCCCAGTGGGCCAAGTTCCATCCCCCTCCCTAATAGCCCCAATATCTTGAAAAGTACTTGTTGGAACATCTGGTGCTATATACCAAGGTCTCAGTGTGTACTTGTCATCTTTAGGTGGGGCTGCCGGTGAGTGGTGCTGTTGGGCGGTCTCGAAGTTTGGGCTTTTCTTGTAATGTGAAGAGGATCAGTGCCTAGTCCCCTAATGTGCCCGGTACTGGATGTCGGTGAATCGGGAGCCCTATTGGGGAGCCCTAGCGTCGCTGTCGGGGTGCTCATTGTGGCAGCGGACATATTTCCAGGGGTCCCAGGACCAAATTTGGTACCTCAATTTGAAGGAGTTTTAATCTTTGAAGGAAGGCGGTGGTGTTTAGCTTGTAGGCTGAAGGGAAATCCCCATTTGTATGGGATGTTGTTGTCCCTGAGTGTGAATGTATCACGGCGCAGTGCTCTTCGGGCCTCCAGAGTCAGAGGGCATTGAAGATCTACACGTCAGAGCTCTGAAAGTGCCAAGTCGGGCGCGTTCTTGCCTTCTGCATGATTTTCTCCTTGAGTTGATAGGAGTGGAGGTAACAAATCAGGTCTCATGGGGTGCCATGAGGCGTGTGGGGGCAGAGTGCTCGATGTGCCCTGTCAAATAGAATTTGGTCGGGACTATCTGCAGCCAGTACCAGCTGAAAAGGCGTGGTAATTAGGCCTTCCACATCTTCATCACCTTGGAGTTCAGGAACTACACGCAGTCTTATGTTGGAGCACCTGCTCCTGTTACCTAAATCTTCAGTTTGCCATCTTAGCGCTAGTAGCATCGAGCCCTGTCTGGTGAGTTCCATATCTGAGGCATTAACCTGTGCAGTGGAAGTTTGTACTTGGGCTTCCAGGGCCTGTATGCAGGTGTTGTGCGCCATTACCCTCGGGGCGATGGACATTGCTGACATTACCTGCAGGTCAACCATAGTGTCAGCTAACCTCTTGAGTTCCCCACATCTGAGGCCATGGATGAGACCGATAATGAAGGCGCAATTTTAGAGCCATGTGTAGTTTGCGTGGGCT
The DNA here is from genome assembly GCA_933207985.1 of Pelobates cultripes. Lineage (NCBI taxonomy): Eukaryota > Metazoa > Chordata > Amphibia > Anura > Pelobatidae > Pelobates > Pelobates cultripes. The sequence goes on along the minus strand of OW240920.1, from coordinate 100,658,809 downwards.
CACTCAGGGTCTGGATAAAGTCATCCATTGGGCCGGTATCATAGCTTGCCTGGCTATCCCTGGGGGTTTGGGGAATACCTGGGCATTTGTTATGACCCATCTGGGGGGAATCTGAGTGTAGTGGGAATGCTATTGATGGCTTAGTGGCACGGAGCTCTGCAAACAGACAGTCATCTCCATCGAGGCAAATCACGCCCCCTTCCTTTTTGTCCTCTTAAAAATAATATAGAATATGTGATGCTGCAATAAATAAGAAAAATGCAGATTGCATTTGAACACAAACAGGAAAAAATTCAAAAAATGCTTCTGTACTTAAGGGAGCATTATAATGTCAGGAACATAAACATATTCCTAACACTATAGTTGAAAAAGTAGTAAAATCTACAGTAAAAAAAAACAAAACAAAACTATAGTAGTAAAAACACTATTTAGGTCACCGCCCCCTTGCCACTGATTTTACTCACCTTTTTTTCCATGCTTTGTTTGGCTCCACTTCCGTGAGCATCAAACTTGATGACTTGGACCAGATTGCAGTCTAGATCATATCAATCCACGAATTCCCTATCTTCTACCCTGCAAGCGTCCCCCAAATTATCCCTTGAAAGTGCTCTCAGTTTAATGCAATGATAGCTGTATTGCACAGGTGTTCTAAATACATGTATCAATAAACATAAGTAAACATCCCTTAAATTAAACATATATTGGCATTCTGACCTGTCCAGCAGTGGCAGTAGTATTTCTTCACTCCCTCCTGACATGTAGCATTGTTCAGACAGGGATTAGAGGCACATTCAGGAATATCAATTTCACACATATCTCCTTCAAACCCAGTGTCACTGCAGTTGCACTGGAACCTGAAAAAAATGCAAAATATTATATTAAGTATTAAATGACCACAAATGTGATATTTGTTGATGTTCTATGCTCTATGCCAGGTGAAGGCAACCTTTGGCACTCCAGATGTTGTGGACTACATATCCCATAATGCTCTTACAGCCATTATGCTGGCAAAGCATCAGGGTAGAGGTCATCCACAGCATCTTGAGTGCTGAAGGTTGCCTACCCCTGCTTTATGCTGTGCTCACTGGTAAAGCAGAAAAATATATATTTACCGTATTCATCTTATCTTTTAAATATTATGATAGTGTAAGTAAGTCTGTACTTGTGGAAATAGATACATCACACCTGGAGATGTAGAACATACCTAGCCATGCTTTGCTACTCCCATTTCCAGCTTCTCATACATTTCTAAGTTGATTTATAAACAGGTAGAGGAGAAGAATGAATCAGTAGACAAAAATGTATATGACTATTTTAAATGCATTTAATTTGGCGGGACTCCATGATAGTTGTTACTTTACGGCAGCCAATACTTAAGCTGCGTAGACACTAAGCCACAATCGGTGGCTGTACCATATGTCTTTAGACAAGTAGCAGCTGATGCAACTTGTCTGAAAACCACTGGCAGGGCTATTCACTAACGTTAGAACCCCTGGGAATTCAACGTTCATTCTCAGTAAGTTTCAGATTTCATGCTAAAATAGGTAAACTGAGAGAAAACTGACTTGGAGATCTTTTTTCTAATGTAGGTATTTTGGCCTAACTTTTGAAATTCACTTTGAAATCCTAGCAATTCTAGCCTTTGTTAAAACCCTGTTTGTCAACTAAAACAGAATATCAAAACAATAAATCCTGAAAACTGTATGCAAACAGAATCACTTGGTCACTTTGGAGACCTGTCCTATTGAAGACTAATGAATTGCACAGATGGTACTGCCAACTGTCTTGTAGTTTCACCTTATCTGCAAGATAACAGACCATAGACATAAGTCAACCAATTAAAGTCACAACTAAAGCCTGGTTTCTTATTCTTGATACAGAGAGGTGATCTAGAAGTCTGTATAATATAATACTGTGACATTTTGCCCCCAAACAAATCTTAGAGTCATCATATAAGTAACGATAGAGAAGGGCAAACATCTCTAGAACCTCTATAAATCACACTAATGACAATCAAAAGTCTACAAAATAAAACTCACTAAAACCATGGCACCAGGTTGCCATGGCTATAGAGAAATGGGAGTCTTTCATGAATTTTGTTTACCTGACCATCATGAGAGAGCATGGTTGAAAAGATGAATATGTTTAGCATTTCAAGAGAAAGGAGAAAGTGTTGGTGATTAGGAATAACACTAATTCTAATCCTATCCCCTAAATGTAATACATTTTGAAAACATACTATAGTAAGACTGTTTTACGTAAGACTGGTTATATTTTGTGCAAAAATAAAAGCCATAAAAGTTGTGTGGATCCTATATTATATTAATACAATGTTCAGCAACAACATTAAAACCACCTGCCTAATATTGTGTAGGTCCCCCTCATGCTGCCAAAACAGCTCTGATGAGTCAAAGCATGGATGCCACAAAACCTCTGAATGTGTCCTTAGTATCTGGCACAGAGACATTAGCAGCAAATAACTTCAGTATTGCAAGTTACTAGGTAGGGCCTTTTTTAGCACATCCCACAAATGCTCAATTGGGTTGAGATCTGGGAAATTGAATGCTTGAATTCTTTGTCATGTTCCTCAAACCATTCCTGAACAATTTTTGCAGAGTGGTAGGATGCATTATCCTGCTGAAAGAGTCCACTGCCATCTGGGAACAACATTGCCAAAAAGGGGTGTATGTGATCTGCAACAATCTCTGGCACAAAGATACATCTAGATGAATGCCAACACTTTCCAGCAGAACATTGCCCAGAGCATAACACTACTTCTGCTGGCCAGCCCTCTTCCCATAGTACATCATGCTGCCATCTCTTCCCCAGGTAAATGACACACACATACTGGCCATGCACCTGTTCTAAAAGAAACTGTTATTCATCAGACCAGGCAACCACCTTCCATTGCTCAAAGGTCCTGTCCCAATTAAAGGTGAATGTGGGGGACAGGGATCATCATCTGACACCTTTCTAACATGGCCAGAATTACGTCTTTCATTAATTTGAGCTACAGCAGGTCTTCTGTGTGATCGGACGAGATGGGCTTGCCTTCTCTCCACATGTGCATCAATGAGCCTTGGGTGTTCATTAACCTGATGCTAGTTCACTGGTTGTCCTTCCTTGCTAACCACTGCATACAGGGAACATCCCACAAGACTTGCTGTTTTGGAGATGTTCTGAACCAGTCGTCTAGCCATCACTATGTGGCCCTGTGTCAAAGATCTTTTCGCTTGACCATTTTTCCTGTTTAAAAACACATATGATTCAACGACTGGCTGTTCACTTGCTGCCTACTATATCCCACCCTATGACAGGTTCCATTGTAACAACATAATCAAAGTTATTTACTTCACATGTCAGTGGTTATAATGATGTGGCTGATCAGTGTATGCCAAGCCCTTCCCAGAGCACTCCTTAACATTATATTCAAGGGAAAATATATCTCCAGAGCCAGACCTCAAAGACTATATAAAGTAATCAGCTACAGTATTCCTGAGTGAAAGCAGCAATTTAGCCAAATAGAATTTCACCAAGTAGTTATAAGCTAAAGTGCTCTAATGGCCCTTGTAATTATCCCTAAACCGTCTGTCATCCTGCTTCCAAGCAAGTACCAAGTATGTGTTCCAGCCTTCAGATAACTCGTATTAACAAAGAGTTAATTGGAGATTAACAAAAAAAACTCTTCTGCTCTATTTTTTATAACGATACATGGGGAACACTGAGTTGGTGAGCTGTAACTCTCCTGATGGAATGAGAGCAAGATATTTCAAATTTTTATCATGGTGTTTTGGTTTATTAAGAAAATAATATTAGTTGGATTAAAAAAATAATTTGTCTCTTAGCAATGTACTTGAAGAAATCTGACTGCATTATTTCACTCTCAGAATTCTGCAGGTGGGCTCTCTGCAGGTTGGCTAACCTCTGATTTATACTACATGGAGGCATTTAGAAATACTTATAAATCAGTACAATAACCAAAATACTAGGGGTGCACCAAAATTTCGGCTGCCGAAATTTTCAGTCGAAAATGGGTCAAATTTGCCTAAATTAAAAAAAATTATAAAAATTTGGGGAGGCAACTATGGGACTGTTTGGGGAAATAATACATAGGACAGGGGAGAATACTATAGGACAGGGGGAGGGAGAACACTATGGGACAGGGGTTGGGGAAGAACACTATGGGACAGAGGAGGGGGGAGAACACTATAGGGGGAAGAACACTATGGGACAGAAGAACACTATGGGACATGGGAGGGGGGAAGAACACTATGGGACATGGGGGGGGAAGAACACTATGGACAGGAGGGGGAAGAACACTATGGGACAGGGGGGGGGGGGGGGAAGAACACCATGGACAGGGGGGGGGGGGAAGAACACTATGGGACAGGGGAGGGGGGAAGAACACCATGGGACAGGAGGGGAAGAACACTATGGGACAGGGGGGGGAAGAACACTATGGACAGGGAGGGTGGGGAAGAACACTATGGGACAGGAGGGGGGAAGAACACCATGGGACAGGGAGGGGGAAGAACACTATGGGACAGGAGGGGTGGAAGAACACTATGGGACAGGGGGGGAAGAACACTATGGGACAGGAAAGGGGGGAGAACACTATGGGATGGGGGGAAAAACACTGGGACAGGGAAGGGGAGAAAAGAACACTATGGAACTGGAGAGGAGGGGGGAAAGAACACTAAAGAGGGAGGGGAGATAAACACTAGAGGGGGAAGAGAGGAACATTAAGCAGGGGGGAACCACTAAAAGAGAAGGGAAGTTTTTCATATTAGATTAAATTCATTAAAAAGTCTAATATTAAAAAAAATTATATGAAAAAAAAAAAACTTTTTTAAAAATCTTCTGGGAAAAAAGTCATTTTCGGTTTAGGTTTCGGTTTTCGGCCAAGGGCATGCTGAATTTTCGGTTTCGGTTTTGGCCCAGAATTATTTTGGTGCACCCCTACAAAATACTGCAGGTTATACTGGTTCATGTCACCTCTCCATTCATCTCAGTCTTTCCAGAAGAATTCTCTACACCCAACAGAACTACCCCACACTGTCAGAAGAACACAACCCATCACAACTCTAGAAGCACAGAAACCCCAGCAGCACAGCTCTTAAGCTGATTCACCAACCCACAAGAAGAATAGTTAACCAGTCCCAGTCAGCAGCCCATCATATTTTCCCTAGATAATCTCCCTCAATAGCGCATTGACAGCACAGCAAAGACTATACAGACTCTACCCCCTGAACCATCCTTAAATGGGGTGCTATAGTGTTAGGAATATAAATCTGTCACAAGCCCTGTAGGCCCTCCATATAGGAAAGCATTGCTTCAATATTTTCACTGAAGCTGGATGTCATTTAGAAGACTCAGAGACCGCTAGCATCTAGGCAGTGCCTCTATTGGCTGTTTGATTGACAGACTCTGGAGGCAGTCTTAGTCCTGCAAGGCAGTTGCAGGGCTAAGCGGGATACTATAGGCACCAAAACACTTAGCTTAATTAAGCAGTTTTGGTGTATAGATCTTGTCCCTGCGGTCTCACTGCTCAATGTTCTGCCATTTTGTCATGCAGCCCTAGTCACACCTAATCACATGCGCCTTGCACAGCTTTCCTAAATATTTTGTGTAAAGAGACATATCTAATGTTTACACTTCCTTTATTGCACAGTCTGTTTAATTTAGAACTTCTTATCTCTTGCTCTACGAATAGTCTTCCAGACACTGCAGGAGTCTCCTGTGTGTGATTAAAGTTCATTTTACAGAGCAGAACATAAACTTATAATGCTAGTTAACACCTGATTAAAAATTAAACTATTTTTTCATTGAGCCTGTGTGAGTCACAGTCAGGGGGTGTAGGTATGACTGCTTAACCCCTTAAGGACCAAACTTCTGGAATAAAAGAGAATCATGACATGTCCACACATGTCATATGTCCTTAAGGGGTTAAACAGAAACAAGACTGATTTAACTTGTAAATGGTAGAAAATTGATTAGTGGGATAATATATACACTAAATGTGCTTCAGTAAGCTAAAGATGTTTTGATGTCTATAGTATTCCTTTAAAGGGACACTGTAGTCACCAGAACAACTACAGCTTATTGAATTTGTTCTGGTGAGTAGACTCATTACCTTCCGGCTTTTTGAGGTTAACACTGCCTTTTCAGAGAAAATGCAGTGTTTACATGACAGCCTAGTGATAACTTCACTGGTGACTCCTTATATGGCTGTTAGAGATCCTTCCTGGGTCATGGCTGCCTAAAATGCATACACACATTCAGTGTCTCCTCCCTCTGCATGCAGACACTGAACTTTCCTCATAGAGATTAATTAATTCAATTCATTTCTTTGAGGAGATGCTGATTGGCCAGGGATGTGTTTGAATCAT
>OW240920.1:100609328-100652320 GCA_933207985.1 Pelobates cultripes | reverse complement strand
GGACCCTAAGGGTGGGGGGGACCTAGAGACCCTATAGTGCCAAGAAAACAAGTATGTTTTCCTGGCACTATAGTGGTCCTTTAATGCCATGAGGATGGAATGGAAAGCCTAATGCTTTCATGTAAGCAGGATTAAATGTCCTGCAGCACAATGTGGTTACTAGGGAGACCCATATATACATCGATAGCTGGGGCTCCTCTCTGTCAGCTACGGCCACATTACAGCATTCAAGGGGAGCAAAGCACACAGCCCTTTAAATCCATTGGATCGCTCTTAACCGCCGTGATTCTCAACTGGAAGGTGCTCCCTTTTTAATCCATGTTATTCTAAATGAGAGCAGCATGCTAGATTGTTACTCCCCATGTGCTATTGATATTGCACTGTATCTACTTATTCAGGGTTACTGTATCCCCCTGTGTTGTTTGTGTGGCACTGTATCTAGTTATATTATTCAAGGTTACTGTCTTCCCCCTGTGCTGTTCCTCTGGCACTGTATCCATTATATTATTTAGGGTTACTGTCTCCCATTGTGCTGTTGATGTGGCACTGCATCTAGTTATATTATTCAGGGTTGCTGTCTTCCCCCTATGCTGTTCCTATCGCACTGTATCTAGTTATGCAATTCATGGTTACTGTCTCCCTCTGTGCTGTTTGTGTGGCACTGTATCTAGTTATATGATTCAGGGTTACTGTCTCTTGTTATATTATTCAGTATTGCATATTGTCTTGCTTCACATTGTGAAGTACATCAGACTACATTATTTGGGTTGCTGTCTGTCAGTATTTTTATAGCTTCAGCTATTTCAGCCTGTGGTGCAGAAATGCTCTACTATTCTCTGCATGTTAGGATGCGTTACACGAGGCAGTGTTATACTGTCACTCAGTGTCAATATGTTTCATTGTATCTGTTACAGTGTTTGTTCGCACAAAGCTTTATACATTCTATACAATTTGAACACATATAGAGAGATTTTTCAAAGTGTTTCCGACACCAGTACATGTAATTTTCTTCACATTTTTGGACAAATAATACAATCTTGAAAGCTGCAGGCAGATTTATTGTCACAAATGAGCAGCAACGTTTCGACCTGACAATAGGTCTTTGATAAAAAATTGGAGTGCCTGTGAATCTATTTTGTTGCCTTGTCGTCTTGGGATTGTTGGTCCTGTTCCAGAGCACCTGTGGCTGCTGGGAGTGAGTGCGGTTCATGCAACCTACTTTTGCTAAATAATAAAATCTGTCTAAATCGTTTTTTATCTTCTGTTGCTGCTTTTGCACTACACTCATTTTTGAATTTAAGTTGTTATGGCCACTAGTGATGTTGCGAACCGTTCGTGGCGAACTCCGGTCAGCTGACACATCCCTGCCAATCTCCGGCAGACCCTCCCTCCCAGACCCTCCCACCTCCTGGACAGCATCCATGTTGAAGCTGCCTTTGGCAGGGATGTGTCAGCTGACCGGAGTTCGCCACGAATGGTTCGTGGCGAACCATTCGCGGCAAGTTCGCGAACGGTTCGCGACATCACTAATGGAATGGCAAAAACGGACACTTTTTAGATCACTTTTGAATTAAAAATAATTGTGGAACCTAACCGTCACTTTTTAAAATACTTTGATATATATCCCCAAGGGGCGAACTGACCAGTCAGGTACTCAGGCTATGTCCGGGAGCCCAGGTCAGAAAGTGGACCCACAAGGGTCCTCTGTGTCTCGTCGGCTTTAGGGCTCTGTGCCAGGTGCCATGCTATTTTTTTTTTTTTTTTTATTCTTGTCTCTACGCATGGCAACAGCATTCTTTAAACTTGGAATGCTCTCAATGAATTCCCAAGTATGCCTCGGGTCCTTCCAAACAGCAGTCAGTACAGCCCTTGTGCTAGGAGGAGGTGATTAAATTCACTTCCTCCCAGGGCACTGTTAGAGAGCCGCATGGGGAAAAGAAAGTATGCAGGATAAGAGGAGTAAGGGCTACCAGAAGCTGCATTACAGGCCATACATGATTTCACCCTCAACTGCAGTGCAAGTATGTAATTAAATTTGCTTTATTCCATTATTGTAAAAGAGAGCGGGGGTCATGCTAGCAAGGGTTAATCCACCCAAAAACTGTGTTTTATTAAAAGCAGTTTATAGCAGAGTAGAAAGAGTAAAATGTACAGTACACACATACTGTAATACTTTCTGCTTCTTCTTCTGTGTCTTTTTCCAGTTTATTGATATATATGTCTTGGGTCAAAGGCTCGCACATTAATATACGTCTATATTAATGAAAAATACTAGTACGCAATCTGACTTACGGTTTCTTCAGGTTTATTCTTAGTTACTGATACATAATTAAACAACAAAGGATGTTACATGATCATGGATTATCAACAGCAGATGGTAATTGTTTGACTCCTGAAGGGAGAGTTACATCGTTACCTAGTTGTATAAGAAGAAGAGCCAAGAGAGAGAAAGAGATCTCGTGTCCTTTTGTTCAGTTACTATATAGATTTACCCATACTGACGTCGGACTATAACTCCAGCCATATATGGACAAGTCCCCCAATCCAATTTGAGTTCTCATACAAGAAATCCTTGTGACTTATTGATACCATCTGTTACTTATGTCAATCCAGACATCCATACGTAATCAATAGAAACATAGAATATGCAATACGCTACACATACTTCCCAACTCCAGCAACCAGAGAAGCAAGACATAGGTGGGATGAAGCTTAAAGTGGTGGGCCTTTGATGCAGTTATGGGGCAGGCATTCCCAGAATGGGTGCGGATCCACATCCTTTATACTCTCCCCTCAATAAAAACTATATTACAAACCAAAACCCAGGTTGGCAGGACATTGGCCCTAATTAAGACTGCTTCATATTTATGGGGTTCTGTAACTTGATCCATCATAATCATTAGCACAGGGCCCATTTGGTTCTTAAAGTGATTCTATAGCATTAGGATTCCCCCTCCCATCCCCCCCCCCCACCCCCCCGGTTGCACATAAAGGGTTAAAATCCCTTAATGTAATCAAGCTATTCCCGTGCCAAAGTCCCTTGGCAGTGGGTCAGAACTCCTGCTCCTCAACCGTCATCCTTTGGTGGGTCATAATGCGCATGCACAACAAATCGGTGCTTTCCTATGGGGATTTCACTGACACTCGATGTCCTCAAACAGAGTGTGAGGATCTTCAGTGTCATTTAAGGAACTCTGAGTACGGTAAGCTCTAGTGGCAACTAGAAGCTGTCTAAGCACTGCAATATAAACATTGCAGTTTCTCAAAAACTGCAATGCAGCACTAAGGGTGACAGGCAGGGGCGTAACTAGAATCCACCAGGTACCGATGCAAAATATGCCCACACATCCATATGTCTAATCCCCCTCTGCCACTCCTTGTGTTTCATTTCCCCCAGCCCAGCCAAGTGTATAATTCCTTCCCCCATGCTCCTCCATGTGTATCACTCCCTCCCACCCCAGACCCTCCATGTGTCTAAACCTCCAGCTCCTCCAAGTGTTTAATTCCATCCACCCAGCCCCTCCATGTGTCTCTCTCTCCTCAACCCCTCCATGTGTCTCATTCCCCTCAGCTCCCCTAGTGTTTAATTCCTTTCACCAGCCCCTTCATGTATCTCATTTCACCTGCCACACCCTTCCATGTGTCATATTCCCTCCTCCTCAGCCCCTCCATGTGTCCCATTTCCTCCTTCCCCCGCACCTCGATGTGTTGAATTCTCATCCCCAGCCTCTTCATGTGTTTCATTCCCTACCCCACAGCCCCTCCATGTGCCCCATACCATCCTCCCCTAGCCCATCCATGTGTCTCATTCCCCCATCCTCGTCTGTACCGTGGCTGCTGCGGTACTTGTCCGTAAGTAAGTGCTCTCTCTTAGTGAGCACTTCCTGTCAAACCACTCGGCCAGGCTACATACAGAGACCGGCAACCACGGGCCCCGGGCCAGTGTGGCTGTGCACTGGCCCTGACGTGCTGCAGTCTGCACACAGTCACAGGAGTCACAGCTGTAGCCTGGCCCCCTGGAACGACCCCTGCGACCATGGTAGTTACGCCACTGGTGACTGGGACACTGCACCCAGACCACTTCAATGAGATGAAGTGGTCTTAGTACCTATAGAGTCCCTTTAAACCAGCAATGATATTAAAAAAAATCTGAGAAAGTAGCTTGAAGAGCACACGCAAACATACACTGACTGTGGATGAAATAACATTATAATTTGGAAGTATATTTAGCTTATGTACAATATGTTTAGCTTATGTACAACCTTTGATTAAATTTCACCCATTTCAAAGTAGGATTAAAATGGCTAAAATTTGGTCCACATGTTTTGATAAACTCTCTCCTTTTTTCACATTTCTATAGTACTGTAGAATATGTTGGAATAGTATAAATTACATTTAATGACATACCAAATGTGCTTTCTTCCTTCGAACAGGTTATTCTGGGGATCACTGTAACGTGGACATTAATGAATGTTCAGAAAGTCCTTGTGAGAATGGAGCTCTGTGTCTAGAACGATCTAACCAATCATATTATGGCCAAGAACCAGAGTTTGGTGCCACTTTCAGTTACAGCCAAGCTTCAGGATATGTGTGTCGCTGCAAGCCAGGATTCACAGGTGACTTTATTTGACAACCAGAGCAATAAGCACTCCTAAATATTCTTAGTAACTACTGCAAACTGTCAATAACCTTTGCTCAGAGATTGCACAGAGGAAACTAAATTTGAAACCTCTTCTTTTTACATTTAAAGGGACATTATAAGCATCAAGACAACTTTAGCTTAATTGAGTGGTTTTGGTGTATAGATCATGTCCTTGCCATTTAGCAAATAAATTACTATATTCCTTCCTTCCCTGCATGTGGCCTACATAGCCTTCCTACACAATTTCTGTAAAGAGATCTATGTTTAAACTTAATTTTTTACATAGTGTGTTTAATATAGAATTTCTTCTCTCCTGCTCTGTTAATAGCCTGCTAGCTACAGTAGCCTCCTGTTTCTGAATTAAATTCAATTAACATAACGGTAAAAAAACTTTAAAAGTATCCACACCATGCTGAAACAAATGTGTTTTAATCATAAATGGCATAGAATTGAGCAATGAGACTGCATGGGGCATGGTCTATACATGAAAACTACACTTATCCTAAAAAGTGATCAGTCCAACTACAACATATTTATGACTCTTAGCAGATAGGAGTGAACTACAAATTTAAAGAATTAGTTACTTAAGTACACACAAGGCTGTATACTAACACACAAAACATTTTTCCATTATACTTTTTTTTTTAAGGATGAGAAGTTCATTGGGATTTTTTATTTGTCTGATATGTAGCAAATAGTATTCTCCACATAATGGGTTATTATAATCCTTTATTACAATAAATGTATTTTAATCTTTAACACCTTATTGGACACTATTAAGTATATCTTTCACAATAGGTTGTTTTTGTTATTATTTTGTTATTGTTTATAGCCCCAGCAATTTCTGTAGAGCTGTACAATAGGTTTTTAATCTATAATTCCTGCCTTGTGGGTGCCAAAATCCTATTAAAATAAGTTAAAATGTACCTGGAATCCAGCGCAGGTGCAGTTTCACTTGCTGGTTTCCGTGCCCTGTTTGATGTCACAGCTTCCTTTCCGTGGTCCAATTAAATGCTTCTCTATAAGAAACATATGATTGAACTGTTCTCACTGGCTCAGAGAATGCACATGCTCTGAGCCAAGGACAGATGGATTTGGGGGTGGACAAAGGAATTGAGGGAATTTGTGAATAAACAAACAAACTCTGGAAGAATTTACCAAATGCTGAATATTAACTGTTGTGAATATAATTTTTGTATAAATATTCTGTGCTGTTCATTAGACATAATAGTAGGGATAAAAATTGGAGTTGGGCCCATCAAGATAACCCAATGTACCTTTGATTACAGGGGACAATTGCGTAAATGAAATTGATGAGTGTGAATCAGAACCTTGTCAGAATAGTGGGTCCTGTATTGACTTCATTGACCGTTTCTCTTGTCACTGTGCTCCTGGATACACTGGTAGGTGTAGGATATGGTCTACTATCTTGCATATATGGCCAGTGATGGCACACCATATGTGCTTATCAGCTGTGATATGTTGTATTTTTTATTTTTGTGTATTTGGCTATGGAGTAATCAACTAGAGTACAAAAGCATTTAATGAATGTCAGTAATATATGTAAAACCTGCCTATGTTGTTTTTATTTTTTTATTTATGGTTTTATCAGACATAAGATGTCCTTTGTTTGCCTTTGTTTAACTATATGGCTTTTCTAGTTACTAACTGTGATTTGAATTACAGCAGAAAAGCATTTTTTTTTTTGTACAAACTTCATTTGATTCACTGCTCATTTATCCTAGTGACATAGGGTTGGACCATCTTAGCATGGTTGCTACAAATTTGGGATTCCAGAATAACCTACAATTAACAAGCCTTTTACTGTAAATGAGACTTAAAGGACCACTATAGTGCCAGGAAAACATACTCGTTTTCCTGGCACTATAGTGCCCTGAGGGTGCCCCCTCCCGCCGGGCTCTAGGGGGTGGAAGGGGTTGAATTTACCTCTTTTTCCAGCGCCGGGCGGGGGACTCTCCTCCTCCTCCTCTCCTCCTCCTTCTCGTCATCATCGGCTGAATGTGCATGCGCGGCAAGTGCCGCGCGCGCATTCAGCCAGTCCATAGGAAAGCATTCTAAATGCTTTCCTATGGACGCTGGCATCTTCTCACTGTGAAAATCACAGTGAGAAGTGCCTCTAGCGGCTGTCAGTGAGACAGCCACTAGAGGCTGGATTAACCCTATTATAAACATAGCAGTTTCTCTGAAACTGCTATGTTTATAGAAAAAAGGGTTAAACCTAGCGGGACTTGGCACCCTTACCACTTCATTAAGCTAAAGTGGTCTGGGTGACTATAGTGGTCCTTTAAGCAGAGCTTAAAAACAGGTTGAGTATTACTCCAGCACCGAAGGTTATATTATACTGGAACTATGCATTCAGGCAGGTAGCATTCTTGTGGCATTCCCCAATCCCAGGGTTAGTCTATTAGACTGTTAGACTGACAGATGTTAAAGGATTACTATAGTATCAGGAAAACAAACCCGTTTTCCTGACACTGTCACCCTTGGGGGACCCTCACCCTCAAGATCCCCCTCCCGTGGCACTGAAGGGGTTAAAACCCCTTCAGCCACTTACCTTAATCCAGCGCCGGGCTCCCTCGGCACTGGTGACCTCTCCTCCCCCGCCGACATCAGCTCCCGAGTGGAGCGGAATGCGCATGCACGGCAAGAGCCTCGCGCGCATTCTAACTGTCCATAGGAAAGCATTTCTCAATGCTTTCCTATGGACATTCTGAATGCTGAATGTGAATTTCAAAGTCCCATGTTTGGCAAGACAGTTCTTTTTTTTTTCAATGTGTTTTTTATTTTAAGCGTATTTTTTCATCATCGTATAAAACAGAATACGAGGTATATCAAGGGGTACAGAAGAGAAAAGGGAAAAGGGGAGGGGAAAAAGCAGCTTATATAGGTTTCCACATATCATTCAGTACAGTACAATGTAGTACAATATGGTTCAACTAACAGTGCGGTTGTCTAACAATCCATGGTAAGAGGACATTATTGGCGATACAGTTAACATGTGATCCTCATATTACATATCAAAAGTGAACAAACATTTTAAAAGTGAACATACATTAAAGCATTCTGGCTTAGTCGTAGGGGTGCAGCTATATGAGCCCATGGAGTAGGAGGGGGGGAAATCCGGATGGGGTTAGTGGCCGGACTACGGCCCCTGGTGCGCCTCTCCCTCTCTATAGAGCACCCAACTCTGCCATCTTGATTTATACCTACTTTGGCTATTTGTCAGCCGGCTAGCCATACGTTCATAAGCATGGGATGAGTCCAGCCTGCTGAGGATTTCTGGCAGTGTTGGTGTCAGTGGTGATTTCCATCTATGTGCAATGGCAGTTTTGGTAGCCATGAGACAATGAATCGCGAAAGGGATTGCTTCCACAGGGAGGGTATTCGGAAAAATATGTAGTAGAAAGCACTCTGGGGATTGGGGAATTCGCACTCCCAAAATTTTGTACAGAAGAGCGTGTATATCCCGCCATAATGTGATAATAGACGTACATGTCCAGTATATATGTAAGAGGGACCCTTCGCTATTGTGGCATCTCCAACAACTTGCGTCAGAGCCCGGGTAGATACGGGCCAATTTGGTGGGGACTAGATACCAACACATTGTTAATTTACAGTATGTTTCCCATTGATTAAGGCTATGGGACGCCTGTTTGGTTAATCTTTGGGCGCGATGCCATAATTCATTAGAAAAATGCTTTCCTAGGTCTGATTCCCATTTAGACATATACGATGGTTTGGACAGATTGTCGTGGAGCAATAGAGTGTTGTAACATAGAGATAGTACTTTAGTTTTTGGAAGCTTGCCCATGCATTTGTGGATGAAGGGCGGTGTAGGATCGGATTCCCTCAGGCTAATCCTGCTTTCCTGAATTATATTTTTTAATCTGAGATAGGAGAATAATTCCCGTGAAGGGATATGGAATTCCCTGATCAGGTCTGGGAAGGGCTTGATGCCTTCAGCGGACAGTAGGGAACGAACATGGGTGATCCCCTGCTTAAGCCAGTTGTCTAAGTGTATGTTTGAGGTTCTTGTAGTCAGGGCTTGGAGTGGGGCAGCTAAGAGTAGGTCGTTATTTCGTAAGAAGAGCGGTGTAGTTTGCTTCCAGTTATGAAAGAGCGCGACCGTGGTGGGCAGCAAGGATGTGGCTTTGGGAAGTTTTGACCCTGCCCACAGGGATAGTGGGATTGAGCCATTAGGTGTGCAGGCGTTCTCCAACGCCAGCCATATTGGGGGAGAGGGACGTTCAAGGATCGTAAGGCCCTGGGCCAGCAGGGACGCCTTATAGTAAAGGGATATATTGGGAACACCCAGTCCTCCTTTTGTGAACGGGCGCCATAGTGAGTTTTGCGCTATCCTGGGGGGTTTTCTCTTCCATATATGAGCATTGATCATGGCCTGAAATTTCTTTAGGAGCGAGTTAGGGATTGTAATGGGAAGAGTGCGGAATAGGTATAGAATGTGTGGGAGGATCATCATTTTTACAGTGTGGATACGTCCCAACCAGGAGATCTCCCTCTCCTCCCAGGATTTAAGGAGTTGTGGCAAGACAGTTCTTGTTTCTAGTGGAGGCTCCTCCATAGGTGCAGCACTCTACCAGTTTTTGTATGGGGAAAAGTGTATTTGCAGTAGTTTAGATATGCTAATATTTTTTTCTGGAGGGGAAGGTGGTAATCCCCCAAAAAATTATAATAAAAAAAAAATAAAAAAAATAAAAATATAAAATATATATATATATATAAAATATGGGTTAAACTTAGTGTCTCTTTAATTCTGTGATAGGTTTCAGTTCTGCAATCCCCCTCATTGGTAACTGTTTGGAGAAGCTTGATTGCGAGTATCTAGGCATGTCAAAAAAATCATTTGAAATCTGCTTTGTTTCAGTGTCCTTTTTAAAAATGAAAAATGAATTTCCATTAAGTTGTCATTTGATGAGGGGAAGCATGTATGACAGAGCACTCTGATGCCTGTAACTAGTAGTTTAATAACTTCTATTCAGGTCCTTCTTTAACATGAGGCAAAAGGGGCAGGTTCCCCAGGTCCAGTTACTGCTGGGGGGTCAAAAGATGACTTAAAGGTAGGCAGACAATGTAATAAAGCAGCAGGAAATGCTAGCAGAATGCTTGGTTGTATAGGGAGAGGTATTACCAGTAGAAAGAGGGAAGTGCTCATGCCATTGTTCAGAACACTGGTGAGACCTCACTTGGAGAATTGTACGCAGTACTGGAGACCGTATCTTCAGAAGGATATTGATACCTTAGAGAGAGTTCAGAGAAGGGCTACTAAACTGGTTCATGGATTGCAGGATAAAACTTACCAGGAAAGGTTAAATGATCTTAACATGTATAGCTTGGCGGAAAGACGAGACAGGGGGGATATGATAGAAACATTTAAATACATAAAGGGAATCAACACAGTAAAGGAAGAGACTAAATTTAACCCCTTAAGACTGGAGGGCGTTCAATTACGCCCTATTTTAGGTGGCTCTACACGCCGCCGGGTGTAATTGTACGCCCTCTGGTCTTTCATTATTTACCCGGTCGCCGGCGGTCCCACGCTGGCGATCGCGATGGGAGGGACTCCCAGGGAGCCCCCCCGCGGCAGATCCTCCTCCTCCGGTGCCCCCCCGGCCATGTGAGAGTGAGGTCCTAGCGAGGACCTCACAATCACATGGTCGGGTAGGCTGCCTCCTGCATTGCCAGCAGGGGGGCTGCCTGTAATGACAGGTGGTCCCCCTGCTGGCTGAAAATAAAAATAAAATAAATTTAAAAAGTGTAAAAAAAAAGTATACTTAGATCATTATTATATATATAGTATATATAAAAAAAATGTCGACGTTTCAGTCACAATAGACTTTTCTCAAGACCTTGAAAAAAGTCTATTGTGACTGAAATGTCGACATTTTTGTATTCTGCACAATAAAGCAGTATTTATTTTGATATAAAACGAAGACTCCAGAGTGCTCCCTACTTGGATGCTATATATTGGTCAGAGATTACTTGCACCGGAGCATAGAAAAGACCGGGAACATGGAGTGCTGGGACCTGGGAATATATATATATATATATATATATATATACCGTATATACTCGAGTATAAGCAGAGTTTTTCAGCACATTTTTTGTGCTGAAAAACCCCAACTCGGCTTATACTCGAGTCACTGTCTGTATTATGGCAATTTACATTGTCATAATACAGACTGGGGGCTGGCAGAGCTGTTACTTACCTCTCCTGCAGCTCCTGTCAGCTCTCTCCTCCTCCGCGCCGGTCTGTGCAGCACCTCGGTCAGCTCCCAGTGTAAGGCTCGCGAGAGCCGCGGGGTCATAGTGCGGCTCTCACGAGACTTACAGTGTGAGCTGAGAGAAGAGCTGCACGGACCGGCGCGGAGGAGGAGAGAGCTGACAGCAGCTGCAGGAGAGGTAAGTAACAGCTCTGCCAGCCCCCTTCCTCCCCCCACTGAACTGCCAATGCCACTGGACCACCAGGGAAGGAGAGCCCCCCTCCCTGCCATGTATCAAGCAGGGAGGGGGGACAACAAAATAAATAAAATACTAATATATACATATAAATAATAATAAAAAAATAATTAAAAAATAATTAAAAAAAATAATATAACAAAAAAAATTAAAATAATAATTTTTTTTTAATAAAAATGCCCACCCCCCCACCAAGGCTCTGCAACACAAACACACACTGCATATCACACACACACACACTGCACTCATACACACACACTGCACTCATACACACACACACTGCATTCATACAAACACACTGCACTCATACACACACACTGCACTCATACACACACACACTGCACTCATACACACACACACTGCATTCATACACACACACTGCATTCATCATATACACACACTGTAAATAAATATTCAATTAATATAATTTTTTTTAGGATCTAATTTTATTTAGAAATTTACCAGTAGCTGCTGCATTTCCCACCCTAGTCTTATACTCGAGTCAGTACGTTTTCCCAGTTTTTGGGGGTAAAATTAGGGGCCTCGGCTTATATTCGGGTTGGCTTATACTCGAGTATATACGGTGTGTGTATATATGTATATATATATATATATATATATGTATATGTATATATATATATATGTACACTGTCTAGGTGTATTTTACTATTAATTATATATTATTATATATATAAATATCAAATTACACGTAGACTGATACTGATTAAATATATATATATAATTATTGTTATATATATATATTTATAAATAATATAAAAAAATTTAATATGTAAATACGTTAAAAAATAAAATTAAAAAAAATTGTAAAAAAAATTAAAAAATATATAGATGTGTTATTTCGTTCTAACTGTATTGTGATATTAATATATATATATTTATATCAAAATACACGTAGAACGAAGTAATATATCTACATACATAAATATATACGTATATATCACTATATATATATATATATATATATATACACACATATATAAATAAAAATATTTTAAAAAAATTATATATATATATATATACACATACGTGTGTGTGTATATATATATATTAATTCTACATATATATTTATGTTATATTTTTACATAATTAGGTATCTTAATTAATTACAATTAGCGGGACCTGCCTGACAACCCATGCCAAAAGTAAAGGGGATTTAATTTGCTAGCACTATATTTAACCCTATAACTTTCCAAGACACCATAAAACCTGTACACAGGTGGTACTGTTCTACTCGGGAGACTTCGCTGAACAAAAATATTAGTGTTTCAAAACAGCAAAGTGTATTACAACGATGATATCGCCAGTAAAAGTGACTTTTTTGCCTTTTTCATGCACAAACAGCACTTACACGGACGATATTATTGCTGTGATACTTTTTACTGTTTTGAAACCCAAATATTTGTGTTCAGCGAAGTCTCCCGAGTACAACGGTACCCCTCATGTACAGGTTTTATGGTGTTTTCAAAAGTTACAGCGTCATATATAAGGCTTGCGTTTCATTTTTTTCGCATTAAAATTTGCCAGATTGGTTACGGTGCCTTTGAGACCCTATGGTAGCCCAAGAATGAAAATTACCCCTATGATGGCATACCATTTGCAATAGTAGACAACCCAAGGTATTGCAAACGGTGTATGTCCAGTCTTTTTTAGTAGCCACTTAGTCACAAACACTGGCCAAAATTGGCATTTTTTGCATTTTTCACACAAACAAATACTAACGCTAACTTTGGCTAGTGTTTGTGACCAAATAGCTACTAAAAAAGACTGGACATACCCCATTTGCAATACCTTGGGTTGTCTACTATTGCAAATGGTATGCCATTATGGGTGTAAATTTCATTCCTGGGCTACTATAAAGTCCCAAAGGCAACGTAACCAATCTGGCGAATTTCAATTTCAAATGTAACGTGCTATATTTCACCCTGTAACTTCCCAAAACGCCATAAAACCTGTACATAGGGGGTACTGTTTTACACGTGAGACTTTGTTGAATACAAATATGTGTATTTTATTGCAGTAAAAGCAAACAGTATTATGACATTGACAGTTAAAATGTCACGTAGAACTAAAAAAATAAAAAAAATCTTATTTTCTCCCATTATTTTCATATTAAATTATGTTTCATAGCTAAATATTTGATATTAAATGAAAGCCCTGTTTCCCCTGAATAAAATAATATAAAATAAGGGTGGGGGCATTTAATATGAAAGAGGTGAATTACAGTTGGACAGACATGTAGCGCAAATGCCAGGTTTTGTTTACATTTTGTTTCGTTCACAACGTGTACATTTTGCTCCGTCCTTAAGGGGTTAAAAGAAAAAAAACTACCACAGCAAGAGTACATATTCTTAAATTAGAGGGACAAAGGTTTAAAAATAATATCAGGAAGTATTACTTTATTGAGAGGGTAGTGGATGCATGGAATAGCCTTCCAGCTGAAGTGGTAGAGGTTAACACAGTAAAGGAGTTTAAGCATTCGTGGGATAGGCATAAGGCTATCCTAACTATAAGATAAGACCAGGGACTAATGAAAGTATTTAGAAAATTGGGCAGACTAGATGAGCTGAATGGTTCTTATCTGCCGTCACATTCTATGTTTCTATATCTAGCATATAAACATATTCTAATACAGCAATGTTGTGTATAGATTGCATTTACAGACAAACGGAAATTACATTTATGCAAATTTACACAATTGTTTTTTGTTTTTTTATTCGTTCCTCTTTCATACAAATATTTTGGAAATAACAGCTTTAGACGGTGTTCAGTGTATTTTATATTTCAATGTTACACACAGCGTCTAAAATGTTAGTATAAGGCATTACTAATAGTGGAGTTTACAAAAAAATTCTACAGAATGTAAAAAGAATATCTGCATTTAAACATGTCCACATACAGTAAGTACAGTTAAATCCTATTTTACTAAAATAAAGATATTTAAAACTGATAGAGCAGTCTTACTCAATCTCTGGAACACTAATGTAATGCTGACAGTAAAATTGAAGATTATGCTAGCGTTAGTGTACTTATAATCTTAATTTTAGTAATGACAGGAGGCGAGTATTTTGCATATAACTCTCTTTACTAACTCCACATAGCAGTAAAGAAAAAAGTGAAAACGATAACCAATCAAAATGCAATATGCTGTATGGTATTCACAGTGATGAGGCTCCTCCCCCTCTTTTGGAAGCAACATCAGGCAAAACTCAAGAAACAATAACGTCCAAACATGTATAACGTACACCAACGTGTGATTCCCCTCGACAAAAACAGACTTTCACGGGGTGCGAACTGATTCAGAGTGTCATGCAACGTGCAGCGGTTGATGTGTCCCATTAACGAGGCTCCAGGAGCTGAAGGATGATTCAACTGTGTCCACTCTGAGAAGGATCTGTGAACATCGTGGATTTAAACTGAAACGAGAACGTGAAACGGATTAGGCACCGATCTTTCAACTGGTTGCAGTATCGACCCCACATAATAAAGCAATATGAGACCCCCTGGTTAAAAGGTTAATGCATAATAACCTGAACATAACAGATCCCAAACCAAGAGGAGACGAAGGCATAGATACCAGATAAGACAACGGGACATAGAGATATACTTACGTGCATCCACTCTTCCCAAGGGAGGGAAAGGGTGGGAAAATACTCGCCTCCTGTCATTACTAAAATTAAGATTATAAGTACACTAACGCTAGCATAATCTTCAATTTTACCACATGACAGGAGGCTTCCTATTTTGCATTTTTAACGCTGATGTAGAAGAGACATAGCCGCACCTGAACTCGGGCGAAAGTAGAATGTCCGAAAGGTAGATTCCCTCGACCAGTCAGCTGACCGAAGGATATCCGCCAGGGACGCGCCTGCCGAGAAAGCCGAGGAGGCCGCCGCCCCGCGCACTGAGTGTGCGCCGAAATTAGCATCCACACCCGCCAGAGATAGGATCCATCGAACCCATCTGGCGAGTGTGGTAGTCGAAACGGGAACGTGTGGCCTGACATAGGATACTAATAACTGTCCCGAGGCAGAGGCCCGAAGCAAGGCAGTGGTCTCCACGTACTGATGCAGGGTAGAGACGACGCATAGCTGCGGTTCAGTAGCGAAGAAGGGATAAAAGACCGACGTAGAGTCCGATTTGGTACGTCGTGATACGCGGAATGTAACTCCCTCAGGGGACACCGAAAAGGCATTGATGTCGAAAGCACGCACGTCCGAAACCCGACGGAAGGAAACGAGGCAAAGTAGGAGGGTCAGTTTGGCCGAGAGTTGTCTGAGAGACAGTCTGTCATTAGTCGGCCAATCTCTCAGAAACCGTAGGACCACCTCCACGTCCCACATGTGGGAGTACTTAGGTCCTGGTGGTCTCTGTAATCGGATACCCCTCAGGAGACGGCATACCAGAGGGTCCTTCCCAACGGGAATACCTAAGTTCGGGACGTGAGCCGCCGAAATCGCAGAGCGCACGACGTTAAGCGAGCGGTAGGAGCGACCCGTAGAGAAAAGGTGTGAAAGAAAATTCAGAATAGCTGTTACAGGTGCCGTAAATGGATCGAAGTTCCGTACACTGCACCAAGAGGCCCAGGAGCTCCAAGCTGATAGATAGCATTGTCTGGTCCCAGGTGCCCAGGAATCCCATATGAGGTCTCTAGCCGTTTGCGATAAATCGCAGGTTTGCCAGGCTCCCCTGAAAGCGTCCAAGCCACCAGGGTGAGGCGATCTTCGAGGATGAGAGGATGGGGATTCCCCTTCGGATCCGTGAGGAGCATCGGATAGGATGGTATGAGAAGTGGATCGGCGTAGGACAGTGCAAGGAGGTCCGGAAACCATGGTTGGCCCCGCCATAGGGGAGCGATGAGGACTAGAGATCCGTGTTGATTCTTCAGGTATTGAATCGTCCTCGCTATCATGGCGAACGGGGGAAAGGCGTATGCTCCCTCGGTTGGCCATGATTGGAGAAATGCGTCCACCGCCGCGCTCTCCGGGTCCGGGAGCCAACTGAAGTAGTTGAGTGTCTGTCTGTTGTTGCGAGATGCGAACAGATCCAGTTGGAGGGGACCTCTCCTGCTCGAGAGGCGTTGGAAGACGTGAGGATCCAGTCTCCAGTCGCTGCTGTCCCGCCAATGGCGTGAAAACCAATCTGCCGTCAGGTTTGTCTCCCCCGGAAGGTATTCCGCTTTGAGGGAGATGTTGCGGGGCAGGCAGAAGTTGAAAATCTCCTTCGTTATTTCGGATAACAGTCGGGACCGAGCTCCGCCCAGGCGGTTGATGTATCGAACCGCGGAGACGTTGTCCATCCGGAGGAGGATGCAACAGTTCGATCTGTCCTTTGCTAAGCTACGAATCGCGAATGAGCCTGCTAGGAGTTCTAGGCAGTTTATGTGTAGGTCGATTTCCTGAGAAGTCCAGGCACCTCCTGTCGACTTGCCTTCGCCCGTCGCGCCCCAGCCCCAAAGGCTGGCGTCCGATTCCAGAACTATGTCGGGCGAACTCCCGAAGATGGCTCGGCCGTTCCATGCCTCCATGCTGTCTAGCCACCATCTGAATTCCTCCTTTACCTCCTCCGTAATCGGGATAGTCTGGTCGTAAGACGGGTTCCGGTGCAGGCAGGAGGTCTTCAGGCGTTGCATTGCTCTGTAGTGCAGGGGTCCCGGGAATATGGCCTGGATGGACGCGGATAGTAGTCCCACAATCCGGGCCAGATTGCGGAGCGGAATGGATTGGCAGCGAATGACTCTGCGTAATTCTTTTTTGATGGCCGCGATCTTTGTCATCGGCAGGCGTAACGTGCTGGACTTGGAGTCTATTTCGAAGCCCAAAAACTGCACCGTCTGAGCTGGAGACATTTCTGACTTCAGGAAATTGACCACGAAGCCCAGTGATGTCAGGAAGTTTACGGTAAATTGTGTGTGTTGAGTCAGTCTGGACTTGTCTGAGCAGAATAGAAGCAGGTCGTCCAGGTAAATAATGCAACGAATCCCTCGTGCTCGAAGATGTGCGACTACTGGCTTCATTAATTTGGTGAAGCACCACGGGGCTGAACTGAGTCCAAAGGGAAGGCACGTGAATTGCCAAGGCCGGTCTTGCCACCGAAATCTGAGGAATCGGCGGTAGTCGATGTGGACGGGTACCGAGAGGTACGCGTCCTTGAGGTCCAGTCTCGTGAACCAGTCCCCGTCTTGGAGGAGGTCCCTCAGAAGATGTATGCCCTCCATCTTGAAGTGCCTGTATACGACGAATGCATTGAGGCCCTTCAGGTTTATGACCGGACGGAATTCCCCGGTCTTCTTCTTTACCAGGAAGATGTTGCTGAAAAATCCCCCCTGATCGTGAGCGGGTTCTATCGCCCCTTTCGATTGGAGTTCCTCCAACTCGATTTGTATGAGTCGATGGTCTTCCGTGGAACATGTCCCGGGGTAAGGAGGTACTGTTTGGTTCGGGTGGCCCACGAAGTCTATGACGTAGCCCTGAACGGTCTGCAGGATCCATGCGTCCGTCGAAATGGTTGTCCAATTCTGAAAATAGAGAGCAATACGACCTGCCGTTTGTGAAGTAAGGGGTACGTGAGTCACATATCGGCTTACCTGTGGGGGTGAAGCGTGCTCTGCCACGGCCCCTTGAACCACGACCTCGGTCGGCTCCCCTGGTGTAGGAGAAAGGCTGTCTGTAGCCAACTTCCGGGTAGAATGGTTGAGGTCTTTGTGAGCGGGGGCCTGAAGGCCAAAAGCGGCTGGCTGCACGGCCCCTGTAGCGGCCAGCCCGTCCAAAAACGCCCCGGTTAGGGTTATTCCTGAAGACCCGCTTCATGGTGGTCTGAGCTTTGTTAAGCGACGTGAACACGTTCACGTGTCTGTTCAGGTCCTTCAGGAAAGCGTCCCCGAACAGCTTGCCCTGTGCCAGTGGTCCTAATTCTCTGGTGCCCAAATCCACCAGCTTTCCGTCTAAGCGGAGTAATGCTGCTTTCCTCCTCTCAGAGGAGAGGGCCACGTTGGCATTGCCAACAAAACAAAAACAGCATTGTGCCCATTCTCTTACGTCGTGAGCCCATTCACGTACCATGTTGGTATCGAACTGTTAAGCTCGGGAGAGGGCGTCATCCGCCAAGTACATGATGCGGGAGAGGGGGCCGATCGCATCCAGCAGCTTGTCTTGTACGCTATGGAAACCCTTCTCCACCCCTTTACGGGGATCCCGACCACCCCGAGACATAAAGGTGGTCATGACCTGGTCGAATTCCGGGGTCTGAGCCACTTGATCTGGTAGTGAGGGGCGAGGACATTCGGAA
This sequence comes from Pelobates cultripes, assembly GCA_933207985.1. Taxonomy (NCBI): domain Eukaryota; kingdom Metazoa; phylum Chordata; class Amphibia; order Anura; family Pelobatidae; genus Pelobates; species Pelobates cultripes. Next base: position 100,633,875 of record OW240920.1, on the reverse strand, counting down.
CGCAAGCGGTTGCGGACCGTCTTATCCAATGGTTTGCGTAGCCACTTGTGCATGAACTTCGCCAGTCCCCCGAACGCGGGTGTCGAATGTTCCGTGGGTCGAATAATCGCTGGCCCGAGGGGTCCAGGATGGTTTCGCCTTCGTCCTGCGTTTGTGTCGGGTCGTCCGGCAGTTGCATGTTGTCTAGGAAGGTGCCCTGTAGGAAACCAGGGCGTGACTCATCTTCCGAGTCCCAGGCGTTTTCCTCTTGGGAATCGGAATCCATGGCCTGCCATGAGTCCAAAATCGCCATGGGTGGCGAGTGTCTCCCCTCCTCGTCTGAGGAGTAATTGCGTTCTGGGGAAGGGACAGCCGGAGCTGGCTTACGCCTTTTTATAGGGGTCTTGCCCTTGTCGGGGTTGGCGTTCCCCTTTTCGCCCTTCCAGTGGCGTTTAGAGGGCCGAGTATCGGCTTGTGTGTGTGATTCCGAAGCCTCGGAATCGTAGTCCTGTTGCTGGACCTTAGCAGGGATTTTCTGTTCGGCAGAGGCCGTCAGAACCCTGGAGAGTGCCTTCTCCATCGAGGCCGCTATAGCCTCACTGATCATATTTTGAAATTCAGCAGTGTTTTGAGAAGAATCCATGATGAAAATATTGACCACAAAAATTTTTTGTACTTGGCACAGGGCGCAGATAGGGTCAGGGGTCAGTCTGTATTAATAATGGTACCCGCAGTACCAGTTCAACCCCAGCAGGGCGAATAGTAATTACGTGCAGTGGTACCGGCAGTACCAAAACCCCCAGCAGGGTGTAATAATAAAAGACTCAGGTAAATGCACGTGGTACCAGCAGTACCTGTAACCCCAGCAGGGTATTATTGGGTTTTTTCACTGGGCCGCACCCAGGTATATGGAGGATGTATAGTCACACCTCATAAGCAGCATAAATATTAGGGGCCACACCCCAAGAGCACAGGGTATTGCAACCCTATTGTGCTTCAGTACACAGACTGAATTAACTGACCTTGTGACCCCTGCCTTCAACACTTGCTAGCAGAATGTGTTTGAGGTTGACCGGGTGAGTGTAGGAGCCAGGCACTGTCTGCAAGTGGCTCAGTGGGGCTTAAAATGGCGGCCGTGGATCTCGCGAGATGCGAGATCCAAGATGGCCGGCGCCGGGAGCGAAAATCCCGTGAGCGCCGGTCAGGATGTGCGCGGTCGAGAGACCGTGGGGTGAGGGTGGTTGAAAGGGGTGAGCGTTACCCCAAAGGTGTCCTGGAATGAGCAATCCGCCGTTTGGGCGGCGGATAGCTCGAGAAAAACGGTCGCCAAGCCGGCGGAGGAAAGAACCTAGAAAAGGGCCCCACAGATAAGGGGAGACAGAGAATACAGGGACAGGAGTCCCTGTGGAAAGAAATAAAGAGCAGAATATAGGGTAGGATGCAATAGTCATATAAATAACATAAAGTTAGAGTTAAAGGTACAATATATTTAGTCAAACAAACAGTAATGAAGAGGAAGAGCTGAAACTCTGACCTGTCTGCTGATGGAGCAGTAAAGAAAGAGGGGGAGGAGCCTCATCACTGTGAATACCATACAGCATATTGCATTTTGATTGGTTATCGTTTTCACTTTTTTCTTTACTGCTATGTGGAGTTAGTAAAGAGAGTTATATGCAAAATAGGAAGCCTCCTGTCATGTGGTAAAATTGTGGCCTATTCTTTACACCCCCTCCCTTATTGTAAAAATAAAATGATCCATTGAAACTTCCTGTACTATTTTCAAACAGGGGATAAACTGATATATTCAGCAACTTTATTCATTATATCAGTGACTAGTGGTTTATGGCACAGAAATTCATTCCACTACAGTACAGCTTTCCAAACTGTGTGACATGAACAGGGCCAGATTAAGAGCCCAGTAGGCCTGGTGCTGACAATTATGAGGGGCCTAATTACAGAATCTTATCGACCAAAAACACTAAAACACTCCCAAGCGTCATGTATCTCATGGAGATGGTGCTGGAGGGAAAGAAAACAGCAGCTATAACAAAACACATACCCTATGCTAATCCATATCCCCTGTAGCGGAGCGGCAATATTAAATCCCACAATCTCCGCTGGTAAAGAAGGTAATCCACAGTCAGCGCTGAAAAGTAAGGCAATATCCCAAATCCCCCAGTAACCGGACAAGACACAGTTCTGGGAGTCAACTGAGGTTTTTATTCACAGCTCCAGTATTTATGCAAGTCCCCATGCAAGGGGTTTCCCTACTGACATAGCAGGGATAATACAGTAGGGGACTACATGGAGGACTTAACATTCTGGGCATCTCTCCCATCAGGCACTGCTGCACGAGAGGGATACTCCCACTAGAATATACCGTTAAGTGGATTATCCCTCCGTGCAGCAGAACCGGCAATTCACTTTAAAATCCATAAATTTTACAGTACTTAGTCCATTTAAACGAACGGACGTTCGGTAGATAGTTGGGGTCTGAGTGCACAGTTCGTGAGAATACCGCTCAGATCCCAGCTAAAACAACCGAACGCCGTACGAAATACACTTTGCCACTGAGTTCGCCCCAAAGTACCGAACACCGATGGGGGAACCCTAATAGCGACAGACCGGAGCTCCGGAACGCCTGCGGTGTTCGCGCCGTCGAGTAGCCATTTTTAGTTCCACACGCTAGACGACCAAACACCGCTGGGGAGACAAAGGATACAAGATGGCCGACCGCCGCGTGGTCGGTAGCCGACCGGCGGCCACCTAGGAAAGCCTCTAATTACCAATTGCAACATTGTTGCAATCGGTTAACGAGCGCCACATGTCCATCTCTGTGTGGGCTATTAGGGGGTAGCTCATTCGGTTCACGAACAGCCCGTAAAGTGGCTGTTCGTGAAACGAAACACATGAATGCTAGCGGCTTTCGGCTGCTAGCATATGAATTCACTACAAACATACATTAAACCACAGTAAGCAGAATACATTTAAATACATAACACTATCAAACAAGGTTACACATACAGTACAGCGGCCATTACAGACAACCTTTTTATATATATATAGTCCAGCATGCTACAAGTGGCGAAGTTTGCCACATCCCCTAACAGCAGTTTCCAGTGAAGCAGGAAGTCAATGGGCACGGTAAAAGGGCGTGCCATTGACGCAAATCACGTAACCTGCCAAAAGGGGCAAACATGCTTAAAAGGTGGGCATGTCTGCCCAAAGAACTGGAAGGCCAGCCTGGCATGAATACATGTCAAGCTGGCCAACTAAGGGCATACTATGCAAACAGCACCCTGAGCTTGGCATAAATATGTCTAATGATACATCAAATGATGCGCTCGCTCAACGCAGTGTCCCCAAACACTCGCTGGTCCAATTGCTTTCTTACTAACAGACAGAAGCTCCTGGTATATAGTCTGGGACAGAGATAAGCTGTATGTAATGAGTGTAGAAGAAAGGGAACATGCCACAGTGTTGGAGAGACCAAAGTCAGCATTACCTTAAAGGGACACTATAGTCACCAGAACAACTACAGCTTATTGAATTTGTTCTGGTGAGTAGAATCATTACTTTCGGTTTTTTTGCTGTAAACATTGTCTTTTCAGTGAAAATGCAGTGTTTACATTACAGCCTAGTGATAACTTCACTGGCCACTCCTCAGATAGCTGTTAGAGATCCTTCCTGGGTCATGGCTGCCTGAAATGCATCCAAACATTCAGTATCTCCTCCCTCTGCATGAAGACACTGAACTTTCCTCACAGAGATTCATTGATTCAGTTCAACATACATGCCTTCTTAATTTGCATAATTAATTATGTATGGGTGACATCACATGATGTAAATCACAAGGAGTGACATAAGAGAAAATGGTGTAAAATTACCAAAAACCTCTTAGATTCTGCTATATAGATGGATTGCTCCCAGTGTCTCCCTGTCGATTACCCCAGGTCTCACAGTGTCCCTATGTGTCAGTGTCCCTATGTATCACAGTGTCTCAATGTCCCATGTCTCAGTGTCCTATTGTGCCACCATGTCGCCCAGTGTCCCCTATTTTCTATGTACCCATGTCTCCCAGTGACACTAGGAACACTGTGAGGCATGGGGACACTGAGGCAGGGGACATTGGGAGACCTGGGGACATTGAGAGAAATAGGGACATTGAGACACTTGGGGCACTGGGAAACATGGGAACACAGACACTGGAAGACATGCTGACACTGAGACACTTGGAGCACTGGGAGACATAGTGACACTGGGAGACATGGGGACATTTAGACACTTGGAGCACTGGGAGACATGGGGACAGTGAGACATCACAGACACTGGCTGAGAGACATGGGGACACTGTGTCCCTAGTGTCTGTGTCCCCATGTCTTCCAGTGTCCCTAGGTGTGTGTCATGTCTCCCAATGTCTCTTAGTGTCTCAGTGCCCCCATGTCTCCTTGCATCCTTTACCTCATCCCTCACTTCCCTGAGCTGTAGGCTGTCTCTGCAGGCTGGGAGTTGCTGTCTGGACTCTCTGTAGCTGCTCCCATGCGGATCAGTGATTAGAGAGGCAGGAAGGGATATGCTGGGACTTCCAATCTCTGCGTCTCTCCACACACACAGCAACCCCCTATGGGCCAGTACTGGTATTGCATCGTAATCTCTGTTTATACTGAGAAAAATACCAGCATTTGTATTGCCAGTATGACTGCAATATCGGCACCGGCCAAGCAGCCTCAAATACTGGCTGTGTATCGCCCACACAGTCTGAGTGTGTAGACTGTGCATTGTACAGTGCTCCCCTCCTGCCAGTCACTCCATGTAGCTTGGCCGAGCAGGGGGACTGCTGTAGAGGAGCCTCTGTTCCCCCTACGTGGTTTGACAAGAAAGTGCTCACTGCTTCCTGTCAGACCAGGTAGGGGAAACAGAAGCTCCTCTACCGCGGTCCACCTTCTCAACCACTCTACATGGATGGAGGTGAGGCTGAGCAGGATCAGGGGATGGGACATGAAGGGCACAGGAGGGAAGGGGGTACTAAAGAACTGCAAAAGGGGGTAGGTAGTTGAACAGAAGAGAATGGCACAGAAGCGGAGGTGGAAAGGGCATAGGAAGGTGGGGGGACACAAAAAAGGACAGGATGAGAGTGAAACAAAAGAAGGGCACATGAGGGGAGGGGAACAAAAAAAGGGCAGGGGGGACAAAGATAAAGACAGAGGTGCTGAAGGGAAGAAGAAGACACACAGAGGTGCTGGGGGTGTGACACACAGATGGGAAGGGGAAAAAATACACACATACTGGATGGGGGAGAAACAGATGCACAAAGGGGCTGGGGGAAGAAAGAGACCTACCAGTCAGCAGCCAGCCAGCCAGCAATGGTAACTAAGGTGAGAAGAACCAACTCGTGCTGGGTATGTTATATTACTACATTGTGAATAACGGCAAGAGTGTGTGAAAAACATAGAATGTGACTGCAGATAAGAACCATTTGACCCATATCGTCTGCCCAATTTTTTAAATACTTTCATTAGTCCCTGGCCTTATCTTAAGTCTAGGATAGCCTTATGCCTATCCCACGCATGCTTAAACTCCCTCACTGTGTTAACCTCTACCACTTCAGCTGGAAGACTATTCCATGCATCCACTACGCTCTCAGTAAAAGGTAGTGGATGCATGGAATAGTCTTCCAGGCGAAGTGGTAGAGGTTAACATAGTGAGGGAGTTCAAGTTTAGAGCGACAGTCGAGGGATCATATCATACATGTATACTGAGCATGCCCTATACTGTGCAAACTGCTGATTTCACGTCACTTCAGGTGACCGTCTTGACCTCCGTGTTGAAAAAAGATGCATGTCTGAAAGTGTGTTACCAACCTGAAAAGTTTGTAAAGCTCTGCTCTGCAGGATAGTAATCATAACTAGAGTATAAATAAGAATTCATACTGCAAAACACATGAAAACATAGTTTTGGTATTGAAGTGGTTAATTAGAAATTGTATAAATACAGTACCTTATACAGGTACCTGTAGAAGATGTAAAGTTAAAGAGACAATTTTACTTTCAAGCTAAGTAAAAAAATAAATATATATATATACACATATATTTTTTATTTTTTTTTCTTTAATAACTGGTGCTTGGATATTAACCCTTTGCCTCTCCACTATATGTTTCAATTTTGTTAGGAATTGCAAAGCAATTCATTACATATACCTTTTTCTCTGTTCCGGTGTCGATCTTCTCATAGTGGAAAAAAACATTTCTTTACTGTAACTGTAGAGCAGGGTCCCAAACTGTCCACTTAAATAGGCATAGTGGGTCATATGCATAGAAGTTATAAATACACATGTGGGCAAACAAGGAAAAAAACGGACACAAAAAACAACTTCACATGATGTCATAAATGTAATTTCCTTTTGTTACAAACATAAAAAGGGTGTATATGTGTACAGTGTTGACATTTAAATGTAGTTGTGTGTTTGTATGTGCTGTGGCCATTTGAAGGCCTTTGTGAGTAGCGTGTGTGTTTGAATGCAGGAGTGTGTTTGTAGTAATCGCATTTTACTGCAGGGCAGTGTTTGCGTGTTTGAAAATAGGGGTGTATTTTTGTACTGCGTTGGAGTTTGAATGCTTGGATGTATGCGCACACACACACACACAGATATACACACTGACACAGATATGCACACACACTCCATTACATACAGACACAGATACACATGCAAATTATTATGTACAGACACACCGGTACACATACGCACATATAAACACAAAAGAAACAATTTACATTCTTTTAGCTATAGTTATTAGCTGACTTCCTCCCAGCAATTACACATACGTACACACACTGTTAGACTTGCACATACATATACACACATTGTTAGACATACCCTGCGCTGCTGCCTGTGAGCCAGGAGGAAGTGACATTTAATAACTTCCTTCCAAGACAGCCAGAGCTATGTGGAACAGTCAGCTTTGACGCAGACCTTATTAAGGGGCCCTATGTGCCCTGCAGTGTAGAGGAACTTTTAATTTTCAACATATAGACTTGTTCTGTAGAAGCCAGGAAGAGGAGGGGTTGTGTTTTTGTACACACCATTGACTTTGTGCAGATGCCACCAAATACTTTGTATAGTATAGTTCCAGGGTATTAGCCAGACAAGCAGTTCGTGTTGGCATATTACCTAGGCTCATATGTATGTCAGGATGAGGGCAGCACAGCAAGTTACCTGTCACAATTTGGATGAGCGTTGCATAAACCATTTTGGTGCTTAGACATGATCTGTGCCACACATCTTCAGGTGTTTTCCATCAGCTCCTCTATAAATACTGCTATTCACCATCTCGCCTGAACATGAAGTCCTGTCCTCGTTACCATCCCCCCTCAGATTGAGCTTATAGTCTGGAAACTTCCCCTCCTCCAAACATTATCTTAGCCCCTTTGTCTCTAAACCACCTTTGGAATTTTATACCTCCTTTTGTCTTTTACCTCTGTCTAGCTCTTTGGGTGTCTCTTCCTCTCCCAGCCCCTTTGTGTGTATCTGTCTCCCCTTCCCAAGCCCCTCTGTGTGTTTCTTTCTGCCCCAGCACTTTGATTTTTTTCCCTCCCAGCCCTTTTGTGTGTCTTTCTCCCCCCTCTTTAAACCCATTTTGGTCTCTTTCCCCCTCTACTCTCCTAGCATGCCGATTACCTCCATGAAGCATTGCCATACAGACCACAGTAGAAGATCTTTTTTATTCTCTACCGTAGTCTGCATGGCCGCGCTACATGAAGTAATTGGCAAGAGATGGAGCACTGTGTCAGCCAGACCTTGTGCCCCACAGGCCGGGCACCCTAAGGCAGCCGCCTGTCCAGCCTTATGGTTGTGCTGACCCTACACACAGACCAGTACAAAAGGTACAGAGGGCCATGACCATAAGCTGAGATCTAGCTGTTAAAGCTCTTTTACACCAAGTACTTATCTAGATAGCAAAGAGATGAGACACGAGGTAGCAGCGGGATTTAAAGAAACACGTGCACCATGATTTCACACATGGGAAGTGCATCGCTACATATGAACGAGAACAGGTTTTGGCTTTAATGTATCCGCTACTTCATGGTTACAACAAGCTTTCATGTAGCCAGTGATTCACTGTGGACAGAGTGCAGATGTAAAACATTGAGAGGTATGTGCCATTTGTTTATATTTTGTATGCATTATTGTAATAATGCTTTGGGAATGTGTGGTACCATCCACCTTGTAGAGTGTCTTCAAAGGACTTTTCTTAAATCTATCTAGCTAATCATTTTTGCTTGGCCAGCAGTAAATGAGTTTTAAAACAAACGCTTTCTTACTTCTCGCATTGCCAGTCAGGTGCAGTGATCTGCAGATCTCCCTGCCACAGACAGATTTTAGACATTCACTGGTGGAATAAAAAATCATTTTAGAAGAGCTGAGAAAGTTAGAGATTGTTGTCTGGAGGAGTCTGCCCTCTGTTCTCCCTTCCCTGCTGTGTCAGGGACCCTCCTCCTCCTGTGGAGATAAGGAAAGGTTTAGGAATGTGGTGGGAGATGCCTGGAATGTACATCTATCTAAAGCTTTAGAATTTGTGGATAACCTTCTTGTGATCCAAGAGTGAGAAGATGCCATTAATTTACATAACATGTATTGAAAAGTATCAGCTACAACACATGGCCACTTTATAAGTATTAATTATGCTGTGAATTGATCTATAATAATAGCAAGACAGGGTAAAAGAAGATGTTGTGGATATGGATGCCAGGGTACATATGCATTGATGTATACGTACATAAAATGCCGCATGATCCCTGAAAGCTGTTTTTACCCACAGCTGGGTAAAAAGACTCTTTATATATTTTTTTTCTCCTTTAGGATATGAACAGGGAAAACACTAATTATAAGAATTATATATTTTTTGTCTATTATAGTTATTCTTTGTAAAAATATATTTTTAATACACAAGTGTAACTTTAAATGATTGAAATTGCTGCGATTTAAGGTTAACTCACCTGTTAAGTTTTTAGCGTGATACTAAAATTGGTTTATATTTCTATTTTAATAGTCAACTTTATACATTCTAAATAAGCTGAACTGGAGACTTATGTGATTATTTTTTTTTAAGCAACTCAACAAATGTTTTAAATAGGTGGTTCCAAAAGGGAATTTCATTAATTGTTAGAGGTGGCTGTCATATGACACAAACCTTTTACTATAGCTTTAAGGGACTGTATAGCATGGGGTCAATGAACAGAAATAGGCCTTGCAGGGCCTGACAGCAATATAAAGCCACTAATCTCCTCCACTTTGTCTATTAATCCCTCCCGAGTCTGCTTATTATTTCAAATTAGGATCAGAGAAGTTTCACACAACAAAGCAGGGGGAAACATTCAGCAAGATCAGGAGTAATCACACACCATAACATCAACACACAATGAGCCCGTTTGTCACAAACACATTGTAATATACTAGTTCTTATTTCATTGTAAGTTAATAGCTAAACAAATAAATTACACAAATGTCCTCTTGATTCTAATGCATCACTGTTGTATCGTGGAACAACATTTTTACCTTGCTTAATACAAAGTTCTTTTTGTAAGTAGATTTATAATTTTTTAGAATATTTTATATTATTATTATAGATAAGCAAGTGTAATACAGTCACAGTTAATAAAACACTGTAGCATTATGATATTATAGGGGAAGTGTCACTTCTCAAGGATTTATTATTTTGAATAAATATTGAAAATAACTTGTAACTTGAGTTAACCTTTTTCATATGATACTTTGTTTTCTTTTACGTTTATATTAAAGATTTAGCAAATGAGATCACAATCCAGTTCAATCCAGGCATCGCCAGGACACTCATTGTGAATGAGGAGGAGATACAGAAACATTGGGCGTTATGTATGAAAGATTTATGTAACAAAGTGTTGTCTTGGGTGTTATGTATCATTCTAAGGTATTTAAAGGGACTCTCCAGTGCCAGGAAAACGTATATGTTTTCCTGGCACTGCAGATTCCTGCAGTGTCCCTCTCCCTCCCACCCCCCATCCCATGTTGGTGAGTTCAACACTATAGGGTCAGGAATACATGTTTGTGTTCCTGACCCTATAGTGATCCTTTAAACAGGTTCTCTGGTACATCCAGAAGTGAAGTACCAAAGAGTTAGACTGGGATAGCAGGCCTAAAGCCATTGGCAATTGTGATAGGAAATATGAGTTGACATATTCAGATTCATGCAATCCATGTTCAGATGCTGGTTAGGTCTGTTGTGGGTATGCAGGTAAATAATATGCACATGCTACATATATTTGTGTGATGTTACATAAACTTTTTTTTTTTCATTACCCAGTTATTAACCTATATCTGGTGGTAGCCATAAGCCCACTGTAAATTTTCTCTGTGCTATAGACACTTGGCCAGAAAGTAGCAAAAACTGGAGAAAAACTACAGAAGATGCTCACCTGTGTAGTTATTAGTTCTTTCGGGGATCCAAATAAATGACTCATGGTGCAAGCAATCTCTAGAGAAAGTGTGACGTGGTTTACATTCCTCAGCCAATATGAAAACATGGAAAGAGCACTTGAGCTGAGTAATGTGTTGTGTCATTCATTATGTGTCTGTGACATCATGCACATTGACTCACAAATGTGAGATTTGATCATGGTTGTATTATGGATATTAAATCCCAACAGTATTTCAAGTAAGTGGGCTAATCTCATAACAGCAGGCATTAGGCTGCCAAGATAGGACCTGGCAAAAATTGGCATTGTTACAGACTTATGCAATGTATGATCATATACTGTAACTAAACCCCCTTTATGTCTGCTTAGGTGAGGTGTTTTTAAAAGAACTAGTACATTCAGTGAGCTTTGAAATTGCTCTTTAGTGAATGAGGGAGTGCGCTGGATCTATATTGTATCCCAACATTGATATAGAAGGTGGAAGAGTAAGATACACAGCAATGAAGACAGCATACTGGTGATTGGGTATTATTTGCCAGCATTCCCGTACTTCGACATGTCATACTGCATTATTCACGTTCTGCTCAATAACACCAATACTACATGGTGCCGTGATTCACAATTTATTTGTGTATTACTATATCAGATTGCTCTTCAAAGCATTCTTCGAATACTAGACAACACGTTTCTAACGTTTCATAACCTAGGGGCTGACCAAGGATCATGAAAGTAGCAGGATGTTAGTAACTATATACTTTCTTAGATAAGGCTTTGTCCTCATATTATCTATTCTGGATCACTCAGGAATGCTATTTTTTACTCTGTCTGCATACACTGCAGCTTTTGAACCATCTTCTTCAGCTCTAACTACAGTGAATGGGTTAATGCATTCGTCTCTACTCATAGCACCCCAGCATAGCTTGGCACATGACTGCGGAAACTGGCTGAGTACCAGAGTTCCTTTGTGTTTGTCAGTATCAGGCTGCACTGATCACGGGATTAAACATTGTCTTTGGAAGAGCAAGCTGTGTTTCTCTGCTCCTGGGATGCTTCGACTCGACAATCCTTAGTGTTATCTCGCAGGAAGTTTGCCATGCAGAGTATTGGCACAGCATGTTATAAAAACATCCCACCTCAGCAGGAATACAAACTGTCATGTCTGGCAATCATGGTTTCTTTACTCTAAATAACAACATTATTCTTATACTATTCTAAGAATAGAACTGGGGGTTTTGTTGTTGTTTTTTTTCTAATTGTGAATGTGTTAAGTTAATTATTACATAAAATATGTCAGTTTTGTTTCCAAATTTTAGAAAGTAGAAACACTAAGGAAGAAATAATATCTAGAAATGGTTGAGTTTGGGCTACGTTTGTGTGTGTTTTGTCAACTTACATATATTCTAAGTTTTCTAACGCTCACGAGAGTCAACCCCTTTCTTTTCATACATAATCACTGTGTTATTCAAACAGTTACACAACCACATTTTTAATTTCCTGTTTCAAATTTGTTACCACAACCTCAATTGGATTGATGCTTTATCACCCTTTTGCCCCCCTCACTCCCCTCCTAGTTTAAATACATCCTAGCAAAACCTCTGAACTGCTCACTGAGAACATGTTTCCTTTTGAGAAAGATGCAAACCATCTTTTTTGTGTACAGTTTATTTCCATTCCAAAGAGAGACAACATTCATCAAGCCACAAGTTAAAGTCCCTAATATGCATCCGCCTGTCGTTCTGAGTGTTATGCACAGGCAGAACTTCAGAGAATGGGTGTGGAAGCAACCTGCTGTATATCATTGGCAAAAATACAAAACACTTCCTTTAGCAATGAAACCAAGTCTATTGTCCCTAGATGGACAAGTACATCCAATTTCCCTTCCTGCTTTGCTCGCTTAGCAATATTACAAATACGTCTCCTGTCTCTGTGAGCAGTAGCTCCAGGAAGACATCTCACAAGGCCACTATTCTCAAGCTCCACACCTCTTACGATAGAATCCCCCAACAACTGGTTTCTATCAGGCCTCACCTTATCATTTTTGTCATTGGCTTCAGTCTTGCTCAACTTTGACAGAGGGTGGTGGTTCCACAAACTCCGTGCCTGAGCCCGTCTCCACAACACCACTACACTCCGTGCCTGAGCCGTCTCCACAACACCACTACACTCCGTGCCTGAGCCTTTCTCCACAACACCACTACACTCCGTGCCTGAGCCTGTCTCCACAACACCACTACACTCCGTGCCTGAGCCTGTCTCCACAACACCACTACACTCCGTGCCTGAGCCTGTCTCCACAACACCACTACACTCGGTGCCTGAGCCTGTCTCCACAACACCACTACACTCCGTGCCTGAGCCTGTCTCCACAACACCACTACACCTGAGCCTGTCTCCACAACACCACTACACCGTGCCTGAGCCTGTCTCCACAACACCACAACACTCGGTGCCTGAGCTTGTCTCCATAACACCACTACACTTGGTGCCTGAGCCTGTCTCCATAACACCAGTGGTTATGCTGCTTGGAGTGCTCCTTTACAGTAAACCTGTCATGTTATAATTAACTTCAGCTCTTTTAAAAGAGATTACAATTCCATCTATATATTGTACCAGCAGATCTATAGATTAAGAGAGAGAAAAATCTGTTTAGAAATAGGTTTTTCCAGTTTCCAAACTGGAAATTTATGCAAGACTGGCAAGAAGATTTTCAAGTGAATATTCCCTTGGAGGAATGGGAACATATCTTTAACACTCATCCTGGACTAACTACTACTACTGCGCATTTTGAAGCAGCAAGAAAAATAATGTACAGGTGGTACATGGTTCCTGCACGCTTACATACTATGTTCCCTGCAACATCAGACATGTGTTGGCGCCATAGGCGTGCGCACGGGGTGTGCCGGGTGTGCCTGGGCACACCCTAATCTCCGTGCGCACCCCTATGGTTTGAGTCCTGCAGGAACAGCGTTCCTGCACTCTTTTGAGCAGGAACGCTGTTCCTGCAGGCACTCAGTGCCCCCTGTTTCACCTCTTGCCCCTGTCATGGAAGGGCAAGAGGTGATGATTCCCCCCCCCACCATGCAGGTCAGCGGGCGGCGAGGGAGCTCTCTGCTTCCTCTCGCCGCGCGCTGATGCCGGGAGCCGGAATATGACGTCATATTCCGGCTCCCAGCTGCAGCAGACAGCCCGCGCGGCGAGAGGGAGCAGAGAGCTCCCACGCCGCGCGCTGACCTGCAGAGAGGCGCCCGCCCCCACTGGACCCCAGGGACAAGTCCACCAGCACTCCAGGTAGGAGGCTGGGTGGACATTTAAAAAAATTTTTAAAATATAATAATTTGTGTGTGTGTGTGTATGTGTCAGTGTGTGTCTGTGAGTATGTGTCAGTGTGTGTGTGTGTCTGTGAGTGTGTCAGTGTGTGTCTGTGAGTTTGTGAGTATGTGTCTGTAAGTGTGTGAGTATGTGTCTGTGAGTGTGTGTGTCAGTGAGTGTGTGAGTGTGTGTGTGCCGTGTGTGTGTGTCGTGTGTGTCTGTGAGTGTGTGAGTATGTCTGTGAGTGTGTGTGTCAGTAGTGTGTGGTATGTGCCAGTGTGTGTCAATGTGTGTCTGTGAGTGTGTGAGTATGTGTCAGTGTGTGTCTGTGAGTGTGCAGTGTGTGTGTGTGTCTGTGAGTGTGTCAGTGTGTGTCTGTGAGTGTGTCAGTGTGTGTGTCAATGTGTGTCTGTGAGTGTGTGAGTATGTGTGTGTGTCTGTGAGTGTGTGAGTATGTGTCTGTGAGTGTGTGTGTCAGTGAGTGTGTGAGTATGTGTCAGTGTGTGTCTGTGAGTGTGTGAGTATGTGTGTGTTTCTGTGAGTGTGAGTGTGTGTGTCTGTGAATATATATATACGTATATATATGTGTATATATATGTGTGTATATATATATATATATATATATATATACACACACACACACACACACGCGCGGCGTGTGTTTGTGCTTTAGGGTGCACACCCTAATGCAATAGGCTGCGCACGCCTATGGTTGGCGCTGTTATACAGATAGGGGCACCATGTTACATGTCTGGTGGACATGTGAAGCGGTGAATGTATTATGGAAGAATATTGAAAGAATAATAAAACAAATTACAAACGAGCAGTTATCTCAGGATCCAAAAACAATTCTCCTCCGATCACTTCCATGGAATATTCCTAAAGTGTCCAAGAAAATGATATTCCTCCTATTGAGCACAGGGTCTATATTAATCGCTAGACATTGGAAGACTAATGATTTACCTTCGCTACAAGAAATTAAAGATGTAATGTCTTCTACAGTAGAATATGAACTTCTAATGTGGAACCAAAGGAAAATAGGAAAATTGAGCCCCCAAATGTGGCAAACATATTGTCAATCTATATGTGAGAACTAGCTAGGTATATTTAGTCAATATATTAGTTAATATATGAGATCTCTGCAGTGAACAGTTTAATGTTCTTATATAAAAATAGCTAAAAAAAAATTATAAGTATAATACAAGATGTTATTATAAGATATGTGAGTTGATAACTGTGCCTCTTCTCTCTTTTTTTTATTTTTATTATGTACCCTTCCTTTTTCTTTTTTCTGTATTCCCCCCCCCCTTCTTATAATTCGAAAAATAATAAAAAGTAAATTACAAAAAAGAAATAGATTTTTCTCCCACCTGTCTCTCAATTCCTTGGCATATGCTCAATGTGAATGAATTGAGACAGGGAGTGCAGAAGAGACCTTCCAGAGGAGGTCCCTCTGCTCTCCACCCATAGCAAACACAGCACATAGGATGTGACATCACTCCATTCAGAAGCCAGGGCGTTGGCGTAATGGAGGCCACTTCCCCAAGCAGGACAAATCCGCAAAGGACAAAGGAGCCACCCACAGACACCTACCTCTTTAATGAGATCTCCCTATGAGCCGAGGGACAGATAAGCAGTACAAATTCCATTTAAAGGCTGATCATCACATATATTGCAGAACTAAAAAATCATTGTCACTAATGCTTCCTAGATTTTCTCCACAAAAGTATGTTGGACCAACAGCTCAAAGATCAGTAGAGATATGTGCTCTTTCCTTTACACATATCCCTCAGTACTGTCCTTCTGTGTGCTGTACCAATGCTGTTTTTGCTACTAGCATCTGAAGACCTTTAAAATATATTTGACTGCTAAAAATAAGTATAATATTCATAGATTTTACAGTTCTTAAGCTATAAGGCCAGACCACTCATACTAGAGAGTGGTCTGCCAGAAAAAAAAAAATACCTGCATCCTAGAATGGTTCAAACAGGTCTGCCTAAATTCTACAAACCTGGATGCTACTAGGTTCTAGAAACACCTTGGGCTTGAGTCCAAAGCAAAACCTGAATACCCATACTCTAACACAGTGGTTTCCAAACCAATCCTCAGGGCACCCCTACCTATCCAGGCTTAAAGGATTACCCAGTTGTGTCTAAGTAGTTTTTTTTTTTTCTTCTAAAACCACCTTACACTAGCAGTTCCCAAACTGTGTGGGAACACAGAGGTGCTGCAAGATATATTCATAGCATCGGGAACCGTGCCTCCCTCTCCCCTGCCGGCTCTGCAGGACCGGAGGGCAGATCAGAGATCTCCCTCTCCGCCCACTGGCAGTGTAATGCTGGCAGCTGGGAGTTGAGGGAGAGAGGACCTGGGGAAACTCTAACCTGCACCTCCGCTGGGTTCTACTTTCGCGAGCTCCGTGTCTTGCCATGGTTACCACGGCAATGCTCCGAATCTTGCGAGCGTGAACTCTAGCCTGAGCTGCAGGCTAGAGTTCACTCTGACCACTAGGACCACCAGGGCTTCCCGACCGGTCTACCAGGGATTAGTACTGTCCCCCCTCCCAGGCAAAGGTAAGCAGGGGGGGATATGAATTTTTTTTATTTATTTATTAATTTGTCCTCCTACCTCCACAGAGACATAGTAACTCCCCCCTATAAACACAAGTTCCCCAATACACACACACACTGCACCCTCATACACACATAATTACTCTGATAAAACAATAATAAAAAGGCTGCGCCACAGGAAGGCTAAAATAAGTTCGATAAATAAAAAAGTCCAACTTAAGTGTCCTTGCGAATAGTCTTTATCACAAAAAGTGCAGTGTTGAAGTCTTCATAAACTGTATTAGTTCCACTTACATAGAAGACAAAAAAGAGAGAGAGAGGGACGACCAATAGTGTAGTATTGTATAATTCCAGTGGTGACGTATTTGAAAAATAATAGATGAGAACTCACATTTAATAGAGCTTATGTCCAGCTCTAGGGTAAAAGCGCATACAGCGGTATGATCCCCGCTTGTAGGATATGTTGTGGGTATCTCTCCGTCAGTGGTGTCCAACTCTCAAATAAGGAAAAAAGAGACAGCCGATAGTGCTCACTGTATAGTAGTCTTAATATAGGTAGATAAAAACGTACTTACAAAAGAGGAGCAGACCGACTGCTCTTATGTGACAGCATGGGTGGATTGATCCCCACCTCTGGATTTCTTGGAGTGCAGGAGACTTCCGAAGTGGTTGTTGGTATATAATAGTACATAAAATACTAAAAAATATACTAGAAAATACTAAAAAGCCAGGGTTAAAAAGAAAGAATAATGTGTATATAAAACTAGAAAAAAAAGAATAATTGGAACAAATAAATGACCAATAATTACTTTAATATTAAAATACACAGTATAAAATATCATATATCCATAACGCGTTTCGTCAATAGACTTTATCAAATGGAATTACATACAATGCCTGGCTAATTGTATTATATAGGAGTTCAGATAATTTGAATTTGGCGCCAAAATTGATCTATCCAATCACAATTAAGTTACTTTTAGCAGTGTAAAATCTTTAAAAAACATCAATACAAATAAAATATATGGTGTAAGAACACTAGTACTATACATGAATAGCAAAAACGAGGGTTAGAAAAGCATAAAATCTGCGTTTGAAAATGAACATGTGATGCGCTGCACTTCCGGTTTTCGGACGTAGTGCCGCAATGCCTAGTGGGAAATGTAGTTCACGGACCGCAAATGGCGGCCGTGAGTTAGGTAGGGTAAAGAATAGGCACGGCCATATTGAGAGGGGCTTAGATAGAAGAGCCCACATAGTGTTGCAGTGTAAGCATGCAGAAGCCAAACACAGAAATATTGGACACAGGTCTTCAGGAAGTAACAGGCCTTTATTCACATTACCGATCGGGTCTCAGATGAACTCCTGTTCCAACATTCTGAGAGACCAACACATAGTGTACATTCCTTATATAGCACTATAACTCCTCCCATTAATAGCTACACCCACATATACCTTTAACCAATCAATGAGCAGACTATAGACTTGTACATCTAGTCAAACCACATGGCTCATCCAAGACAAAGGAAATAAGTGCAATTTCAGTTCCTGCATTCCTGCACATGCTCAGTACACTGATGACAGTATCCTAGCTACATGTAGCTAACCAACTGACACAACATACACATATGCCACATGGAGATTTTGGCCTACTAAATTTTGACCATGCTGGAATCCCATCACATTCCCCCCTTTGATGCCTCTGATATAACATTATTCCAGATGCATCACCAATCACAGTTTTACCTACATCTCTCAAGTAGCCATTGAACCAGAGTAGACCTTGTAAGCATCTTAAAAACTCCTTCAACATTCTTCATCCTGAATATATTCTCTTCGGGCTAGGGGATCATATCTTCCAGACAGCCATTACATGGGCAGCTGTCTTTCTCTCTATAGTACTCTCTATAATGCTACGTAGGGACCTTACCACTAGTGGAATTAGACAGGGCAGGAGGAGGCACAAAAAAAAAATAATAAATTCTACTCCTCCTACTAATGTCTTAATTCCTCCAAGCTGCTCATACCAACTTCCAAACCAACTACTTAGGTTATACCCATTCCAGACCTGAGTAGGTACATGCTCAAATTTAACCATGTGGCTTGTAAGTTCAGCCACTGCCTGCCCTTCATCATCTATGTGCAGACAACAGTTACTTAGATTAAACTTTCCGCATACACCTCCTTCTACTGCTAGTAAGTAATCAAGGGCTAGCCTATTCTGGTATATGGCTGATCACATCTTGGTATTTTGCTTAGCTAGAAGATTAAGCACTTGAGCTGTCTCATTAGTAATAATCTCAACTACCGCCTGTAGTCTAATAATGCGGTTGAGCATATATAATCGGAGTTCTATATCCATAAGTGCCATCTTCTGCCCAAGTAGTAGGTCCATAATAATTAATAATACGTTGAGGGGGCCACTCATTATCTTCCCAGCTACCTGTATTCAAGGATGCTCTCTCCCTTTTATGATTTACATCGTAAACCTTAACTCTCAAGGTCTCTCCTGTTTCGATTGGCAACAAGAAGAAGGATGGCTTTGGCATACCTAATACACATGCCCCTTCCCAATCTTGTGGTAACTCCGAATAAGTTTTCTTACCACAGATCCAGTATAAATTTGCTGGGGCTTTCCAACTAGATGTAGCCGATAAGTCAAACCATACCTCCTTTAAATGAGTGTAATTGGCAAACGGATTAGTAGGTTCCGAGACATTTGAAGCTGACCACCAAGTAGTATTTTTAGTATTAACATTATAGGCTTTTTGTCCCAAGCACGTTAGCTCACCTACAGACGTGTTATACATTGTCCCTTTCCTGGCTATACAAACATGACCTATAATGGAGGTTTTTAACCACCATTCCAATTTACTTCTAGTACTTACTTGATGATCAGACTGGAAAGGTATCTGTTGTTCATATGTCTCAGAGCCAGGGTACCATATTTCCTTTGCCTCCCATGGCCACTGGTCTCCCATATTAGTACCTCCACACACATAGCAATTAGTTACATTAAGACTACCTGCAATACCCTCAGCCAAATCAATAAATAGGTTGTTAACATTATGGGGAATTTTATCCTCAATACTCATCTCCTCATAGAAGGAATGAGAAACCTGATGAGTTTGAGTTGCCACTGTCTCAGTTTCAAGACCTACATATATTATTGTTCCTGAATCTACTCCTGTGCCATATATTTGAAACCCAAACAGACCTCCAAACCTGTCAATAAAGTACTGCAGATTGGAAATGGTCATGTGAACGGGGTTACACACATAGTTTTACAGTATGGTGTGGTAGGCAACCTTTGGATAATCATATCTTGATCCACTGTTTTTCCCAGGTTGCCCAACCTACACATGACCAATAAGGGCAGAAGTTAGTCTCTATTTGGGCAATCAGGATCAGTAGATCTTATACTGGGACATAAGTATTTATCATTAAACCCATAAGTTCGTTCCCATTTAAGATTACCACATACATTCCAAAGTCTTCCACTACCCGAAATCGCCTTACATGCATCAAATAGTAGAATACCCGTGGAATGTATGGTGCTTATCACAGTCCTATTTAGTAATGTCCCCTGGGAGTTACTATTCCGAATTACCAACCAAATTGTACGGGGTTGGAAATGGGGATCAAAACATTTAGACTCTCCTGATATTGGCTTGCACACACTATAATCAATATCCAAATATCTACATTTAGATACAGATCCCTTACATTCATACTGTGAGTGCCAGATGAGAGTTTGGGATATTTGGTTACCTGTTTTAGTAGTCTTAATGCAACTATCGCAATTCGGTATGTCTGTACTCCTACCTTCCTGAAAAATCATAAAAATACTAAGACACAATAAAACACATTATTCCTGAAATCCTCATTTTTCTTCAACCGTGCGATGGCCTCTCAGCTTCCCGATTGTGAGGGCTGCAAGGATGTTGTTCTTCTGATCCTCACTTTCCTTCACAGAGATCCCTTCAAGATACTCTGGCTATGACACGTAGGCAGGTGGTCAGGCTTTATTATGGCCGCCAAAACACCTACTTGATGATCTTTGTAGACTTTTAACTAGAATGTCTCGATATCCCCTCGTCACTCCGACTGAGTTGCACGCTTCAACCGGGTCCTGCAAGGATTCTCAGGATCTGGAGTAGTTTGCCAAGAGTCTGCTGCTGGTTTAACCTTAGAATGATGAATCCAAGGAGTCACTTCCGCCACCTTTACAGCTGTTGGGGTAGATAAAAGAACAACATACAAAGGCTAACAGGATACACCCCGAGCTTTAACTCAATATGTATTGGTGGGATATTACGAGCAAGTCCTGGAGGATTATTTTCTTCCCATACTCCTGGAATGTCAAATAAGGATTCATCACTCTTAGGGTTAACACTTGTCACTATGGAATAGAAGCGTCATTCTTCTTCCCTTGGCACCGATATCACCATTATGCCTGGTAATCCCTTAAACTTCAGAGATGTTAATCCATTAGGTAAAAGGTTATCTGAGCTTAAAGCTTCGATAATAGATCTCGTCCTAAAAGTTGAATCGGACACTCTGGCATATATAGGAACTAATGCTTCACCACATGGCCTCCCAGAATACAAGTGCGACTCTTAAGAACCGGTCTAGCTGCACTTCTCCCAGTAGCTCCTATCACAGTTATAGTCTTCCCCGAAGGCGGAGCCACCATCTTAGTCACCACAGAATGTTCAGCACCTGTGTCGATCATGAAAGAACTTCTCTTTCCCCCTATTGCTACATCGACCATAGGCTCCGCTCGACCAAGTGGGATGGAGCCCAGTCGGTATCAATAGTCTTCCATGATAGTGTCAGCCAGACCCACAAAATCTCTATCCTCTCTTTCTCTAGGTCTCTGCGTGGGTGGATAGTATCTGTCTCCTTGAACACTTCCTCTACTATTCCCATCATTCCCTCTAAAACTTCCTCTTACTCTATAACTACCACTATAACCTCCTCATACCCTTCTCTCTCCTTGTCTATCACCTTCATACTACTCTCTCTGTGGACACTCACTCTTCCAATGTCCCTCCTTTCTACAATACGCACATTAATTCCTACTTAAAGTCCCTTGCTCAGCCTATTCTCGTCTCCTCTATTCACTTCCCTGTCTTTCTACACTTAAGATAGCTACCGCTAGCATATCTGCCTTTTTCCTCATTTTACGTTCTTCCTCCGTCTCCCTATTCATATATACTGTATTTGCAATCTCCATTAGCTGTATTATGGACATCCCTACAAATCCCTCTAATTTCTGTAATTTCCTTTTACTATCACCTTGGGTCTGGCTGACAAATGCTGAGTCTATCATTCGGAAGTTTTCAGGGGCCTCTGGATTAAAGGGAGTATACAACCTATTTGACTCAAGCAGTGTCTAATATGGGACTTCGGCAAGGCTGCCCAATAATAGGTTCCAGTCTAGGAGTAGTAAGATAGGTGTAAGGGGGTGAGCTAATTTTATTAGTCAGCATTTGGTGGATGAAAAAAACGTTTTTTTTTAAAGTGTTAAACCAAAAACCTACCAGTAGGTGTCACCAGAGGGTAATTGTATCAAAATAATCTTTATGGGTCTAATAAGAAAACTCAACTTTTAATATATTTATACATAAAATAAAACCTTATAGCAATAAATATATTAAAATAGGGTAAGCAATCCTACATCTATCTGTTATAAACAATGTATTATCAATGTAACTCCCGAAGATGGCCAGTAGGTGGCCTAGAGTGCCTCCCTAAAGTCAAATGAAACAAATAGACTTTAATTAATTATGTCCTATTTTATTATTACTTATTTTAATCACTGTCCACCCTGCTAGCTAGGCTTGATTAAATCTTTAGTTCTAAGGTAAATTAAACATTTCAGTTTGTAGTTTAGTAAAAGGGGACATTTTGGACAAAGCTGGGAGGGGCCCATCCAGTAACTAAAAAAAAAACCAATATACCATCTGATACCATTGATCATTGATTAGGGGGAGGGGTAGTACAGAAATACAAGAGTTTGAAACACAGGAACAGATAGGTATGTGGGTAGGCGGGGACAGTAGAGCAGGGAGAGTGCAAATACTGACTATATACCAGTTTTGGGAGTAAGAAATGGGCGTGGCTACTCTGGCTCTGGAGGATGTTTGGGGGGTTGGTAATCAGATGCCAGGGGGGGAGGGGATGTCCAAAGCAGTTGTAATTAAGTCCTTAGTTCTGACCACCATATGGCTACATTGTTTCCCATATGACACAGTTTAATTCACCAAGGCAGTTTTTCAACAAATCAGTTTCCAACAGTCAATTTATAGAAACTGATCATAGAATTCCAGCCTACTAGTTACAGCCACATGTACACCCTGCACTAAATTTAAGTGAAGACTGCTACATGGAGGCCATGCGGCCACCAGGACAAGCTACTCCCTACTTTTTTTTTTTTTTTTTAAACATACAAGACAAAGCCTTGTGAATCAGAAGATTATTTCAACAGAGCATCTGATTCAAAAAGCTGTACAAATATACACACAGTTTCAACAGTCACACCAATCTCCTTATCACCAGCAACACATTGCGCAGTCACTAGGCCCAAACACACACACAGGATCCTCACATGCTCAACAATATCACGACGTCGCACACACGAAATTAAATAAAAAAACCCACCAAAGACTATACACTTATCAATGTAACTATTATTCAAACCATACAACTATCCACGCTATTAATCCATATAAACTAACCGATCACATAACATTTCAACAAATTCATCTCTACAATTATCCGTACTATAAATCAACTCTTGACTAACCAACTATATCACATTCTAGTAACCTCATCTTTACAGTCAGTGGTTATGGTACAGTTAGTAAGTGATTATAATACAGTTTTAAAGTCACAGATCAGTTAGTAACAGTTATGGTATTATACATATAACATAAAACAGCAATTGTTAGTAATTTTTACACAATGTCAGTGGTTATGGTACATGTCAGTAGTTATGGTACCGTGCGCTATTTTACAGTTATACACACAATTTACACTCCCACTAGACAGCAGAGCTCTAACTTTCTAGTAGGACATACAAGTTAACCAATTCACCAACTACAATATATTTAACAACATTTACAATAATCCCAACTATTCTAACTGGCCAGCACCTCGAGAGCTTTCGATCTATTTATACACCAGAGATTCGATAAGTTCTTCGCTGCCCAGACACCACGTATAGCGAACTAGAGGGCAGAATTTACACAGTACCCAGCTAGTCTATTAAACTATCAATAAGCTAGTGGCTGGATTTACAACAGAGCACACTTAGTTAAGATAGGGTGAAATCTAGCAAACTATAATATACAACAGAGTATGCTAGTCTCCCGGTCCCCCCGACCTAGCGAACAAAATTTACACCCTAGATACGCTAGTCAAGACAGGACACCGGTGTCAGACATGAGCTATTTACACCAGAACTCAGTCTGACCCAAACCACCTATATTAGACGGGCTGACTACAGAGCGTCTAATTTCCAGATAAGTGTTGCGCTTTCACTTCTTCCTTCTACTGAAGGGGCCAATACCAATAACCGGTTCCAAATATAAAACCCCTTGTGGGTCTACCGCTCTAACGGTATCAATCTCACCTGTTAATTTCTGAACCTGGGTTCACTCATAGACGGAACAATCCGGGACTCACTGCGCAGAAGCCGATGATCTCCTGGACAAAAGGCCAGTGGCGCCGAGACGAAAGGAGGTCCACGCAGTAGAAGTCCAGGATTGTAGCGTAGAAGGTTTGGTAAAGGTTTACCGTCTCAAATTCTAAAAGCAGCTTCCATGTATGAGGTTCTGCCCACCGTACCTGTAGAAATGTTAAGCAGGTGTAAGCATGCAGAAGCCAAACACAGAAATATTGGACACAGGTCTTCAGGAAGTAACAGGCCTTTATTCACATTACCGATCGGGTCTCAGATGAACTCCTGTTCCAACATTCTGAGAGACCAACACATAGTGTATATTCCTTATATAGCACTATAACTCCTCCCATTAATAGCTACACCCACATATACCTTTAACCAATCAATGAGCAGACTATAGACTTGTACATCTAGTCAAACCACATGGCTCATCCAAGACAAAGGAAATAAGTGCAATTTCAGTTCCTGCATTCCTGCACATGCTCAGTACACTGATGACAGTATCCTAGCTACATGTAACTAACCAACTGACACAACATACACATATGCC
>OW240920.1:100575521-100609228 GCA_933207985.1 Pelobates cultripes | reverse complement strand
AGCACCCCAGCATAGCTTGGCACATGACTGCGGAAACTGGCTGAGTACCAGAGTTCCTTTGTGTTTGTCAGTATCAGGCTGCACTGATCACGGGATTAAACATTGTCTTTGGAAGAGCAAGCTGTGTTTCTCTGCTCCTGGGATGCTTCGACTCGACAATCCTTAGTGTTATCTCGCAGGAAGTTTTCCATGCAGAGTATTGGCACAGCATGTTATAAAAACATCCCACCTCAGCAGGAATACAAACTGTCATGTCTGGCAATCATGGTTTCTTTACTCTAAATAACAACATTATTCTTATACTATTCTAAGAATAGAACTGGGGGTTTTGTTGTTGTTTTTTTTCTAATTGTGAATGTGTTAAGTTAATTATTACATAAAATATGTCAGTTTTGTTTCCAAATTTTAGAAAGTAGAAACACTAAGGAAGAAATAATATCTAGAAATGGTTGAGTTTGGGCTACGTTTGTGTGTGTTTTGTCAACTTACATATATTCTAAGTTTTCTAACGCTCACGATAGTCAACCCCTTTCTTTTCATACATAATCACTGTGTTATTCAAACAGTTACACAACCACATTTTTAATTTCCTGTTTCAAATTTGTTACCACAACCTCAATTGGATTGATGCTTTATCACCCTTTTGCCCCCCTCACTCCCCTCCTAGTTTAAATACATCCTAGCAAAACCTCTGAACTGCTCACTGAGAACATGTTTCCTTTTGAGAAAGATGCAAACCATCTTTTTTGTGTACAGTTTATTTCCATTCCAAAGAGAGACAACATTCACCAAGCCACAAGTTAAAGTCCCTAATATGCATCCGCCTGTCGTTCTGAGTGTTATGCACAGGCAGAACTTCAGAGAATGGGTGTGGAAGCAACCTGCTGTATATCATTGGCAAAAATACAAAACACTTCCTTTAGCAATGAAACCAAGTCTATTGTCCCTAGATGGACAAGTACATCCAATTTCCCTTCCTGCTTTGCTCGCTTAGCAATATTACAAATACGTCTCCTGTCTCTGTGAGCAGTAGCTCCAGGAAGACATCTCACAAGGCCACTATTGTCAAGCTCCACACCTCTTACGATAGAATCCCCCAACAACTGGTTTCTATCAGGCCTCACCTTATCATTTTTGTCATTGGCTTCAGTCTTGCTCAACTTTGACAGAGGGTGGTGGTTCCACAAACTCCGTGCCTGAGCCCGTCTCCACAACACCACTACACTCCGTGCCTGAGCCTTTCTCCACAACACCACTACACTCCGTGCCTGAGCCTTTCTCCACAACACCACTACACTCCGTGCCTGAGCCTGTCTCCACAACACCACTACACTCCGTGCCTGAGCCTGTCTCCACAACACCACTACACTCCGTGCCTGAGCCTGTCTCCACAACACCACTACACTCCGTGCCTGAGCCTGTCTCCACAACACCACTACACTCCGTGCCTGAGCCTGTCTCCACAACACCACTACACTCAGTGCCTGAGCCTGTCTCCACAACACCACAACACTTGGTGCCTGAGCTTGTCTCCACAACACCACTACACTTGGTGCCTGAGCCTGTCTCCATAACACCAGTGGTTATGCTGCTTGGAGTGCTCCTTTACAGTAAACCTGTCATGTTATAATTAACTTCAGCTCTTTTAAAAGAGATTACAATTCCATCTATATATTGTACCAGCAGATCTATAGATTAAGAGAGAGAAAAATCTGTTTAGAAATAGGTTTTTCCAGTTTCCAAACTGGAAATTTATGCAAGACTGGCAAGAAGATTTTCAAGTGAATATTCCCTTGGAGGAATGGGAACATATCTTTAACACTCATCCTGGACTAACTACCAGTACTGCGCATTTTGAAGCAGCAAGAAAAATAATGTACAGGTGGTACATGGTTCCTGCACGCTTACATACTATGTTCCCTGCAACATCAGACATGTGTTGGCGCTGTTATACAGATAGGGGCACCATGTTACATGTCTGGTGGACATGTGAAGCGGTGAATGTATTATGGAAGAATATTGAAAGAATAATAAAACAAATTACAAACGAGCAGTTATCTCAGGATCCAAAAACAATTCTCCTCCGATCACTTCCATGGAATATTCCTAAAGTGTCCAAGAAAATGATATTCCTCCTATTGAGCACAGGGTCTATATTAATCGCTAGACATTGGAAGACTAATGATTTACCTTCGCTACAAGAAATTAAAGATGTAATGTCTTCTACAGTAGAATATGAACTTCTAATGTGGAACCAAAGGAAAATAGGAAAATTGAGCCCCCAAATGTGGCAAACATATTGTCAATCTATATGTGAGAACTAGCTAGGTATATTTAGTCAATATATTAGTTAATATATGAGATCTCTGCAGTGAACAGTTTAATGTTCTTATATAAAAATAGCTAAAAAAAAAATTATAAGTATAATACAAGATGTTATTATAAGATATGTGAGTTGATAACTTTTATTGTTGAAATTAAAAATAATGGGAAGAGATATTGATTCTTCCCATCAATATCTCTTCCCATTATTTTTAATTTCAACAATAAAAGTAACAAAGTTAAAAAAATAATAAAAAAACATTGGCACATACTCAAAGAAGATGATATTTTAAATTCAATTTTATCTAACCAGCCAAATATTGTGTTTAGAGGTGCTCCAAATTTTAAATCAATTTTAACCACTAATTTTACTCGAGAATCGCCTGTAAGGGGTTTTTCTTTTTTTCCACAGACAAAAGGTTTTTATAAATGCAAACAATGTATAGTGTGTAGAACTACAGATTTGTCCACTCCATCTAAGGTACTCAGTTTATGTCTAATAGGACTAAAAAAATTTATAATATCTATGACTTTATTGGCTGCAATACTAAAAATGTTATTTATCTGCTCGAATGCCCATGTGGCCTCCAATATGTGGGGATGACCACAAGGTGCTTAAAGACAAGATTGAGCGAACATTGCAGAAATATCAAAAATGGATACTTAAATCATACAGTATCCAAACATTTTATTATGCATAATAAAGACCCCAAACTCCTAAAATGTATTGGTATAAAAAAATGTTCTACCCCCTGGCGTGGAGGAGACATAAAAAAATTACTTGGAAAAATAGAAATGGAATGGGTGTATAACCTTAAGACTCTTATACCCCATGGCCTCAATGCAGATTTTGACCTATACAATTTTCTATAATAAATCAGCAATTTATATGTCTGTTTTAACAAATACTTTTTTATATGGTTTTAAACTGCATATTTTTTTATTTCCATTTGCATATTTTTATCAATTAATCTTATCATTCTTTATTTTGTATTTGTAGTAATACATCATTTTTAGCAATTTGATTATTAATACACTGTGCCTTTCCAAATATGTTTTTTATATACTTAAATACTTTTTTTTTTTTATATATGGTTCTAAACTGCATATTTATTTTATTTCTATTTGCATATTCTTATCATTCTTTATTCTGTATTTTCAACAATTTGATTATTGATATACTGTGCCCTTCCAAATATGGTCTTTTATATATTATTTGCACCTCTCAATATGGCTACAATCTCTTCCCTATGTGGGCTCTTCTATCTAAGCCCCTCTCAATATGGCCGTGCCTATTCTTTACCCTACCTAACTCACGGCCGCCATTTGCGGTCCGTGAACTACATTTCCCACTAGGCATTGCGGCATTACGTCCGAAAACCGGAAGTGCCGCGCGTCACATGTTCATTTACAAACGCAGATTTTATGCTTTTCTAACCCTCGTTTTTGCTATTCATGTATAGTACTAGTGTTCTTACACCATATATTTTATTTGTATTGATGTTTTTTAAAGATTTTACACTGCTAAAAGTAACTTAATTGTGATTGGATAGATCAATTTTGGCGCCAAATTCAAATTATCTGAACTCCTATATAATACAATTAGCCAGGCATTGTATGTAATTCCATTTGATAAAGTCTATTGACGAAACGCGTTATGGATATATGATATTTTATACTGTGTATTTTAATATTAAAGTAATTATTGGTCATTTATTTGTTCCAATTATTCTTTTTTTTTTCTAGTTTTATATACACATTATTCTTTCTTTTTAACCCTGGCTTTTTAGTATTTTCTAGTATATTTTTTAGTATTTTATGTACTATTATATACCAACAACCACTTCGGAAGTCTCCTGCACTCCAAGAAATCCAGAGGTGGGGATCAATCCACCCATGCTGTCACATAAGAGCAGTCGGTCTGCTCCTCTTTTGTAAGTACGTTTTTATCTACCTATATTAAGACTACTATACAGTGAGCACTATCGGCTGTCTCTTTTTTCCTTATTTGAGAGTTGGACACCACTGACGGAGAGATACCCACAACATATCCTACAAGCGGGGATCATACCGCTGTATGCGCTTTTACCCTAGAGCTGGACATAAGCTCTATTAAATGTGAGTTCTCATCTATTATTTTTCAAATACGTCACCACTGGAATTATACAATACTACACTATTGGTCGTCCCCCTCTCTCTCTTTTTTGTCTTCTATGTAAGTGGAACTAATACAGTTTATGAAGACTTCAACACTGCACTTTTTGTGATAAAGACTATTCGCAAGGACACTTAAGTTGGACTTTTTTATTTATCGAACTTATTTTAGCCTTCCTGTGGCGCAGCCTTTTTATTATTGTTTTATCTGTCTTGTTTTAAAAGGGTTTGGAGGGTTTCCCTTTTTAAGGTTGCTGCCTGTCAGTTAACTAGCGCTGTCTCTTTTCTTACATATCTCTTTTACACATAATTACTCTACCATACACACACTGATCCCCCAATAAACGCACATTGCCCCTCCATACACACACACTGTACCCTTCACAAACAATGCCCCCCCCACACACACACACTGTACCTCATACATCCTGCCCCTCTACACACACTGTATCCCTCATGCAGAAAATGCCTCGCATACACACACACTGCACCCCTCACATACACACACTACATCCTTCACAAACATAATCCACCACTCACACACAAATTGCATCCCCCCACACACACACACTGCGCTTGAACGGCTAGCATTTCTGCCGAACAAGGGTCCAGTATATGACGCTGTGCTGTACATCTATACAACCTAGAAAATAGTTTTGACTTGGGGCGCCTTGGAAAAATATTGAAATATTAAGGGCGCCTTAAACCTAAAAAGTTTGGGAACAACTGCCTTAGACACAACTGGGTAAATCCTGGACTGGAAGGCGTGCCTTGAGGACTGGTTTGGGAAACACTGCTCTAACAAATAGGTGGGGATATCTCATGACATACCGCCACTCTCTGTTATGCCTCCATGAACAGCATGCTGCTTATGTTCTCCATGATGTTAATAAAAGCATAGTCGAAAACAAGCACATGCTGTACAGCCAAGTATTCAATAAAATCCCTACATACTACCTAACTAATAGAGGGATAAAGAACAATGCTCTTTTATCAAGCACTCTTATGACAGTTACCTTGCAGAACACTGTGCCAGTGTTTTTTTTTTCTTTTTATATCAGGTGGCTGTTTTGAGTAAAATAAGTTATAATAAAATAAAAACACAATTATCCTCCTGCCCCCTCCACTACCTGTAGAGATCTTAAAATGAAGTCCCCAAAGCCCCACCAGCAAAGCCTATGTTATAAACATCTGTGAACCCCTTCATTAACACAGTGTGACAATTTCAGTTATTTTGAAAAACAAGCTCATAAACCCATCTTACCTGAAGTGCACTTATGTAAAGTCATCCAACTGTAAGTGTTGTATTTCTGGTCCTTTAATAACTTTTTGGGCATGATATTATTTTGACACCTTATGCAGGCATCATCTAGTAACAAACTGAGTGTGCCCACACGTCACAATTGGTTAGATAGTTAAACAGCCTTTGTGATGTAACTCATAAGAAATGAGGTGTGTGATGTCACCATATGTGGTAACTAAGTAAATATGAATAGAAACCTGATAATTGAAGGGAAAAAAAAGCTCTGGATAAATACATACAAATATATCCTTACTGGATAAAACAGAAAAATACTGTGCTCCATTATCTCCTTTTGTGTGATCCATAACTCCATTCTCTTGTAACTGACAGTTTTCTTTAGATTGTTTCAAACACATTTTTCTATATTCTGTCATCGTTAGCACTTTCTCTTTTCCCCTCCTGATTGTCATCCTTCAGCGGTTTCTCCTGCAATTTGTTCTTTTCCCACTCTCTCATTTACAGTTATCACTGTTTCTTTTTTTTTTTTTTCTATTCTGTTCCCTTTTCATGTTCAGTTACGCAAACAGCAACTCTTACATTTGTAGTATAATTTTTCCAGCTCTGCTCTCTACCATCACAGAACATTTTTTTCATTTGAGAAAGTAAAGATGGTTTCTCTATGCAGTACAAAGTCTTTAAACTCTTTTCCCAATGGGCAATAAAACAAGTTTGAACATAAAAAAAAAGCTAGACATAAATCAGATTCAATATCGGCGTCATACGGAAATAACATAAATAAATAAAAAATGAAGCGTGTTCTACCAATGGGTTTATGAGATATCTCAGTGGATAGAGTCACATATTAAATTCCCAGCAAAAGCCAAGTTTTAAAATTCTGCTAAATTGCTTGCTGAGCATTTTAAAGGGGCACTGTAGTTACTATTATCATTTGATCTCTGAGAACTGGTTAGAGTGTCTGGTACAATTTTCAAGCAATTTAGCTGGTAGCCCAGCCCCTACTGGAGGTATGGCTAAGGCACGCCCATTCATTACGTCAGTTTAGTGTAAACATCCAGCTTACACTCTCAGCCAAACCTTAGCTGCCCATTGCTGCTCAGGCTAATACGTCCTCATTACCCAAAGCAGCGCAGAGGGGATGGGCTGCTGAGGAAACTCATTTAGCATTAAAACATAAAAACTGTGTAATGCTCAATGAAAAGACAGCACCAGGATACTCCAGATACTGTTAATTAACTGGGCTTTATAGACCTGATCCACAGACTCTGCTGTAAAGCTCCCCATGTTATGCAAAAAAAATCCTACAACACTACTGTTTTAGGGGAGTGCAGACACCACTATTATTTATTTATTTATTTATTTTTTTAAACTAGGACCCATGTTTAACATTATTATATTCAATTTATGGTGACTCACTCACTCAAAACAATATATAAAACATAATAGTGCAGGGAAACTGTTACTCCGTGAAAATACAAAATTCAAGAAAAAAGATGAAGAAAGGCAGGGGGATGCAGACTGTATATTTAAAAGCTTACAAATTATTTCTGATTACAATTGGCCGTAACAGTCTCACAACTGTGCAAAGAGAGAAAGATTTCAATCACAGTGGTACCATCAGCGGGAGTTCACTTTACATTTATATACACCAGTGGTAGTCATCCTTTTTCTACCTACCGCCCACTAATGCATCTTTCTTGATGGAAAAATTTCCTTACCGCCCACCAGTTTTTGCGCAAGTGCATAATATTTTTTAGAAAGGAGGGTGTTTAAAAAATAAAATAAATGTACGTACATTTATCTTTTTATTTCCACTTTATGCGTGTTTATAATGCTTTTAACTTTTATAAAGTTTAATGAGAAAACAAAGTAAATTGAAATTATCTTTACTAGTGATTAATGAGATCCTTGAGGTTGATGCTGTGAGATTAAATATTTGATATCTGGTTCGATTTTTGTAAGGAACAAACGAAGGTCTCCTCTTTCGGTGATATTCAGACGATTTCTCTGTTTGCTCATAAAATGATTTCTCATCTGTGCATCAGCTCCCCTCCTCTCCCTCCTCAATTCCCCTCCCCACCTTTTTCTTCCCCTTTTTTCTAATTTTTTTACCTTCCTTATAGCAATGCCCAGTAGGAAGGCTGAGCTAGGTAGCCCACTTACTATTATTAGCCAACAACAATTCTCTCCTTTTCCTGTTTTCCTTTTTTTACAAGTACTCTACTCCTTCTTTCTCCTTTTTTACAAGTACTTTACTCCTTCTTTCCCCTTTTTACAAGTAATCTACTCCTTCTTTCTTCTTTTTACAAGTAGTCTGCTCCTTCTTTCTCCTATTCTACAAATACTCTGCTCCTTCTTTCTTCTATTCTAAGTACTCTGCTCACAGACAAACACATACACACACACACACACACACACACTCACAGACAAACACACACATACACTTACAGATACACATTCACAGAGACACACATACACACACACAAACATACACACACTCACACATACACACACAAATACACTTACAGACACACAAATTATTAATATTAAATGTCCACCAAGCCTCCCTACCTGGAGAGCTGGTGTGGAACTGTCCCTGGGGTCCAGTGGGGCGTCACTTCGGCGGGCGGCAGAGTTCTAATCCGAGACGGCGAGGGAGCTCTAACCTTTCTGCTCTGCTCCCTCGCGGGCTGTCTACTGATGCCCGGAGCCGGAATATGATGTCATATTCTGGCTCCCGCGGCATCAGCAAACATTGCGCGAGAGAGCAGAGCAGAGAGGTTAGAGCTCCCTCGCCGCCTTGGATTAGAACTCTGCTGCGTTGGGGGGTCCTGAAGGTGGCCTGGCAGGAGGGAGCGCTTCCCTCCTGCCAGTTACTCAAATCTTGCGCCCCCAACCTGCTCGCACCTGTCTGCCCACTCTAAAAAGGAGAAATCCTCTCAAAAAGAGGATTTAGCCGCCAAAATCCCTACCGCCCACATGGAAGCCTGAAACGCCCACTAGTGAGCGGTAGGGACCAGGTTGACAACACATGATGTACACTGATTATTATGTTATTTCTGCCTGGATAAAAACGAGTGCCCTTGGCCTTTACATTATTCTCCATGCCCAGATATATATTGGATTCTATTAATATTTGGGTAAATTAGGTCTCATAGATGACTAGTCAATAGTGGCTCACACCTTACCCTAGTAAAAGGTGTCTACACCTGCTTTCTTTGCATTCTTGACACTACAGTGTTCCTTTAAGCGACATTGCAGCCCAACTGTGGTCTTTACACACCATCAGCTATTAATCTCAGCATATTTAATCTATCTGATATCTTGTACTAAGCATTTCACATTTTGCTAATTGTATATTTTGTGTTTTGCAAGTGTAATGTGTTCCTGCTAACTCCACGCTTACCCTTATATCTAATTTTGTGATGTGAGGACCAAAAAAAAAAAATAGAAAATTAATTTAAATGGACATACATGTGTTTCTGCTTATGAAATCATGCGCAATGTGTTTGTCTTATGTTTTAACCTAAAACAAAAGAGAAGTCTATTTTTTTTTCTTTTTTGCAAGCCATGTTGTATTATACTAGGTTTACATAAAGTGTAAAATAAACGCAATGCAGATTGATATTAAAAAAAATAAAATAATAATAATGGCAAAGATGTATATATTTTGCTGCACACTGTTTTAACACATCTCTTCCAAATATTCTTAGACTATACCCAATTCAACCGGTCAATGATATACATGTCCTTTTTGTATTTTCATTATATGGTGTTCCTTCATTGTATGGCATTCCATATAATTTATGTATTATTATTATTATTATTACTATTATAATTGTTTTTAATATTTGTACTTAATTGTTTTTTTTAAAAAGTGGAATGGATACAGAAAATAAAAAAATGTTGGAGGGCAGTACGCATTGTAATGCACATGCTGCTGCCTTGCAAATCTATACAATGTGGAATAGACAATGTAGTGTGAAATATTTACAATGTACAAACTGGTGCCATCATTCTCAACATATACATAATATATTTCTAATCTGTAAGAAACCCTCAATTGCATTAAAGTAGTAGTAGTTTTTTTGTTGTTTTTGTGTTTTTTTTTTGTTTTGTTTTTTTATAGCTTTGAACTTCAGTCAGATAACTTGAAGGAAAACTATATATACAAATAGTGTATACAAAGTTGTATTCCCAACACTATAGTGCCCTTGTGTGTTCATAAATGCACCGATTGTCCATAGAATTGACCATCACATGCATTGTTGGGATGGAGGGGAATTTTCAAGCCTCTGCAATATGTTTTAGCGCTGTCAGAATTATATAGAGTATAACAGGGTTATTCAATAAAGTGAGATTTCAAAGTGAATTTTAAATTCGAGGATCCCGTGTGATTTTTTTTATTTTATTTTTTTTTATTTGTACACACCAAAATAATTTGTCAAGATTTATTATGCAAACTTAATAAAGAAATTATCCAGGGGTAAAATGTTTTTAGTGGGCAGAGCAGAAAACCATCCCATGAGTCAGCAGTGACAGAAGACAGCTGGGAGCTTGAACTGGGAAAGGATTATATGTGTTGCTCAGTTCTCTGGCTGGATACAAATGCAATCCCTTTTGCCTGACTGGCATGAGGGGGAGAGTCTGGTGTGAGCTCCGTTCTGTGCCCTGCGCTGCCTGTCTTCTGCGTCTCTCTCTCCCAAATGCCTCTAATCCGGACACAATGAGCAGGATAACTACTGCAGTAATCTGGAGTGGGATCTATCTGCTTGCAGGTATTTGAGATTTTTTTTTCCCCTGAACTTTAAAGAGTTTTAGAAGTTCTGGGGTGCCCTGCAGATCATTTTCTCATACTGTGGGCCAGGTATTGTTAATCTAACAAGCGCAGAATGAAGTGAAAGGGATTGGTTAAAAATGCATGTGGTTATTTTTGTAGCAGTGGTTTTTGTATGCGGTTTTTATGGGGTGGATTTTTCAGTACTGTTATAACTATTTGATGTTAGTGAAACATTTGCTCAACTTCTTTCTTTCAAAATATTCAAATCATGAACCTCAGAGTTCCACAAATAAACTTATCTTGCTGTCCTAGAAGTATGGAAATATTTGATACAGACAAAATATATCATACACAGGACACTATCAATTTAATTTAATATTTTTGCAATCAGGAGTGGGGGAGATCAAAAAGATTAACAAAATCATTGTATGTATGGGTAATTTTGTTTGGGCAGGGCCTTCTTAATGTACTGTTCGTATAAACCAACCATGTATTGTTAGAATTCTATGTAGGTCTTGTTTACCTGTTGTACAGCGTTGAGAATATGTTAGTGCTGTAAAAAGAATTATAATTATATTAGTGTATGCATATGCTTCCATGCATACATACAAGATTGGATAATTTGTTTGTAGCATTAAGACATCATTCATTATAGATATTTTCTGTATATGGAAATTATTTGGTAAAGCTTGCCTAAGTAAATGAATGAAATGAAAATATATTAAACTATTAACAATTTATATAGAAATGCCATTCTAAGAAATTTCTTTATATATGTTCTGTTATTTTTATTCTCTGCAATTTAAAATGTTAAAAAATGTCTTGATACATATTGCATTTAAGCCATGGCTTTGTTTATAGTCCTTTTGGTTGTTCGATCCCTACAATTTTTTAAGAGTAATCAATACCATGTTGTATTTAGTGTTGCAGAGCGATTTCACGGATCAGAATTGGTGTGGTCTCTAAACTTCATGGTGCATTTTGTATGTATGTATCTTTAATTATAGAGTAATTTTAGTGGTAGAGATATGGTATAGGATTGGTCATTAGAGGATTTAAGTTTTTATAGGGGAGTCTATGCAATATAGCGATTTATTTTATTTTTTTGATTAATTTTTTTTTACGTTTTGGAAATGCATATAGTACTTGACTTTCTATACTTTATTCATGCATCTAATACATTCTTGTAGTAAATGTTGACTTTTATATTCCTATGCCATTATTGGTTTGTTGTCTAAGCAACATTGTTACAAATAATTTTGTGAAAGAAAAGTTTGGGGGGGTTGTGATAGAGAACTGTCAAAGTAAACATATTGCTTGCTGTAGCTACAAATATGAGGCACGGCTAAGTGGATTTTGTTTACTTTTAATAAGTGAGGCATTTGAGTTCCCTCACTGGGAAGATTCCTTTGCAGGTTTTTATTTTCTTAACGACTACAAAGAAGCAAAATTGCATGGTTTTGTTGCAGCCAAAGCATGAAATTTATGGTTATCCAAAATTCCAATTAAAAAGCACACTGAATCTGTGTCACAGAAATGGGTATAATTGCAACTGGGCCCAGCAATTCTGCACCTCTCTATTAACCTTTTTTTTTTTTTTTTTAAACTACCTTTACTTTATGATATGTAAACTCTACCCACCATATACATCTTAGCCAAGCGAGGCGGGCAATCCTTTCATACAAAGATTAAATAAATGTGACTTAGCAAAGACTCTATTAAGGGGGTTGAAACGTTGGCATGTACACATTGGTGGAAAAAGCTCTCTTTATAATATTTTCTTGTGTTGCAGTTGCAATATCTTTATTTGATTGCAGGAGAAAACTGACAATTTCTTTATTCAATGTGATACCTCCCTTTAATATTACTCTCTTGCATATCTCTAGTCTAGGGATAGCTAAACTTTTGATAGCGCTGTTCCGAAGTAAAGAAGTCCTTATTTTTTAAGGTAACGTTTATGTATCTTGAAGAATTCAGCATCTATTATGTATTAGTGTGGTGGCTGCTTTGTGAGGTTTTATAAGTGTGTATATATGGGCTGTGCCTCGTGTGTGTGTGTGTGTGTGTGTGTGTATATAGATCGAGATACCAAAAGAATTGTGTATGTACTTTACAAGTAACGCCAAGCCTCCATAGCAAACCAGTAACCAACCTCATGCTGATGAGTTGCATTAACAACAAAAAAGCAGCTGTTCATAAGGGGTTCACTAGCTTTGCTCCTCTTCCTGAGTTGTTTCAAAGCTGTTGTATACAGCAGACACATACTCCAAGGAATCCATGTATAAAGTAGAATTACGAGGCAAAAATGTGGTTCTTTGTTGAGCTAATTTGCATATGCTTACCCAGAATCCATTGTAGTAGTGAGAGCACTGCTAAAGTAAGATTTCTGTGGGAAAAGCAAATGTTATGGCTTGACTGGTGTGTGTATTTGTGTTTAGCAATGTACTATTAACTTAATGCAGGTGGAAAGGCGTTTTTATCCACACTTTTTCCCCACCACAACTCTATTGGTATATATATATATATATATATATATATATATATATATATATATATATATATATATATATATATATTTGTGTGTCTGTGTGTGTAAATACCAGCACTCCAAGGTTTGTTAGACATTCAATCTTCTTTTACTGCAAAGTATCCACTTCAGCTCCTAAACTGAGTTTTCATCAGGACAAATATATATATATATATATATCTATATATATCCAAAATACCAGAGTATTGCAGTATTCATTGCATACTGCAATACTCTGGTATTTTGGCATCTACTGTACCAATATGGCTAATCCAATCTAATATATATATATATATATATATATATATATATATATATGAGAGAGCGAAAGGGAGAGGTATTGTGTGAAGGAGGAGTTTTTGGCATTGCATGTATGTGGAATGTATGGGATTGTGGGTGTGCCAAGGAAGAGGCCAAAAACCCTAGTTAATCCCCGGTAGTTAAAGCTGTTGGTGCAGACCACTTGTACCTAATAGGTTCCTGCCCACAGCTCTAGTCTCTGCAGTAGTGGATTCCAACCTGTTTTCAACCAAAGCACATTTTTCAATAAGAAAACAGATTTCTTTATACAGCTTTTAAGTTCAATATTGAGTTGGTGTTACTAGAGAGATACGCATATTTCCAGCTAAATTGTTTTACTAGTTTCAACTCATTCCTTAGTGAGAATCCTTCTTTAATACTTCCACTTATAAAACTAGTTTTAACGACTGCAATTTACTTATTGCAACCATGTCCAGTCAATCTCCAAAACCTGCCGCTTTCATCACAAAAAGAAAGCGCTCATCTGCCCCTACTTAACACCGTACACAGCTAAGGTATGGTCCATGTCGCTATCCTCTTTTGCCTGGACTACAGCAACCCACTTCTCAGTGGTCTTACATGCTCCCTTCTATAATGAATGCGGCAACATGGCTCATCTTCCTGTCTGCCCACACCTCCCATGCCTCTCCCTCTCAGTCCCTGCATTAGCTTCCCTTGCATATAGGGCTCAATTTAAAAGTCTGGTTCTTGCTTAAAAATCTCTACATAATGCTGCTCCAACCTACCTATACCCCCTAATACACATGTATGTCTCTTCTAGGTCCCTATGCTCTGCCAAAGACCTATGTCTATACTCTGTTCGTACTCCCACCTCTGATACTCTACTTCAAGACATCTCTAGGGCAGCACCATTCCTGTGGAACTCCCTTCCCTTTTTCGTTAAATGTCCACCCAGTTATTCCTTGTGATCATTAAAAACTCACTTTTTCAGGACAGCACATCAATTACACTCTTAATAGCTCCACCATCCCCACACCCTGATTCCTCTCTTGCAACTGTAATAAAATTTAAAAAAAACAAAAAAAAAACGCTGGTTCTTTATAAATAATAAACTCAATGTTTTTGGAAAATTTACTGAATTGAGAATTTAAACATATAAAAATAGCTCCAGTTTGGCTATTGTGACCTACATTTTGAAATCCTCTTTGAATTGTCTTTGACATAAATAGTCCTGTATCAAGTGGCTTAGAGGCACATCGGTGTGATATGCATGATGGATAAAACCACACTGCTCTAAAGTCTAGCAATAGTAAAGTCAGAGTTGATGAAACGGAATCAAAATAATCAATCCACGTTCTGGGCTGATGTCAGTCAAGCTCAGGTCAGATAACACTGGGTAACTAACAATACTACATTACATAGTAATCTAGGTTGAAAAAAAAAGACTTGAGTTCATCAAGTCCAACCTATAAAACCTGTTATTTTATGTTTTAAAAGAAGGCAAAAATCCCAATTAAAGCTATTTCCAATTTGCTGCAAAAAGGGAAAAAAAGTCTTCATAATGGCAGTCAGACTTCTCCTTGGATCAAGAACCTGTCCACAAACTTATCAATTATATCCATGAAAATTTATCTGGGTTATTCACTAAAGTGAATTGCAGGGAATTCATCGCGAGTTTAAAATTTAAGGTCAAAATAGTTGAACTGAAACAATTCTCCCAGTCACCTATGCTTTTAACTTAGCTACTTAGGACTTTAATTATAAATTAACTTTGAATTCCCTGCCATTCTCAATTTACTGGATAGCACTGTTTGTTTTTCAAAAAGACAACCCAAGCCTTTTTAAAATGATCTATAGGATCTGATAGACATCCTCTTTTGGTAGAGAAGGACACATCTTTATTGTTCTTTGTAAAGAACGCTTCCTCTGCTGTAAGCGAAAACACCTTTCTTCCAGTCTCAGTAGGTGACCTCTTATTTGTTGTGTATGAATGAGAGGTTTACATGAATGTATGTCCAACCAGGGACCGTGCAATGCTATTGAATTGGCATGGACCACTGTTAGCACCATCCACTGGTGCTGTAAGGTAGGAGAGTAATTATATATTGACACACGCGGATGGTTAATAAAAATTTTTGAGGTTGAGTGCCTGATTTCTGGACATCGTTATGTATAGTATAAACAGTGGGCAGATCCCCTGGCTATGAATTTTCATATTCAGCCACCACCTTCTCACAAAATAAAGATCTAAGAGCTGGCCATATGCCCAGGGCCCACGCATATCAGTGTGCACTTGTGTCAGGTCCTCTAAGCCCAATATCTGTAACACTTTACAGCCTACCACCTTTTCCTGAACCCCTGCCCCTATTACTGTCTATCCATATTATTTTTCAAACTAATAGCTAAGGTATATTCAGTCCTAAATTTTTCAGCTCTGCCATGGAAGGTAGTACATTTACATATACCTGATTGCAAGTCCATAATTCCATCACTCTGTGGGGGAAGACAACTGGAACACATTGTGAGAAAGAGAGGGGAGGCTAAGAGAGTGCTTCAGATTGCAGAAAGAATGGTTCTGCCCATAGCCCTACCTAGGTTACATGGCACCCGAGGCAGAAATGTATTTTGACACCCACCCTTCAAACTGTAGAGCTTTTTTGTGTCACTATGCCCACCTAACTCCTTTTGTTAAATTAATTACTGACACATACATATTCTTATGCACAGATACATCCTTATACACACACATTCACAGATACACACAGGATATACATACACACAGTTATACTCAAACACATGGATACATATACACACATAGATTCATATACACACACACAATTGATTTTCATTTTATTTATTTTTTGGGAGGGGATCAGCCAGCCTCCCTTTTCTTCCTCATAAAGAGATCTGCTGTAGTAATCAGTCTGTGCTAAAGCTGGAGGGCTGGGCTGATATCACATCCTGGGTGCATGAGGGAGCTGGACAATCCGTAAAAGAGAGATGACGGGGGCTTGAGCTATACCTAAAACAGCTTCATCACGCTAACGTTGTATCCCTTTATTCCGTTAGTATTCCTTTAAGGAAGCATTTTAATTGTGGCCTTGAAAAATCAGCTAATAATGCATTCACAATTTGCAGCTTGCATATGTCTTATCAGCCGATCTGTCCCATAATAAGAAGCTTTGAGCTTATTCTGCCTAGTGCCGATTACCTCGATAATCCAATAAACATGACATGTGGCAAATGAATCAGGTTTTAAACTGGTTTGTATGCCAGAAAAAAAAAGAGACTGAATTCACACAAACTAGAAGAAAGAAAAGAAAAATCTGTTAATTTTGAATGCTAGATTTCAATGTTTAAGATGAAGGTGTGGATAGGTATCAGGAAATCGTGAAATCCAAATCGAGGAATTTCTCTTAAGTGGGAATGTTAAATTCAGTCTGACCTGGCTAGCAGCAACGGGAACTGTATTCAAATCAAAAATTAATCCAGTTATAATGAAGGTAGGATTTAGGAAAAAGCCAAATAATAACAGTTGGTACCAAAAGACATAATCAAAAGCAGATCTAAAAAAAATGCATGTATCCTTCTTACTTTCTACTAGAACCGACAAACTGCAGCATGTGACTTTAAAGGGACACTCCTAGTGATGTTCCTTGTTATTGTGAAAGGAGGTCTTCTGACACGTTGTTTCTCCACCTATAGTTTACTTTTCATTGCCTTGGTGTTACTACGTTACCATCAGCTTATGCCATTTATGCTGCATCCTATAGCTATTTGAGCTGTTCTACCTTTGTGTGCATTGTTATTGTTTATAACGTTAAAAAACTTTTTTTTGGGGGGGATGCTTCATATAGCTAGATCAGGGATAAGTAACCTTCAGAACTCCAGATGTTATGGACAACATTCCCCATAATGCTCTTACACCCATAATGTTGGCAAAGCATCATGGGAGGTGTAATCCAAAACATCTGGAGTGCCGAAACTTGCCTATGCCGGAGCTAGATTATTGCTTGCAGGGAGAGACTGGAAGCAGTGGCTGCAGGTGCAGGTGCTCGATGGGACCCAGTTAAATTGTTCTAGAACAGTATGACACATTACATTGAGAGGACCACAGGGCAGTTCTGGAACCATAACCTGTACAGCAGATTGTAGTAGATATGGTGTTTGGAATGGCCCTTTAATAAATATTCAGCTTAGGGTGGACACCCTAATGAAATATGCTGTGCACGTCTGTGCATGAGATGTATGTATTACAAAAAATGTCAAGATAATAAGAAACAAATCATCTATTATCTTTAAAATTGTCTACATATCTTTTTGCTATGAGGAAGTTCATGTACTCATGCAAATAGTCAGTAAGACAGTATATCAACTTGAACTATACTAACTATAGAACAGAAGAAAGGGATCAGCGCTCTCTATCTATACAAAATACAACAGAAACAATAATAAATAAATAAAAAGTGGCAGCACACCTAAAAAGTAGGGCTCCCTCACAGGCCTTACAACAGAAATGGTACAGAAAAAAGAAAGGAAGGCAGCGCCACTATAAACCACATAAATTAAAAGAGCACAGAATAGGCAGACTAGAATACAATATATATGATAGATACTAAGCAAATAGAAGTCCAGAATAAATAGTCTGACTGGTAGATGAATCAAACAACGAGGTATATCTTTGTAGAGGTGAATACAGTCTTTTGTAGTGGGGGATTCTTCAGAGTGGTGTAGATGCGTCTTTGTACATCATATGAAATGAGAAAATAACAACTGATGGTATAGTATGTCCCGAAAGGGGTAGAAGCAATAAAAGAGTATATGGTCCTACTCACGTTTTCAAGAGCTATGGACTTAGCTCTAGTGTTGATAACGTACAGTGGTATAATCCCCACTTATGGGATACGTGAGGTCTTAGTATTCTTTCTTGATTAGGGGACCATATGTGGAAATAAAAGCAGGAACAACAATGGTGCTCAAAGTATAAAATGCCAGAGGTGAGAAGATAAAAAACCAAGTGGTTACTCACATTTAGTTGAACAGACTGACTGTTCAATGAATACAGCTTGAGTGGTATAATCCCCACCTAGGATTCTTGGGAGTAATATCCTCACTGGAAAGTAAAAACACTTCTGTGCCAGATAAAAGGATGGTAGTAATAAAAAAGTAAAATAATAATAGTAATAAAAAGTAAGATGGCTAACTCACAGTAAGAAAGTGGCCAAAATACCTTTATTTAAAACAATATAGTTTAAAAAACCACAACGCGTTTCGCCCTTAGGCTTTATCAAGTGGAGATCAGAAAGTACATCCTGTTACATACAGGTTTATATAGGCAGTGAACATATTAGAAAATGGCGCCAAAATGATGTCATAATGGTTTTTTTGGGGGGGGGGAGGGGTGTTTTCAAAAGTGCTAAATTTTATATGTGTAAGTGAGTACATACCTATATGTAAAACATGTGATAGTTTAAAATTAAAAACGAGGTTTTAAACTCACAATACCTTACATATTCTATTTAGATACAACAGTCACATGATCGGTGGCCATTTTTTTTTTTTTTTTCAAAAGTGCTAAACTTTATATGTATCAGTGAATACAAACCTATATTGGAGACATGTGATAGTCTAAAATTTAAATTAAAAACAAGGTTTTATACTCACAATACCTTGCATATTATTTAAATAGAACAGTCACGTTTATAAGTCACATTGTATAAATATGTACTTCATGCACAAAATAATTATAAAAGATAAAATATAAGAA
Organism: Pelobates cultripes; assembly: GCA_933207985.1. NCBI lineage: Eukaryota > Metazoa > Chordata > Amphibia > Anura > Pelobatidae > Pelobates > Pelobates cultripes. The sequence goes on along the minus strand of OW240920.1, from coordinate 100,590,156 downwards.
ATATATTATAAAAAATTATAAAAATTATAAAAAATTATAAAAAATTAAACAGGTCGAACTCTACATTAAGACCTTCGGGGGTAAGGGTTTTTAAAAGGAACACCCAGTGCATTTCTTTTTGTCCCAGTAATTTTTTGAGGTCACCTCCCCTCCAGGGTAATTTACATCTTTGGATCCCAGTACATTTTAAAAATTTAGGGTCTTTGTTGTGTTGGATAAAATGCTTTGAAACAGAGTGATTAGGGTAGCCTTTGATAATATTTCTACAATGTTCTGCTAACCTTATTTTTAAGCATCGTGTGGTCATACCCACATACTGGAGGCCACATGGGCACTCCAATAGGTATACAACATTCTTAGTAGTGCAACATATTAAGTCTTTAATAGGGTATGTAATACCGGTTTTGTTTGAGGTGAATTGTGTTGTCTTTGATGTGCTGTTTTGGTCAGTGGATCTGCAGACAATGCATCTGTTGCATTTGAAAAAACCTTTAGAATTTGATAAAAATGATGGATTGCTTGTATTGGCTTTTTTTGTATAATTTTTAGTAAGCATTGTCTTTAGGTTTGGGGCCCCTCTAAAAATGATATGGGGTTTATCTGGGATGAGTGTCTTTAAAATTTCGTCTTGTTTTAAAATGTGCCAGTGTTTTTGAATAGTTTTTTTCACAATTTTATTCTTATTGTCAAAGTTAAAGATGATCGGTATGGATGGTGGGTCTTTATTTTTATTCGTATTATATTCTAAAAGCTCGAGTCTTTCTTTTTGTTTCACTGCTTTGAGGGATTCTTCTAGCTTTTCTTTTGGGTAATTTTTGCTGATAAATTGAGCTTCTAGTGTTCTAGCTTGTTCGTCAAAATCTGTATTAAGGGAACAGTTCCTGCGAAGACGTAGGAACTGACCTTTAGGGACCCCATCTAACCATGGTTGGTAGTGGCAGCTTGATCTGTGTGTTGGTGCACACTTTTTTAAAAAAAGTTCTAGTGTTAATATTCCCATCCTGGATAAAAATTTGGATGTCTAAAAAATTTATTAAATCTTTGCTGTGTTCTGATGTTAAAATGATGCCACTATTGTTGTTGTTTAGATGATTTAAAAAAAGTTTAAGTGAGGTTTCAGGACCTTTCCAGATAAAAAACAAATCGTCTATGTATCTAAAATAGGATACTAGGTTTGCTTTCCAGGGGTGATCTCCCCAGATTGCTTTAGACTCCCAATTGTCCATAAAAAGATTGGCATAACTTGGTGCAAACCTAGTACCCATAGTTGTGCCTTGTGTTTGAATGTAAAAAGTGTCTAAAAACCAAAAATAGTTATTTGTTAAAATCATTTTTATCCCTTCTAAGATAAAATTAATTTGTTTTTCTGGAATTTTATTATCCGTTTTTAATCTATTTAAAACTGCTTCACACCCTAATTCGTGGGGGATTATGGTGTACAAAGACTGGACATCACAAGTGACTAGAATAAAATCTGGATGCCAGGTAAAATTTTCTAAAAAACATAAGAGAGACATGGAATCTTTTAAGTATGACTTCATAAGTCTGACTGATGGTTGTAATAATGTGCTCTTTTAATTTATGTGGTTTATAGTGGCGCTGCCTTCCTTTCTTTTTTCTATACTAACTATAGAGTCTGATCAACTTATGGTTTCATTTATGATACAGCCCATGCTGCATCCCGATGTAGATAAATTAAATGTGGTTTTTGTGGTTCTGCAAAGTCATACAAAAATATATGTATCTGCTCTGTGTGGGAACAACTACATGTATACACGACTGCAAGTAAATAATGCATTCTAAACATTTGCAAATAGCTACATTTATGCCATACTGCATCTACAATTCTCTTGAAAACTATAATTTTATTCCAAAATCTTCTTTTTCTTATCAAGCCTAGGATTGATCAAACAAAAGCAAATGTCTGTTTTCATACAAAACACTGCTAAACTTATACATTTAATACAGACACATACCTCCCAACCATCCCGGATTTAACTACCTCAGATTTTGTTTGTTAGTTCAAAATGGAATACCAAAAAAAAAAAAAAACTATCTCCTTTTAACAGCAATGAAACATTTTCTTTTTTATTTATGGTAAGTTGAATTACTATTAAATGGGTGTTATATATTTTTTTTATTCTTTTTTATGTGTGTAACTCTCCCTTTAACACTGCATTTACCAGCAAATCACACTGATGGCTCTATTTAGTCTGCCAAATGATTTTCTGTCTGTTGTTCCTTTGTTTCTTAATTTATTCTTAAGTTCCAGCAGTGTTAAACATTATTTTGGCACTATTAGTTTTACAGAAAATATTTGAAACTTCCCCTTCCCTTTCTACTATGTTAACCCTTTCTAATATTTTCTACAAAGCCTCTTTATCTGACAGCAGTGCCGGAACAGAGGTAGTTAGAATCGTGAGTGCGACTGGGTCCTCTGTGTTCAACCTGTCATGCAAGCGGCTATGCACTAAGGCATAGTACGCACCTGGATTAAAAAACCAAAAAGTTACCTATGCACACTTAAAGGGACACTGTAGTCACTAAAACAACGTAATTATCATCTGGTTATCATCATCTGCATTATTATCTGGTGTATAGATCATGCCTCTGAAGTTCCACTGCTCAATTCTTCGTTTAGGAGTTAAATCACTTTTGTTTCTGTGCTCAAGAGTTGGCACCTGCTTATTCAGATGGCAGGTGCCTTCTCTGCCGAAATATACTGTCAGAGGAGAGGGGATAAAAGTGGGCGTTGAGGGAGCTCTGATCATGCTTTTCCTGCACACCCTGTGGTGATGTCGGGAGTCTAAATATAATGTCATCCCAGCATCACTAAAAAGTGTGCAAAGGAGCAGCGTTGGAAGAGTATAAGGATCAGAGCAGCCGCTCTTGTCCCCTAAGGCGAGGATCCACACTGGACCCTAGGGTGAGGATCCACTCCACCTCTTCCAAAGGTAGGGAATCTGGGCAGGCCTAAAAAAAAATCAGTGAGAGTGTGTGTCGGTGAGTGTATGCGTACCTGAGAGTGTAATAATGAAGAAAAGGTTCCACTAAAGAACCAAATGAACATGCCGGAGAAACTCCGGGTGGGGATGACCCACATAAATTCGACTATATTATAAAATAGACAGGCTCAAAAAGGGCTTAAGAGTCCAAAGAGTGGAGAGCTCTCCAAAAAATAAAATTGTAAAACAACTTTACTAAAATATTAGAAACATTTGAATAGAAGACAATATAATACACATTAAAAAGTTGTGTGGCTATGGTGCATGATGGGATCAGGTGAAGTAGGTATTAGAAGATACTAAATCACTTTAGAGTTAAAGGACCACTATAGGCACCCAGACCACTTCAGCTCAATGAAGTGGTCTGGGTGCCAGGTCCCTCTAGTTTTAACCCTGCAGCTGAAAACATAGCAGTTTCAGAGAAACTGCTATGTTTCACTGAGGGTTAATCCAGCCTCTAGTCTAGTGGCTGTCTCACTGACAGCCGCTAGAGACGCTTCTACAATTCTCACTGTGAAAATCACAGTAAGAAGATGCTGGACGTCCATAGGAAAGCATTTTTTTTAAAAATTGCTAGAGACCGCTCTTGTGGTGATATATCGGGTGGAAATGGTGAAGTGAAAAAAGTTTCAATTAATCTAATGACCAACTTGTATTCAATTAAATGTATGATAATATTAGAGTAGTATACACTACTACATAGAGAGATAAGTACAGGGTCAGAATAAGCGTGTTTAGATAATGTGCCTTAAATAATTTAGAAATACAGTGGGACCTTGGTTTAAAAATTTAATGCGTTCTCCGGGACGTTTCTTATTGCGAAAAATTTGTAAACCGAAATGCGGTTTCCCATAGGAATGCATTGAAAACCAATTAATCCGTTCTGGAGGTTAGAAAAAAGTAAAAATGAGCTGTCATGGAAACCAACCCACAATGCAGAACACACAATAAAAGGCATGCAAACGACAAAGCTCAGCTCCCTACCTTTCCACAGCTTGAGAAATGCACCAAAAAGTCCCAAAACAACTGCAAACAATTTCCAGAATGGCTCCAAAACTCGATGCAAAAGCTGCTCCAACACCTCCACAATCGACGCCACGTGCTACCCACAGGCTCGAGCATGCAAACGGCAGTGCTATAAACCTCCCAGGTGCAAGGCATCCTGGGGGAAACTTGCTTTGTATTGCGAAAATAAATTGTAAACCGAGACATTATTTTCAATGGATTTTCATTTGTAAACCGAGGTCCCACTGTACTTGTTCCTAACTAGGACTGAATGGACCATAATACACTATCTGGTAGAACACTGAAAGCCCCCTATATCAGCCACTATAGTATTTAATAACAATTGTATATAAAGTGCATATTAAAGAGCATTAAATTCCACTTATACACTGAAAGCGCCTACCCCTAAAAATCAGCTACAATAGTATTGAATAACAATTACATATAAAGTGCATTAAATTCCACTTATACAATGTAATAACAGAAATGCTGGCAAGTGTCTAGCTTTTCATTTAAAGCTCCCGTTAAAATATGGTTCCTCCCCATTTCTACATAGGCTGTTCCTTAGCCCTCCAATTATTTACAGAGAGTTACATCCACCTGCTGGCCATTGACGCCTGGTTTAACAAATTTCTGCACGTAAGTCACATGAGTGAGCAGCATCCGTACCATCCCACCTTCTGACCTGACCTGTGCTTGGAGACAGAAGGAAGTGGGGTGCAGCAGGGAGCAGAGAGAGGCTGCACAGACCAATCAGCCAAAGCCAGTTAAGGAGGCATAGAAGAGAGGAGGAGCCACCACCACTAAAGAGACTGCTTCTATCGCTGCCCTCAGTTCCCTGCTAGAAGTGAAATTACTCCCATTGCACACTGTATCACTCTAAGAGACACTACAGTATACACTGCCTGCACACTTAGAGTAAGGACAGAGGGAAAGACTCTCTAGGTAGGGCCTTCAGTATTTCTAATTAAAATAATTTTGTGGGTCAGAAAAAGTATCTTGTCATGAGACAGGTGGATTGGGTTACCACTTTGGTCCTGTTGAAAAGTAGATGTATTTTAAAAGACCCCTGATCCTTGTTTAGTTATTCACATATAGTATATATTGAATACATAGTTTACTAGGTTGTGTTTTAACTGTCTTTTTTAAAGATTATAGTAAGAGTAGCATGTTGTGATGTACTGTACTACTGTCACATAACTAACAGCAGCCCCAAACTCTTTGCTATATACCTAGAGGTAAGTCACATAATATGACAAAGACCATACCAACTAACGTCATGCTTGTATCTAGCCATATTCCCTCTGATACTAATGTTTATTTTTTTCATTGCTAACCTTATAATATAACCACCAAACGTTCTGTAAGGTCCAGGCTAATAATAAAGTGCAAGAAAAAAAAGTAAATTTTTACCTAAAATATCAAAGTGAATTACCTTTAGAATTTTGGCCTATGTTGGGCAACTTCAGCACTTGTAAACACTGGTTCCCTTGATGATTTATTTTTTTATTATTTTTTTGGACATTTATTAATTTTATTTTAAGACATTAACAATTAAAAGTAATTAAAAAAGGTTCTCTTCATGTTTCACAAGCTAAATTGTGCCCATTACACCCTGTGCAAAAAGCTTTTATTATTATTAATTTATAACGTGCCAACAAATTACATAATGTGCAATTTGTTGAACATTGTAGTATTGGGGGGATTATTAGGTAACTGGTATTTTTGTGATTTATATATATTTTTAGGCAGCTCATCTGAAATATAAAATTATATATGAGTGACAAAGCAGTGACATTTTAAATACATTTATAAAACTAGAATTGTATGGCACATTTATAGGACCATATTGTTAAAGTTTTGCAATGTAGTGTAGGACACATTATGCATATTGTGCCCTCTTTTTTTTACTTGCCAAATTATCCAAATTGAATAAAACAAAATTCTCAGTCCGCTATGATTTCAGATTGGTTGTTAGGTCCTATAATTTGGAATTCACAATTCATGGTTTAACAAGTTGCTCTAATTAGACTACTCATGCAGGTAATATTGTGTGCACTGTGAACCATGGAGACAATATGATTCTGTAGTCTCCAGGCACCAAAACAACTTAATCTAAATGATGTTATTGTGCCAAGAGGCCCCTGGATGCACTCTTACCCTTAGTTGCCTCCAGCCCTGACTCAATCCCCCTCTGCAACATCCGGCTTCAGAATTTTCACTTACAGGAAGCGCAGAGTGCCACAGAGTAGGGGTGATTCTGATTGGCTGAAAGCAGTCAGCTGATGCTCTCAGCCATTCAGTCACTCCCCAGTTACTAAACTGGCTTGGAAATTTAGAATAAGTTGTTTTGGTGTCTAGAGTGTTCCTTTAAGAGTTTGGTGTCCGAAATGTATTGGGTAAAAAGTAATTTCTGTTTCTTGTCATTTGCTTTCATTTCCTAGGTTTGGTATGCAGTATTGACATTGACGAATGTGAAGATAGCCCATGTGAGAATGGGGCAACATGCGTAGATGTTGTTAATGATTATTTGTGTATATGCCCTGCACCCGTCCTAGATGCAGTTGCATGGGGTGGTAAAAATTGTTCCATTAAGCTTGAGGGTTGCAAAGAACACAGATGCCAAAATGAAGCAGTATGTATTCCAACTTATGAAGAAAATATCCACAACTACATTTGCAAATGCCAACCTGGATACTATGGGAAAGACTGTTCTATACAAACAACATTCTCTTTCACATCTAATGGGTATATTCTGTATGACTTGCACACCAATAACAGAACCAAGAGGGGAACTGAGGAGATCACAGGTCAATTACGTGTTCGATTCAGAACAACATTACCAGATATGGTCCTTATGTACCAAGGCAATGAGGACAACTATCTCATTCTTGAGCTTTACGATGGTGTGTTGCATCTTGAGTTCTGGAGAAACTCAACTCATTTGGTACTTTCTGATCACAGACTAGATGATGGCTATTGGCATGAAGTAGAAGTATTATTAGATGAGTATGTACAACTTATTCTGTATCATGATAATTGCACTAATGGTATGTGTTCCAAAAAGCAACATGTTGGCACAAACTATAGTTTAGAATTACCAGAATCCTTTGACACACTATATATTGGGGGACTTGTAGAAGAGGTTATGCTGAATAACACTTTGAGTCGGCAAAATTTCACTGGCTGCATGGGAGACCTGATTATTGATTTTAGAATTCAGCTGCCGCATAATTTTACCAGATTATCTCAAATGGAGTTTGGATGCAATAAAACAGATTGGTGCCACCCCAACCCATGTCATCATGGGGCATTGTGTATCGACCTCTGGACCAGAAACAAATGTGAGTGCATCAGGCCATACAAGGGTCCAACGTGTACTCAAGGTAAGTAAACTCAGCATATTCACCATTCATGAAACAACGAGATGTAACCTGTTAACACCCCACTTGTTTTTTGTACTAGCTCAGGTATGATTGTCATTGTGTGGCTGTGTATGTGTACTGGTATTTGTCTGTGAATGTACTTGCATGTGTCTGTATATGTGTTAAGGTGTGTTTGTGCATTATCATGTTCTGTGTATGTGTGTTAGAGACACACAGGGAGGTGGAGTCCAACCAAGTGCCCTGCAATTAGTAAGGGTAGCCTTAATTATCTATCTATTATTAATAGTTTCACATATATAAAATTATTATTTAAAAAATGCTAAATTAGATCGGCACATTGAGAAATGCAGCATCCTTGTTATATTACTGACATTAACTATACCATATTATTCTAGATTTGTGCATTGATTCTTTGATAATAAAAGTGAATGATGACAGTGCACAGTTGTGTTTAGCTTGGTGCTTCTGAATTTGAAGTTTGTTTGTTTTTTCCTCAGAGTACACACCAGGAACGTTTTTCAGAGAAGATATGCCAAGTTATGCTATGTTCACAGTCCCCCAAAACATAGGACACAATTTTAATGTCTCTACTTTCATTAGGACTCTCAAATTAGATGGTCTCTTGATGGCGATCGTTAATGGTTCCACAGTTTACTTTAGACTTTTCCTACAGAATGGAAGGCTTCACGTTGCAACATTGACTGCACCACCCTTGGTCTTCAAAGAAAACCTCGCAGATGGTAGAACGTATTTCGTAAATGTCTCTGTAAAGCAAGGACTAGTCACAATAACACATCTAAAGGCGGAAATAATACTGGGAGAGGTGCCAAACCTACCTAATTCATTTTGGGGTGAATTATATGTTGGAGGAGTGCCTGTGGAGGAAGCCACTATTGAACAACCAGGTGGATATTTTAAAGGTTGTCTGCAAGATGTGAGAATCAACAACCACCATTTGGAGTTTTTTAAACTAGAAACAGAAGATGTAGATATGGAAAACACATCCTACCCTGTGGTTAGCAGTAATATCACGCAGGATTGTATTTCTGATAACACATGTGATGTGAGTATATTTATACAAGCCTAAAACATAATAGCCAATATAAAAAAATAAAAAAAATAGAAATGGGGGTGAAAGTTACAAGCAAAAGTGGTGAGTTAAAACCAGTTTTCATACATTACACACTTTCTGTTGATTAATCTGTAAAAAAAAAAAAAAAAACATAAAAGCTCACATAGCATAATATTGTTTTTAAAAATCAGATTTAATTTAACGGTAATGGGTCACTCACAATACCCAAAGCCACGTATGGCGGCTCTGGCTGTAAAGGTGTTGGCTAGTAAACTCCTTAGGCGATCTGCCCCACTGCTAGTCCACTCAGGGCCGGTGCAAGGATTTTTGCCGCCCTAGGAAAAATAAAAATGTGTGCAAGGGATGCATTGTCATTGTGTGTGTGTGTGTGCGTGTGCATTGTATTTTTCTCTGTGTGTAGGGATGCATTGTGTGTTTCTGTGTATGTATAGGGAAGCATTGTGTGTGTAGTGTGAAAGACAGTCTGGGGTAGGATACCATTCCGTTGTGCTTCTCTTTCCCCCCATCCTCAGCCTCTCTCCCCTCTTGTCCCTTACTGCTCTCCCCTCTTGTCCATTAGTGCTGTTCCCTGCCCCACTATCCTTTAGTGCTCTCCCATCCTGTTCCTTAGTGCTCTCCCATCCTGTTCCTTAGTGCTCTCCCATCTGTCCCTTAGTGCTCTCCCCTCCTGTCTCCTAGTGCTCTCTCTTACCCCCTACCCCTTTTAGAGCTCTCCCCTGTCCTGTAGAGCTCTCCCTAGAGCTCTCCCCTGCCCCTTAGTGGTCTCTACTCTCCTCCCCCACCTCCCATAGTGGTCTCTACTCTCCCCCTTTCCATTAGTGGTCTACCCTCTCCCCCACCCTTGGTGGTCTCTTCTCACCCCCCTCCCCTAGTGGCCAGGGTCCGGTCCGGTCCGCGGTACAGGAGCTTCTGTTTCCTGTATCCGGCCGGACTGACAGGAAATGCCAGGACACTTTTTCTGTCAGTCCGGCCAGGTACAGGAAATGGATGTTCCTGTACCGCGGACTGAAGCTCGGCCACGCTACACTGAGGGACTGGCAGGAGGGAGCGCTGTGCGCTTCCCTCCTGCCGTTCCCTCTTTTCTTGAAGTGGCAGTCACCATTTTTAAATCGGGATTAAGTCAGTTTCTCTAAGGTAAATCGGGAATAAGTCACTTTCTCTGAAGGGGCAAGTTATATCGTTCAACCCCACAGTTCGTTGAGCATTAAATCTTTGATCATTAAAACAGTTATACCTCCCAAGCGTCATGTATCTGGTTGAAGTGGTGCTGGAGGGAAACTCACTTGATATAACTATCAGAAAACACGTACCCTATGCTAATCTCTCATTTTCTCCTTTCAAGTAAATCCATACCCCCTAACAGCAGTGTCTGGTGAAGCAGTCTGTGTGTTTGTATTGTATGAATGTATTGTATTTGTTGGAGGTACCAATAAATATAAGCATAATTTTATCGATAATTTCAATTTTTATTCCTGTGAGTTGTTGTATAGACAGGGCCCCAGTGTACTGCTTTGCTTGGGGGCCCATATTCTTGTTAATTTGGCACTGACTAATGCATGTCCCTTTGAGGTACCCTATGGTTAGAATCCATCTTGAAGTAACATGACATCATTTAGGTGTTTGGATAGTTTCTAACATGTGCTCGTAACTTATCCTGTATATACAGGGCCGGACTGGGGAAAGAATTCGACCCAGGCATTTTTCAAGGTGCCTGAGAAGGTGTGTTTTTTTCATCACGAATGACAAGCACGCCCCCTCTCAAAGTGAGCATGTTGGTTCAATGCACACAGCTCCTCTGAAGAGCTCTAGGATGAGAAAAAGGCCCTGTATTTGTTCTGCGCAGCGCAAGCAAATGTAATAACATGCTTGTGCTGTGTTTGCTTTCAACTTGTCTCTGGTGTCTCCATAAGGGCCAGGAAAATGTATGGTGCATGTGTTTGGAGCCTGCTTGTGGGATTGTGTGTGTGCAGAGTGAGCTGATCTTGGTGTGATATTGTGTAAATATATTGATTTTGTTCGTGTTTGTGGTGTAATATGTGCAGTGGTGTATCCTGGTTTTGTGCTGCCCTAGGCAGGACAAAACTCAGGTGCCCCCCTCCGCCCCGCCCCACCTTCTAAATACACACACACAGTCAGACACAAACACACACACACACAGTCAGACACACACACAGTCAGACACATACACAGACACAAACACACACACACACACAGTCAGAGACACACACAGTCAGACACAAACACAGTCAGACACAAACACACACACATACACAGTCAGACACACGCACACACACTCACAAACACAAACACACACAGTCAGACACACACACAGTCAGACACACACACAGTCAGACACACACACAGTCAGACACAAACACACACACAGTCAGACACAAACACACACAGTCAGACACACAGTCAGACACATACAGACACACAGTCAGACACATACAGACACAGAAACACACACACAGTCACACACACACAGTCACACACAGTCACACACACACAGTCAGACACACACACACACAAACACACACACGGACAAACACAGACACATACACACACACAGTCAGACACACACACACACACAGTCAGACACAGTCAGACACAAACACACACACAGTCACACACACACAAACACAGTCAGACACAAACACACACACACACTCACAAACACAGTCAGACACAAACACACACACACACATTAACTTTTTTTTAAATTTAAATCCCCCCCAACCTCCTTACCTTTGGGAGTGCTGGGGGGGGGGTCTCTATCCCTGGTGGTCCGGTGGCTGCAGGTCAGGCGGGCGGCTGGCGAGGGAGCACTTCCTATGAGCTGACTGCTCAGCTCCCTCGCACGCCGGCTGCAGAGTGAGGCTGGGAGCCGGATGATGACGTCATCTTTCGGCTCCCAGCCTCACTCTGCGGCGCGCGAGGGAGCTGAGCAGTCAGCTCATAGGAAGTGCTCCCTCGCCAGCCGCCCGCCTGCCAGCGCCGCCCGCTCGGGATGTCAGTTAGCCGCGAGGCTAACTAGGCATTTGCCCTGGGCATTTGGGGGGCGGCGTTTTTTGCCGCCCCCTGAAAAATGCCGCCCAAGGCAAATGCCTTGTTTGCCTCGCGGCTAATACGCCCCTGAATATGTGTGACTAGGGCAGGGCTTGACAAATTTGCTTTAAATATAGGCGCCAGCTAAAAAAGTTAGGAGCCAGTTTTTTTCCAACGACAAAAATACAATTCTTAAAGGAACACTATAGTCACCGGAACCACTGTATCTTAATTTAATGGCTTTGGTGTCTATAGCATGTTGCTTTAAGAATTGTATATTTGTTGTTGTAAAAAAAAACTAACTCTAACTAAAGTTTCTGCTACCTAGACACTAAAGAGTCTCATATCTTCATTCAGCATGTCCACGCTCTGCATGGAGGAGCTGAACAATCCTCATAGAAATGCATTGATTTAGAGCATCTCTATGAGGAGATGCTGATTTGTGCAGCATTTTGCCGCGCATGCTCAACAGCTTCCCAATGCTTTCCTATGGAAAAGCATTGGATCGGCTGAAATCATCAAGATTGATCATCTTGGCTATGGAGGCAAGCCAGTTGCAGTGAGAAGGGCACGCTGTTGGAAAAAAGGGAAGTAAAAACACCATTCCAATGTGACCGAAGGGGAGCTGGTGACCTAAACATATACATGCACTGACAGACGGATACACAAACATACAGAATGACACACACACACAGATATATGTACACACACTCAGAGACATGTACACAATTACTCACACACTCAAAGTATTTTTTTTATTTGATACACACGCAGAATTATAGATACACACAGACATATACACATACATACAGACATACACACAGGACAGATATACACACAGGAAAAAAAATACATATATTGGCACCCTCCTCTTACCTATCTTGTAGACGCAGGAAGTGGGGCTGGATGTGGTTACAGGTTACAGTGGGGCTGGATGTGGCTGGTATGGATTGGCTGCTGCCAGGGCCAGATTAAGAGCCCAATGGGCCTGGTGATGACAATTATGATGGGCCTATTTACAGAATCTTATCGACCAAAAACACTAAAACAATCTTACCTCCCAAGCATCATGTATCTGATGGAGATGGTGTTGGAGGGAAACTCAAAGGATGCAGCTATACAAAGACACATACTCTATGCTAATCTCTCTCTAATTTATGCTTTCATCTTTCAAGTAAATCCATATCCCCTAACAGCAGTGACCAGTGAAGCAGGAAGTCATTGTGCAGGGTAAAAGAGTGCCACTGGCGCGAATAGCGTGACCAGACCTGCCAAAAGGGGTGAAGGGGGCATATTTGGAAGGCCAGCCTGGCATGAATGCATGCCAGACTGCCTGCCAATCATGCAGGCTGTCCAACTAAGGGCATACTATGCAGGCAGCACCCTGAGCTTGACATAAATGCATCAAATGATGCGCCTACTCCACGCTTTCTAAGGACTGTCCCCTAGCACTCACATGTCCACTTGTCTCCTTATCATCTTACTAGCAGGCAGAAGTTCCTGGTATATAGTCTGAGAAAGAGAAAAGGTGTATGTAGTGAGTGTAGAAGAAAGGGCACATGCCACAGTGTTAGAGAGACCAAAGTCTGCATTATCTAAACTTATTTTATTGTCAGCCAGGCCACACAAGTTTTGTTCTCATGCATCTCTTAAGCTTCCAAACTATAGTCACAAGAACAAATACAGCTTATTGTATTTGTTCTGGTAAGTAGAATCATTCCCTCCAGGCTTTTTGCAGTAAACACGGTCTTTTCAGAGAAAATAACTCTGATGGCCACTCATTAGATGGCTGCGAGAGGTGCCTCCTGGGGCAGTACTGCCTAGGATGCAGCACCGCCATTCAGTGTCTCCACCCTCTGCATGCAGACACTGAACTTTCCTCATAGAGATGCATTGAATCAGTTTATCTTCATGAGGAGATGCTGATTGGCCAGGGCTATGTTTGACTTTTGCTGGCTCTGCCCCTGATCTGCCTAGTTGACAGTCTCAGCCAATCCTATGGGGAAGCATTGTAATTTGCGCAGACCACCACTTCTGATGATGTCAGCAGACAGTCAGTTCAGAGGCAGACAGGGACAGAGCCAGAGCCAACAGCTGCATACTTGAATACAAGTAAGAGTTTACTATATTTAAGGAGGCAAGAGGGGCTAAATTGTGGTTTTAATATAAGATAAGAAATACATGATTGTGTTCCTGACCCTTTGGGTTCTTTTAAGCAAGAGTATGTGAAGAGTAGTTAGGGTTGCCACCTTTCTTGGAAAAAAATACCAGCCTTATACACTTGAATAATTAATTAGTTATGCGTGACATCACATGATGTAATTCACAAGGAGTGACCTAAGAGAAAATTCTGTAAAATCACCAACAAACTACTCACAGTTTGATTCTGCTGTATAGATGGATTGCTCCCAGTGTCTCCCTGTCTCCCAGTGTCTGTCTCGCAAGTCACCCAGTCTCTGTGTCCCTATGTATCACAGTGTCAGTGTCCCCATCTCGCCCAGTCCCCTAGTCTCCCAGTGTCTGTGTTCCCATTTTTCCCAGTGTCCCCATGTCTCACTGTGTCCCCATGACACTGAGAGACCCGGGGACACTGAGAGACTTGGGGACACAGACACTTGGGGACACTGGGTCACTAGGGACACTGGGAGACATGGGGACACAGACACTGGGAGACATGGGGACACTGTGTCCCAATCAGGGGCTGGCTGGGCCAGGGGGCAGGGAGGCAATTGCTCCCCAGGCCGCCCCAAATCCTATTAAGACCGGCCACTGCAGGGCTGGCCCTTTAAATGCTGCAGCCGCCTGAGCGCTCTGTTAAGAGCCTCAGGCGGCTGCAGCACATCTTCTCCCCTCCCCTGTAGCGTAGCCGAGCTGCTCTCCGGTCCGCGGTGCCCTGCCGGAGTGATAGGAAGGTGCACACTCAGTGTGCACTTCCTGTCAGTCTGGCCGGTTACAGGAAGCAGAAACTCAGCGCGGAACAGGAGTTTCTGTATCCTGTAACCGGCCGGACTGACAGGAAGTGCCCTTCATATCACTCCGGCAGGGGACCGCGGACCGGAAAGCAGCTCGGCCACGCTATAGGGGAGGGGAGGGAAGGT
>OW240920.1:100401710-100575421 GCA_933207985.1 Pelobates cultripes | reverse complement strand
GGAGGGGAATTAAGAAGGGGGAATTAAGGAGGGGAGGGGTGGGGGGATTAAGAAGAAGGGGGAGGGATTAAGAAGGGCAAGGGATTAGAAGAAGGGGGAGTGGTGCAGGGATTAAGAAGAACAGGGGGTGGGGAGATTAAGAAGAACGGGGGTTAAGAAGAACAGGGGGAGTAAGAAGAACACAGAGAGGAGGGGGAAGAGTAAGAAGGACACAGGGAGGAGGGGAGAGAAAGGGAGATGAGGAGAACACGGAGGGGGAGTGAGAAGAACACAGGGAGGGTGGAGGGAGTGAGTAGAACACATGGGTGGAGGTGAGGAGAACACAAGGGACCTGAGGGGCTGAAAAGAATACCGAAGGTTTGGGGGAGGGGGGTGAGAAGAGCACAGGGAGGGTGGGTGTGAGAAGTGACTGCTAGGGTGGGGGGGGGGAAGACCACTAAGGGGCAGGGGAGAGCTCTATAGGACAGGGGGCAGGACAGGGAGCTCTTTCACACTATGCGCACACACACAATGCATCCCTATACATACACAAACACACAATGCATCCCTACACACACATAAACACAACATGCTTCCCTTACACACAGAGAAACACACAATGCATCCATTACACACAAAGACAATGCATCCTTTGCACATATACACAGAAACACACAATGCAAACCCTTACACACACATGCAAACACACACACTGCTTCTCTTACATATACACAGAAACACAATGCATTTCATACACACACTCATTGCACACACTTACAGACACACACCGTGCATCCCTTATGTATACAAACACAGATTCACACAATACATCACTTATACACAAACACACACTGCCTCCACTACAAATACACTGTATCACCTACACAAACTGGTATCCCTATACATTACATACCATAAGCACACACATTAGATCCTCTACAGTGACACATAACACATCCCCTACACACTCCACTCCCTGTGAGCGAACTCATGGGTTGAACATGTCGGTGGACTTTTAGGGCATTATGGGCATACTCTCCGTCAGGCCCTGGGACCCAGACCTTGAGCTGTTTAAGGGGCCCAAAAAAAATGGAGCTGCTTCCCATTCTACTAGAGCCTTCAGAGATCCTGTTCTACATCAGACCAGTGGAGCCAAACTGCAGCCCATCATCATCCTCATCTGGTTGTAAGTAGGCAATCTAGTATATCTATAATTTACCTCACATTAAAGGGACACTATAGTCCCCAGAACCACTTCAGTTTAATGAAGTGGTTCTGGTGTCTATAGCCGGTCCCTGCAGGCTTTTTAATGTAAACACACACTGTGTGCAGCTTTGGCATTAGTTCATATGGCAGATCATATAGGTGGGGCATTGTGATGTCACATGGGGGGGTGGCAAATTTTTCCTTTGCCTAGGGCAGCAAAAATCCTTGCACCGGCTCTGATCCTGGGCAGGTGCACCAGTCTACTGGTGACCCACAGGAGGGGAGTGCACTGATTGCATTGCACTCTCCTCCTGCCCAGACCTGTCTTTACCGCAGTGCAAGTGCCCTCTACCCCTAATTTACAGTGGCTCACACTCACAGCAAGCAGTGCCTGGAGCCCTTTGCAGCGACGGGAACAAAGAGGTTCTGCGGCAGCTGACCGTCCTGCAAGCATTACATTAAACAGCTGTTCCCAATGCAGCCACAGGTGGCGCCGTGCTGGGAAAATGTGATTACTCTTCACTTCCTCCCAGCCGCAGTGCATGGGAGAGAGAGGAGGAGGCGGCATGATTTAATCTTACAACAAATCCACTAAGCAAATCTTATTTAATTTGGGGGGGATCAGCTCTGTTTCCACAGTTTATTGGTGTTTACTCTGATGTCTGTATTAATATTGAGGGATTTCTAAGTAGTAACATCAGTGTGTGTCAGCAGGGCCAGCCGTTGGGGTGTGCACGCTGTGTGGTCACGCAGGGTGCCATGACAACAGAGGCGCCGGCGGCCAACACAGCTCACAAGTTGGGGACACCAGCCTATTCAGTTTAAACGATTCGCTGGTGGTCCACTGGTGCGCACCAGCAGTAGGTGCAGTCAGAATATAGCCTCTCCCTCATGGTTCCGACGCTCAGTTAGTGAGTCAGAGCACAGGCTCAGAGATTCTCAGCCTGTGCTCTGACAACATTGAAAGTCAGAGCCGTGAAGGAGCGGGTATGGCAAAGAGCTACTGATTAGAATAACATCAATATCCGTTATAAAACCAGGAAAAGGTGGGCACCATTGCACTGATTTGGTGGTGCAATGGACCACTTGACTGGTTTTGTCCCCCAGGCCTAAGGCTGCCAGCCCTCCCCTGGTCCCAATGTCCCTATGTCTCACAGTGTCCCCATGTGTCTCAGTGTCCCCATTTCTCTGTGTCCCCGTGTTTTCCAGTGTCCCCAGGTCTCCCAGTATCCCCTAGTGTCTGTGTTCCCTAATTTCTCAGTGTCCCCATGTCTCACTTACCTGAGCTGTAGAGCTCCTATCTGGACTCTCTGTGCTGTGTAGCTGCTCCCCTACGGATCAGTGAGTAGTAGAGAAAGGCAGGGAGGGATATGCTGTAACTGCCTATCCCTGCCTCTCTCAACACACACTGACCCCTACTGGTCGTTACTGACACTGGCCAGGCAGCCTCAAATACCAGCTGTGCCAGTAAAATACCAGTGGCAAACCTAAGAGTAGTGTGTAAAAAAAATTAAATAAATATATATATATATATATATATATATAATTATTTTATTTTTATTTTTTTAAATGGGCCTATTCCATGGGTCTGGGCCTGGGCCTGGAGCTGCAGCTCCATCAGCCACTATGTTAATCCGGCCCTGGCTGCCGCTGATCCAGACTCCCACCCTCCTTTTTCTGTATCTCAGTGCGCCGGGAGGAAGAGAAAGGAACTTAATTACTTCCTCCCAGCACTGAACCAGCGCAGGGGAATGGGCGGGCCGGAGTGTGGCGGACAGCTCTGCCAAATGAGGGTGAGTACAGGCGGCTCTGCAGAATTGGAGGTCGGGCGGTCGGCTCTGCTGAATGGGCGGTTAGGCGGCTCTGCTGAATGGGTGGTAGGCTTTGCGACCAGAGACATCTCAACCTGTTTCCTTGTCAGCTTGTTCTTTTCCTGTGCGGTCTCAGCGCCGGGAGGAAGTAGTTACAGTTCCCTTCACTTCCTCTCGGCGCACATAGATAGACAGGAGGAGGAGGAGGGGACGGACTGACAGATCCAAGGCGCCAGAAAAAAGTTCAGTCGTCATGGCGACCTGGCACCTGGGATTTGTCGAGCCCTGGGCCAAGGGATGTAGCAAGTGTGTGCATACGGGCTGTAGTGTGTGTGTATATAGGTGACGTAGTGTATGTGTCTTTGCTTACAAGGAAAGTAATGTGTGCCTAGGGGATCCATAATTTGTATGTCAGGAATGTAGTGTGTAGGTGGTGCAGTATGTGTGCAGGGGATCTAGTGTGTAAAGGACCCAGAGTGTGTATAGGAGATTGTGTGTGTGTATGTGTGTGTGTGTAGATGATTCAGAGTGTATATAGGGTAAGGAGCACGTATCTGGAGCGTAATGTGTGTAGTGGTGCTGTAATATATATGTCTGGACGTATTTTATGTGTGTGGGGCGCGGTGTGTGTATGTGTAAGAGGGGTGTTGTGTGTGTGTGTGTGTGAGGGTGTTCTTATCTACTGTCACATTCTATGTTTCTAATTTTCTTTGTTAACTTGATATATGATATATATACAGTTGCAAGAAAAAGTATGTGAACCCTTTGGAATGATATGGATTTCTGCACAAATTGGTCATAAAATATGATCTGATCATCATCTAAGTCACAACAATAGACAATCACAGCCTGCTTAAACTAATAACAGACAAAGAATGAAATGTTGCCATGTTTTTTAGTGAACACACCATGTAAACATTCACAGTGCAGGTGGAAAAAGTATGTGAACCCCTAGACCAATGACATCTCCAAGAGCTAATTGGAGTGAGATGTCAGCCAACTGGAGTCCAATCAATGAGATGAGATTGGAGGTGTTGGTTACAGCTGCCCTGCCCTATAAAAAACACAGTTATTAAATCCAAGGGTTCACATACTTTTTCCACCTGCACTGTGAATGTTTACATGGTGTGTTCAATAAAAACATGGCAACATTTCATTCTTTGTGTGTTATTAGTTTAAGCAGACTGTGATTGTCTATTGTTGTGACTTTGATGATGATCAGATCACATTTTATGACCAATTTGTGCAGAAATCCATATCATTCCAAAGGGTTCACATACTTTTTCTTGCAACTGTGTATATATATGTGAGTGTGTGCTGTATATGTGTGAGAGTGTGCATGCTGTGTGTGTCTGACAGTGCTGTTAGTGTGAGTATGCTGTGTGTGTGTGAGGGTGCTGTTAGTGTGAGTGTTTAAAAAAAAAAAAAAAAATATTATATCCCCTCTCCCTTCTTACCTATAGCCTGGGATGGGGGGAGCCGGGCTGCCATAGAGTGGGGACCGTGCTGCCATCCCTGGTGGTCTTAGTGGTGAGAGTGAACTCTAGCGAGATCTGAGCGTTGCCGTGGTAACCGCGCCAACGCTTCGACCTCGCGAGAGGAGACCAGCTGAGCTGCTGGCTAGAGCTCCCCGGGTCCTCTCCTGCCTTCCTCTGGCCGCATATTAGTGCCTGTGCCCACCGGCCCATGAAGGCACACAGCAGGGCCGGCGTTCAGATAGCGCCAACTCTGCCTGGGCCGGCTGATCTCCCCTGTCTGCCTTGGCCCACCAAGCATTTTTCCGGCATGCCCGATGGCCAGTTCGGGCCTGTGTATATATCCTTCTCAGTATTCTCTTTCACCCTGTTTTTTGCTCATCCTGTATAACGTCAAATTATTTATTTAGATAAGGTACATATCATTTTTTAGTGGCATATGATTGTTTAATGCTGTGGGACAGAACATTTCATGTATGCCAAACTTCATCTGAAAATTATTTGTGTCTGGTAGAAAATCACAAACTCTTAGCCGACTTCTCTAACAGGCAGGAATGTTGTCAGCCACAGTTACTAACTCTGAGCTAAGCTCAGACAGACCTGGCACAAGAACAAACACTTGTGATACTGCACTGACAAAAAGTGTCAGTTCTAATGAAACATCTGTTTTAAAGTGGAAAAATAATTAAGAAAGTCTAGCTAAAGTACACACGGTTTGAAAGGTTATTAAAGTAATGCTCCAAGCACCATAACACATCACAGCTCACTGTAGAGGCTGTGGTGCCAAAAGAGCTGTGGTACATACCATTGTAATTTCTAAAAAACATTTTAATATGGTTTGGCAACTTACCCGAATCCTACTGTGCACCTACAGCTGCATACCCTGTTTCTGGTCTTCTCCTGGTTATCTCTATTGAACTAAGCAAAGTCATGCAAGACTTTGCTCATTAGCTGAGGGCAACATCTGCCTCTTAGCTGATAAAAGCGGTCTTGTGTTATCCGAGCTTAGATGGTGGAGAAGCCTGGATGAGACATGGGCACCTGGGGCACCCAGGTTAACTGTCAAAGCATAGTAAAATTATTTGACAGCTTACATTAAGACCGCGCCAGGGCACTCCTGGCACCATAACCACCACAGTGGGATATCAATGTTGCTGCAGAGCCACTAATATGGAACAGAAGGCTGCATTTAGACTATATATATATATATATATATATATATATATATACATACACACACGCGTGTGTGTGTGTATATATCAGACTAATATAGTCTGTTAAAAACAAAAACAATGACTTGGTCCGCTTATCTAAATTAAGGGGACATTCTAAGCAGTATGCTGTAGTGGTTATGGTGCTAAAAGTGCCCTGGGGTTCCCCCCAATGTAAGTATTCAATCTGCTTGGTAACTGACTGGCAATTTACCTGGGTTCAGCTGAGGCAACTCCCCACTTCCTGATAGGATGTGAGAGACACAAATTCCTGCTAGAAGCCTCCTTTGTTTCCACTGACAGGCTTAGCTCAAAGGAGAGTACTTCCAGCTAGTGATGAAGCAGGGAGCTGCGTCTGATAGTAGTAACTTTCTAGCTCATTCATTTCACTACAGATTAATGAGAGAGTAGTGAATAATCAGAGCTAGGATGTTACTTAAATTATAAGATACCCTGAGCCTGAGTGCACACAGGGAAGCCTCCACAGACACGATTCACACTTAAAGGACCACTCTAGGCACCCAGACCACTTCAGCTTTATGAAATGGTCTGGGTGCCAGGTACCTCTAGGATTAACCCTTTTTTTTTATAAACATAGCAGTTTCAGAGAAACTGCTATGTTTATACTGAGGGTTAATCCAGCCTCCAGAGCCTCTAGTGGCTGTCTCATTGACAGCCGCTAGAGGCGCTTACGTGCTTCTCACCTCAGGTGAAAAATTACAGTGAGAGCACGCTAAAGCGTCTCCATAGGAAAGCATTGTAAATGCTTTCCCATGCACCGCTGAATGCGCGCGCTACGCCGCTGCTCCCGGGCCGCTGGCGCATTCAGCCGGCGACGCCGCGAAAGCAAAGGAGGAGAGGAGGAGTTTCCCCGCCGGCGCTGGAGAAAGGTAGTGTTTAACCCCTTCCCTCCAGAGCCCGGCGGGAGGGGGTCCCTGAGGGTGGGGCACCCTCAGGGCACTATAGTGCCAGGAAAACGAGTATGTTTTCCTGGCACTATAGTGGTCCTTTAAGAACAAATTCTATCCACTGTAGAAGCCAGCTATTTATGAGTAGCTCCCGAGATGCCGTCCTGACCCCCAGATGCAGTTGGACCAGTGAGGAACACGTGCAGGACTGTATTAAAGCTTGGTTTTAGTAGTTTTTTTATCAGTCATCAGTGTGCAATTCTACCCATGAAATCTCTAATTTAAGGAAAACTCTGGAACTTACACCACTGAATAAAAACATGTAGAACAATCTATTACTTGTCTTAACGTTTATCATGTGATGGTCTAATTTTATTTTAAGATTTAGCAAAGGATGTTGCAATCCAGTTCAGTCCAGGGCACACTTTGCAAATGAAGAGGAGGAAAATAAACACAGTTTATTTTCCCTGTATGTTTTCCTATGCTGACTGTTAGGGTCAAAGGACAAAGATTATAACAATTATTAAGAGGGAGAAAAGATGGAAGTGCTAACTTGCAGGATACAGAAGTGTTGATTTCTTCATTTAATTTTATTTTTCACACCTCAGAAATACACATTTGTTAAATATAGGGAATAAGTGAACCTAATATTGATTCCATATCACATTTATGGCAAGCTCCCAAGCATGACTCAAAGTATTGTTTTTAAAACATTAGCCATACACGTTCAGTTTGGGACTGACAGTTTAATTTAATAGAAAAATGAAGCGCTCCACTTTAAATTCGTTATTTGATATGCATGGTGGTTCATAAATTAGGGGTAAGTGCGCTAAATTGTGAAGCAACAAAATAACGACATAAGACTTAGAAAAAGGGGAAAGGGGGATTTGTAAAATATTTGCCCCAAGTTACATTTTAAGGGCTTTGTGCTTCTTGTTTCATTCGACTGAGTTGCTCTCCAGTTCCTTTCTTATAAGCTAGTTCTTAATCATTATGAACTCTTTGTGTTTTCCACTTGCAAGTATTGAGATATACATTTTATATTTTAAAGTATGCATATATCAGTTAGCTGTTTTAAATATATGTGTATATAAATGATTATGATGTGAAACCTGTTGGTAGGTATGATATAACATAAACAATGACTGGCTTTTCTTTTGTTCTCGCATTGCTCAGACTGGCCCGTGCAAAAATGAAGGCACCTGTACAGTTACATGGAATGACTTCACATGCAAATGTCCATCCAGCTTCACTGGGAAAACGTGTGAAGAACCCCTATGGTGTGAGAAGAAGCCTTGCCCTTCTGAAACTATGTGTGAAGATGTCCCCGGAGGATACGTGTGTATGGATATTTCACTATTATGCAGATTATGTGATATAGTAGCACACTTTACTTCACTGCATTTTAATTTTTAAGCAATGTTCATTTTCAAGTTGTTTTTGTTTAGTTTTTGTTTTTGATTATCCTACCTCTCTGTTGCATTTCAGTTTAAATGTAAATATACATTAACCTTTTTATTGTTTAAAAAGGAAAAATAATTTGAAAAAAATAAAAAAATTTGACTTCTTTTTACAGGTCTGGCCAATGCCACATTTTTAGGTGGCCATTCAGTCATATTCTCTTCAAACGTTTCCACAGATCAACAACTTACATATGTGTCCTTGAATTTCCGAACCAGAGATAAGAGTGCTGTTCTTCTGAAAGCTTCTAAAGATGTGGACTACATTTCCATTGCAATTCATGATGGCCATTTGCAGTTGAAATTACAGACTGGAAATAGTGTTGAACATGTCCAGTTTGTTGGAACAATAGAGATTTCTGACGCCACTTGGCACAGATTAGTAATAAAAATGGATGATCCTTCTGAACAGCTTTCAAAATGGATAATACAATTGGATAACGTAATTAACATAATTCCAGAGGGTCGAGCTGGCAGTTTGAATTTCTTGAGAAAGGATGCTTCAATTGTGTTGGCTGAAAATTACACTGGATGTCTTGGTCAAGTAACCATTGGAGGGATTCACCTGCTATTTACAGACAATCCATTTACGCAACCGTTTATTAGAGGTGCTGGTATGATGCAACTGGGTTGTAAAGGGAGCGATGTGTGCAGTAAAAAGCCATGCTTAAATAATGGAGAATGTCGAGATCTCTTTAACGCTTTCAGTTGTACCTGCAGGGTTGGGTGGGAAGGTCAACATTGTGAGGTAGACATTAACGAGTGCAAACTCAACAATTGCACTCATGGCTGGTGTGAAAACCTGGTGGGTGATTATAAGTGCATCTGTGATGCTGGTTATACTGGAAGAAATTGTGAAACCGATGTGGACGACTGCCAGAACCATCAATGCCAGAATGGGGGTTCCTGCATTGATGGTGTGAATAGCTACACTTGCAAATGCTCAGCCAGCTATGCCGGGAATTACTGCCAGTAAGAGTTCTTTAATTTACTACAGCTTTAAAAGTTCTGTATTTGTTCACCTTAATGTGCTTTGATTAAAATGCAGCCAGGTTCCTATTTTAAGAAGCAATTTAATTTAAAAATGCTTTTTTGTTCTTAACTGATTTATGAATATACAAACAGATTAAAATAATTATAATCTTAGCAAGGCATTCTACATTTATTTGGAAGATACGTTTCAGTGTGAAGGTGCTCATATTAGAATTTCATCACATTTACCAAACCCTCAGTGAGAGTTATTCATAAAAAAAGGCTGAACTGAACATATGATGCCATCAGACTATTTGGATCTGTGAGTTGCAAATTAGCTCCAGTTGGCCTCTGTGCAGAAAACAGGAAATGGTTCTAAACTCTTTGATGATGCTTTGTGTCCAGATTAGCTAGAATTTTTTTTCACTGACACTATTCAATACTCTATTTTATTTCCTCAAAGTGACAAATACTTCTGCCTTGACTTTGGAGACAAGTGAGTTTATCATTGACTCAATACGACCTGTGCTAAAGTGAACTTGTATAACCCTGTGTGTATATTTAAAGTGGCTCTGTCACCTTGGGGTCCCCTCTAAAGACACCTGAAGGTGACATCCCCACTCAGAGTGTGGCAGCCTGGGTATGCAGGGGAAGGTAGTTATATTTACCCAAAGCTCTCCTCCCATGTACATGCCTATCTTCCTTCTTCAGTTCTTTAGGCTTCATGTGCAAGGTGATAAATAAAATGAGATGTGCTCATAGACAATACTTGTCAGTTTGTATCCATCCTTTGTCTAACAATGGTGCATATACAAAAAATAGAATAAACATTAACCCCTTAAGGACACATGACATGTGTGACATGTCATGATTCCCTTTTATTCCAGAAGTTTAGTCCTTAAGGGGTTAAACTATAATAAGTGCAGATTGTTGTAGATAATGTAATAATCAGAATTTGTGTCAAACTTATAGAATAATTGCAAATGCATAGATATCTCCAATATAATCACAATTTAAAAAATATAAGTAGAGGTGATATAAAGCAGATCCCATCCTTCGTGATTAATAGTAGTGCTGAGAACTTACTAGATAGTAGAGAACTCTATCTCGACTCAATTTATGCGCCCAGTCAGAGGTTGCACATGAGTGTATGCAGCTTTTTCCTCCAGATGTGTTGTAGGTAATAGTAAAACCATGTTTATTAAAACAATAAAACAAAACAAAAAATGCTGTTAAAAGCAGTGGGAGTGTTATAATAGCATGTGGCTAATGCAAGGTCCGCCTTCCCCAACTGTGCAGTTAGGTGCGTTTTGCACACTGAGTGCTACTTCCAGTGGAAATTAAAGGATCACTTTAGTGTCAGGAAAACATACCCGTTTTCCTGACACTATGTAATCCTTGGGGGACCTTTACCCTCAGGGTCCCCCTCCTGTGACCCCTTCAGCAGCTTACCTTAATCCAGCGCCGTGCTCCTTGGTGACCTCTCCTCCCCGCCGACTTCAGCTCCTGAGTGGAGTGGAAAGCACATTTCTCAATGCTTTCCTGTGGACGTTCTGCACGCGGGATGCGAATTTCGCATCCAGTGTTGCAGAAGCGCCTCTAGCGGCTGTCAGGAAGACAGCCACTAGAGGCTGGCTTAACCCTGCTATGTAAAGTATGCATATGTTTACATGTGAAGGGTTAAAACCTGAGTGACCTGGCACCCAGACCACTTCATTGAGCTGAAGTGGTCTGGGTGCCTATAGTGTCCCTTTAAGTCCTAAATCACTTGATCGGAATAAATACCACCACCAGGTCCTCTGATTCTCAAGTCTTAATTGCATACATATAATCATGCTATCACTTATAAAAAACAGACTAGCAAACCGCTATATCCTGTATTAAGGCACCCACTGCTTATAATAGCATTGTTTTTGGGTTTTTTTTTAAATGTTTTGCTTTTACCTATGATACTTGGCCATTTTTATTTGTAGAAATATAGGAATGTCCTAAGTTCACATCCTAAGATGCCGGGGTACCGCTGGAGCTTGACAAGGAACGTCTGGAGGAGAAAGCTTGACGAAGAACGTCTGGAGGAGAAAGCTGCATACACTCATTTTCAATTTCTAAGACCAGGGCACTATAAAATGAACTGACATAGGGCTCTCAATCTAGTAAGTTGTTAGCAGAACTACTTTTCACAAAGGATGGGATCTGCTTTATATAACCTATTTTTATTAAATTGTTATAATATTGGAGATATCTATGCATTTGCAATTACACTGTATGATTATTTTACACAAATTTTGATTATTGAATTATCTAAAATAATCTGCACTATTATTGTTTTATGGTTTTTTTCTAATATTTATATGCAGCATTGTTAAACAAAGGATTGATCCAAACAGATAAACTGAAAGTAGTTTCCACGAGAGCACCTCATTCTATTTATCACTTTTCTTTAAATCTTGGACTGAAGTGTGGGGGATCAGTCACTACTGGGAGTTTTAGCTGTCTAAATTATTGTCTGCTTCTTTTCTGAGCACCTAGTTGATATCACTATATATTGTTTGTTTGTATCTTCATTTGCAAGGAGCTGCATCACTGCTGTACTCTTGCGCATGCAAAAGACTGCAACCTCCAGCTCAATGATTTCAATGGAGACATGAGTCAGACATAAAGATTTTATCCTGAAGTACTCAAATAGTGACATGAAGTGATAGAGCTCATTGAAGTGGTCTGGGTGCAGTGTCCCTATTGCACTTAGTGCTGCAATTTAAAACATTGCAGTTCCAGAAAATCTGCAATGTTTACATTGTAGCACCAAGTCTTCCTGGTTAGTAGACAGCCACTGGAAGCACTTCCTGGATCCAAACGTACCTTTTTTCCGGTAACAGACACTGGACGTCCTCACGCTCTGCTTGAGGACATTGAGCGTCAGATTTTTTTCTCGTAGGAAAGCATTGATTCAATGTTTTTCTATGGGGAAGTCTAATGAGCATGCGCATTGGCGCCTGCTCATCGCAGGACATTGGAAGAGGTGGAGCTGCAACCCAACACCGAGAGACATTAGCCCTGTGGTAAGGTAAAGTTTTTAACTCTTTATTTACTGACTGGGGAGCGCAAGGGAGGGGCAGGGCAGAGGGAGCTATAGTGCCAGAAATACAGCTTTGTATTCCTGGCACTTATAGTACCCCTTTGAAAGTTGCTTTTGTACCTTTGCATATTTATAAAAGACTCTCAAGGCCACACCCCAATGAGTTGTATGTTGGCCCTGGAGATGCTATATATCAGGCTCTCCTCCACGGATCCAACCTGATTGGTAAGCAGTTCTTCTTACCTGAAGCTCTCTATCACGCAGTGTGTGTGAGAGGATACATGTTTCCCACAGCCATCACTAGCACTAGAAACCCAACCTTTTGTCAACTTCAGTCTTGTACCATAGTACAATCAATATGATTATTTAATGTACATTATAGTTTTATTAATTTCATCTTTTATTTTTATTTATTTGCATTCCATAACATCTACCCAGTGTTCATGTTGCAATATACTTTTTATTTTGAGTGTCTTAAATGTGGTGAGGTGTTTGAATTATTTTAAATAAAGTTACTGCAGACATATGAACATGTGGCTCTCTTTTGACAGGTGGCCATTTCCGCCAGAAAAGTGCAATAAAAGCAACACGTGTCTGAATGGAGGTGTATGTAACAGTGGAATCTGGGGAGCTAATTGTACCTGCAGACCTGGTTTCAGCGGAAGGAGGTAAAAGAAAATGGTCTACCAGTTCTCTTAATACGTTAAGGACCCATGACCAAAACATTCCAGCATTCTGTATTTTACCATCATGGACCGTTGTGAGGATGGTAATTTAGAACCCCAGGTATCATTGCATATACCTGGGGCTCCCCTCTGTTAGCTGGTGCCAGGGATCTCTCTGCCTGCCACCTGCAGTCCAATCACTGGGTGCAGAGGGTAATCAGTACTGGGCTATGCAGACTGGCCAGAACTGTCCCCAATGAGTGATCGTGGCTGCAGGTGATATTTAAACCATGTTGTTTCAACTTGTCACAATATGATTTAGCAGGAAATAATTGCTCTGCAATATAAGGAATTCACTAAGCTGATGTAAGCAGGGGATTCCGTTTGCTGACATCAAATCCATTGCTTTTTAGGGTTAACGGTAAGTATTGGGATCAGCAAGGAAATCCTTCTAACACTGTTGCTAAAGTTAGTATTAGGGTTACACTTGGGCATTCATTTTCGAATGAGTGCAAATTTGTCTGAATTTTTCACTTTTTGTTTTTCACATTTACTTGCAATTTGCACTAAATGACCAAAAAACAAAGTGATCAGGGATGAAAATTAGTCCATGCACTTTGTTAATTTATCATCTGTCTAATTACAATGAGGAAACGTTAAGCTCCCTCCCTCCTTGTCATTAGATCATTTAAAAATGGAAGTGGCGGGGAGCTTTATTCCCCACCTCTTCATAACCGCAGTGTGTTAAATTAACAATGCATAAAATAATTATACATAGGGTCCCTCTCTGCCCCCATATATGGTCAAGTTGCCTCTTATAGGGGCTTTTCCTACTATGCTTGGTTTGTCTTTTTTTTTTTTTCATTTCTATACAGTCCTTTTCTTTATTTAATAGTTGCGATGAGGCTTTTCATATATATATATTATATATATATATATATTTTTATTTTTTTTGGACCTTTATTTGGACTGAAGGAAGACCATAAAAAGACTCCCCATTAATTTTATTTAATGGCCCAACCCTCTGGCCAAGGGGAAAACACTATGTCTTTGTCACATTATTTTTTATTTAGGTGGAGGTGGGAGCATGGAGGGGACACTATGTCTCCCACCCTTAGCTTTATTATTTATTCGTAGCATTTACAGTATGACAGCAAGTAGTCAGTAGCATTCCTCTACCTACGGCATAGCAGGCAGCGCCATGTGTAAGGTTTTAAGCCTAATTTTTATTAATATTCACCCCATAGGTTTTTATTTATTGCTTTAAACCTTATAGAATTGGGGGAAGGAATAACGGAGAGCTCTGCTTCCTGACTTTTCCATTTTAACCCCTCACTTGCCAGCTTGCTACCCACTGCAAATAGATATGGGCTAGACTGCTGTAACTAATAAACTGCACACATATAAACTTAATATAAATGTAAACAACAAAATATATAAAGGTGGTACTCTAATAATCTCTGGAAATGTATTAAATATTATATTTATATAACATTGATTATAAAAATAACATTATTTTTTATATATGGTAACTTCTGTTTAACAGACATTAACCCTCTTTAACATACATCTAACTTTATCTTTAACCCTGCATTCATTTACACAGCTGCATACACACATTATACTTACAGATTCAACCAGAATACAATCAGAAATACAATTACCTGACACGTAAATCTGACCCTGCCATCATAACCACTACAGTGGGCTGTAGTGGTTATGATGATTGGAGTAACCCTTTAAGTGCAAAACAAGCAGATTGTGGGTAGGTCCTTAAGAGGGTAAATGAACATGTACTATGCCAGATTTATGCAGTTTCAGAGAGTTTGACATGAGGATATCCAGCACCTAGAAAATCACCATAAGAAAGCATTGAGGCAACTATGGGAAAATGCCTGACACGCACAGCGCTTTCCACGTATGTGGGGACACCAAAAGGCACAAAATGGCTTTAAATTATATTAAACCAGTGCAATTTTAGTTTTTGCACAATAACGTCCATAGTGATTTTCACACCAAATATTCAGGGCTGAAGAGCTTATTAAGAGAAGCAAAGTGGCATTCTAAGCCATAGGTTCTCAACATGTGTTCTGTGTACCCCAGGTAATACGTGGACCGAAAGCTGGCCCGCTGGCAGCCTTAGGGCCCCCCAGGAGACAACTAGTAGGTGCATGCTTACCCACCTGGCAGGAGCCTACTCTGCTCCAATGTGCTGTGTTCAGAGGGGAATGAAGGCGGGCAGCGATGGAGCGCTGATGTTTGTGCTCTACCAGCACTGCTGCCTCGTGCATCCTGTGGTGATGCTGGGAGCCGAGCTATGATGACACTCAAGCCCTGGCAGCACTAAACAGCGTGCAAGGAAGCGGTACTGTAAGAGCATGAATATTACACAAGCCACCAGCTCAGTCACTTTGATAATGTTACCATTCAATACTTATTAGGTTAGTCAAAATTAATTGTCAATGTGGCCGAGATGGGGCAGTCTGATGCTGTTGCTATTTTAGACTGATTAAATGTGGTTTATTCTTGAAAATATGACTGATTTAGATTTTATTTTTTTTCCCCCATGCTCTCAGATGTGAAGTTAATATTAATGATTGCGAGTCAAACCCATGCCTTAATGGAGGGACCTGCCAAGATTCAGTAAATAACTTCAAGTGTATCTGCATCTCAAACTACAGCGGGGTACACTGTGAGGTAGGAGCTGCATCCATGTGTAATTCATTCCTACTATTTGCAAGTTGGACAGCAGTTAAAAACATCACAATAGAACCAAATTATGTTTTGTCTTATATAGGCCTGGATTTAATATTTTGATATATAAATACGTTTTTTAATATATAAACGCATGTCTTCTAGCTTGACTAGTGTGCAGATTTTTGTTTAACATTGTAAAAACTAATATATATATAAAATATTTATTGATATTTTATTCGTTTTGAAAAAAAAAAACATTGTAAAAGATTATCCAAAATATTTAATCATTTGAAAAACTTATCTAAAAATATTAAAGGGACACTATAGTCACCTGAACAACTTTAGCTTAATGAAGCAGTTTTGGTGTATAAAACATGCCCCTGCAGCCTCACTGCTCAATCCTCTGCCATTTAGGAGTTAAATCCCTTTGTTTATGAACCCTAGTCACACCTCCCTGCAAGTGACTTGCACAGCCTTCCATAAACACTTCCTGTAAAGAGAGCCCTATTTAGTCTTTCTTTATTGCAAGTTCTGTTTAATTAAGATTTTCTTATCCCCTGCTATGTTAATAGCTTGCTAGACCCTGCAAGAGCCTCCTGTATGTGAATAAAGTTCAATTTAGAGATTGAGATACAATTATTTAAGGTAAATTACATCTGTTTGAAAGTGAAACCAGTTTTTTTTTTCATGCAGGCTCTGTCAATCATAGCCAGGAGAGGTGTGGCTAGGGCTGCATAAACAGAAACAAAGTGATTTAACTCCTAAATGACAGTGAATTGAGCAGTGAAATTGCAGGGGAATGATCTATACACTAAAACTGCTCTTTTTAGCTAAAGTCATTTAGGTGACTGTAGTGCTCCTTTAAATCAAGGCCCATAGAGGTTTCCAATAAAATGTATTTGAGCATCTCTTGATACACTATATTTCATAACACTTTTTTTTCCAACTGTAGTCCTGTGTATAGAGGTAAACTATAGAGTGAAACACATTGTACCTAAAATGAATTATGGGTCCGAACATACTTATTTTAGGGGTGGCCTGATGTTCTGAATCTTTATAGTTTTTTTTTTTTTATTATTTCAGTTTATTTTATATGTTCTAAGTCAATGTTCTATACATTCATGTGCAGCTGTCTTGTAAATAATCCCTATACTGCTCTCCTGATGCTCACATCGTTTAGGATGAGTTTTGTCTTTGCTGTTGCTTTTGTCAGGTCTTTGCATGTTTATTAAAACACCTGTTAACACTTTGCATGGTCTATGTAACTGTATCTGTCTTTCATGTGCCTTCTCACAGTCCGCTTCCTGGATTTCCACTTGACACAATGTCTTATTAACCAATGCCAGTGGCTCAAATAAACACTTACATTCTCAAATAAATAACTTCTGCTCACATCATTCTCTAGTCCTGCACTATGGAGGACGGTAAAAACATGTTCATGTTTAACAGGAAACAAGAAGAGCTACCAATATATCCGCCAAAGGAGCAGTACAACTGACAAGGGACACACTCTAGTTTGATAGTTTTGAACAATTTGTAGCCTATGCCATATGCATACCATGGTTCTACTATGCATATTACATAGATAGATATTGCATACGCTATTTCTACTATGCATACTATATAGAAAGATATTGCATACTATATATATATTGCATACTACATAGATATTGCATACTATATAGAAAGATATTGAATACTACATAGATATTGCATACGATATTTCTACATTGCATACTATAGAGAAAGATATTGCATAAGATATTTCTACTATGCATACTATATAGATATTGCATACTATATAGATATTGCATACTATAGTGAAAGATATTGCCTTCTATATTTCTACTATGCATACTATATAGAAAGATATTGCTTAATGTGTTGCTACTGTGGCAGTGTCTGTAATGGCTTTGCATTTCTACTTGACAAGTTGAGACTTTAAATGTCTTGTTTTGGATGTTGTGCAAGAAAGAGATACCCTTCTGCCATCTTTTTCCACCCCAAGGGCAGTGAGTTGCTGGTACTGCTGTGTTGGTGCAGAATATGCATGTTGCTGATATTTTGCATGTGTAACTTTGCATGTACTACTTTACTGTGTATGCTCTTCAAACATTTCTTTCTGTATGTGCTGGTGTAGATACTGTCAACTTTTAGTGCATGAGCATGTATCAATAGGGGTTTCACTTTTTTTGTTTGTAAAAAATAATTGAGCTTATACTGGCTTGAGGTTGTGATATTGATAAGAACAGCAAGTTTTGTACCAGACACTGACATTAGAACGTTGTGTGGCACAAGCTCTGGTGTCCTATGGCGTAGGTGGGCTCAACAAGATTTTTGAGAGAATAAGGGAATCTGCATATTTTACAGCTATCAGTAAGATGTGAAAATATAATAAATTAGCCATGAACCTAATTCCTGTGTCAGCTGTATTTAAGTTGACAATGTTATGTTTTAGGTCACAATTTGATACTTACCTTTTTACTTACACATTGTTGTTCTTCACGCGGGGCTGCTTGTAAAATGGGGTAGGCCTCACTCTTTCCCTTCATATTTTACAGAAAGGCATTGGGGTATCTGTCTTCCCACTCCCACTCCTTGGAATTGCTGTCCCTGTATTATGCGGGGTTTTGCTTCTCCTTGTCATTGTGGTCATTTTCATGGTGGTGACAGCGAGGAAGAGGAGACAGTCAGAAGGAACATACAGTCCAAGTCAACAGGAGGTGGCAGGTGCACGGCTTGAAATGGACAGCGTTCTTAAAGTTCCCCCTGAAGAGCGATTGATATAAGCCGATTGGAGTATGGATCTCAAAATCTGCCACTGCAGTGCCAAATTCTCAAAGTAAAAAATACATTTCTGGGACCTGATAGATGAGCTTATGCTCAGGTAACCATCATCTTGTGGATGGATAAATGGCAGTAAAGGGTTAGATCACATGCAAGGAATGATCACATGCAAATTCTATTGGCCATTACAACAAAGATTCTATAGCATTTTTGTAAGAGCCGGCAATTTTCTATGAAAATGTCAGGTGGTTTAATTGTTACTCTTCTTTTTTTTTTTTCTTGTCATTTTTCTTAAAAAAACAAATTAAAAACTATATAGAAGCAACTTTCTTCTATAAGGGAAAGGTTCTATATAAATGTCAGTTCTCTTGGACTAATGAACAGCAAGACAATTTGGTCATTTATAACCAAGGCTTTCTCTAAATATCCATTCTGCAAAAGTACAGAACTTGCTAAAGCCTCTCATTGTTTATATGAGCTTAGGAAGCAGACAACATATTTATGAATGCCATATATTGGCATATTCACTAACACAAGCACAATAAGACGATTGGTAAAATATCTACAGTTTGATTGGGGACCAGATACTTGTAGGCCTTATGTCCGAAGGCCATTGAGCTTTATACACAAAGTCAAATCTAACCTTGGAAAACAATACAATATATAGTCTGCAGCTACAACCTATCCTTTATTCCGCTGTGTGTGTGTGTGTGTGTGTGTGTGTGTATATATATATATATATATATATATATATAATCTTGCCCTTTGCAATGGATACAAGTGAATAGAGTCACAATGTTAAATGTGTTCAGAAAAAAATGACACTGCAATGTGAATGCTCTTCGTGCCTTAAACCTAAACAATTCTTATTAAGAATTCATTCTCTTTACTCCTATGGTATATGGTGAAAGTGCACTAACAATAACAATTGCTAAAAAAAATGTAGTAGATTATTTAAGAGGGTAGAAAGTTGGAGAATGGAAACATTTGAGTCTGATTTACTATGCTGATACAGTATCTACATAATTAACATACACAAAAGTATGGCTTAATATAGTGATTTGGAAATGTGTTGTGTTTAGAACCTTTTGAATGTCACATAATTGGCAACTTATTTTTTAAGCTGCACAAGGTAATGAGCATTATTTACTTGTGATTAAGATGACGCCTAAATCATTTACACTGAAACTATCACTATCCGTTCCCAAACTAAATGCCCTACAGCAATGCTTAAAGGGAAACTATAGGCACAAATACAACTTTAGCTTAATTGAGCAGTTTTGGTGTATAGAACATGCCCCTGTAGTCTCACTTCTCTATTCTCTGCCATTCAAGAGTTACATCACTTTGTTTATGCAACCTTAGTCACACCTCCCTGCACGTGACTTACACAGCCTTCATAAACACTTCCTGAAAAGGAATCTAGATTTTCTAGGTCACTTTTTTGCACAGAATGCTTAATGTAAAATGTCTTAACTACTGCTTTAATAGCTTTCTAGACTTTGCAGGAGCCTCCTGTGTGTGATTAAACAGAGCATGGGATACAAACGTCTAAAACAAGTTAACATCTGATTGAAAATTAAACTTTTTTTTCATACAGGCTGTGTGAGTCACAGCTAGGGGAGGCGTGGCTAGGGCTGCATAAACAGAAACAAAAGTGATCTAACTTGTAAATTACAGACTGTTGAACAGTAAGACTTCAGAGGCATGATCCATACACCAAAACTGCTTCATTACGCCAAGTTGGTTTGGTGCCTATGGTATCCCTTTAAAAGATTATTTTCTGGCTGCCTTCCTAATACACTGTATATTTATACTGCTCACTGTGAAATGTCATTACTTATGTAAAGCATACAACAGGCCTTAGAAAAAGGCATAGTTGTGTGTCTGCACTACAGGTATCATGGTGTTCTACATTGCTGCCTTAAATAAATCTACGTAGAGAAAATTTGCATTATGACTCTGGACTCATGCTATAAGAAATTACTGTGAGTTCTATCTATAGAGGCAAAAACAGGAATGGTGAATCTAGTAGTACAATTGCAACATGCTTCATATAAACTAATCTTGCTGCTTGTTTCTCTGTTTATAGCAATTAACCCAATAATTGCCCCAGTTTTCCATTGACTAATAGAGCCATGTGTTGTAAGATA
Organism: Pelobates cultripes; assembly: GCA_933207985.1. Classification (NCBI taxonomy): domain Eukaryota; kingdom Metazoa; phylum Chordata; class Amphibia; order Anura; family Pelobatidae; genus Pelobates; species Pelobates cultripes. The sequence goes on along the minus strand of OW240920.1, from coordinate 100,555,021 downwards.
TATTAAATAGCTTCCAGAAATCCATCAGTTAGTTGTTATCCTGCAATGTAAGAGGTATTTGTTGGAATATTGTAATGTAATGTGTGAACAGTATTCAGGAGAAACAAAAACAAATAAGGCGTGCAGAATCACACAGGGTAAATAACTGTATACTGATGCACGTGCCCCACTGTAGAACCTAGTTTAGGTAACTTTACAAGCCTTTAGATTAGATAATAAAAAGTATATGCAGTCTCATAGACAATGACAATAACTGGTGGTGGCTGATAATAGAATATACAAAAGAAATAGCATGATATGAATGTATATTTTTTTAAAAATCATCTAGAAATATATAACTATGCATGTGCTCTAGCACAGTATGGTCATTTGTGTGCCATGGCAGTAACAGAATAAAGCTCTACTTGGGTGAGATATCTATGTGAAAGACTTTCATATCATCTTGGAAAATTGGGATATCATTAGAAGTAACACTTGAATGCCTCTTAAATATCTACCGGTATGTATTTGCGTTGGATACGACAAGATTTTCTTCAAGATATCACCAATATCCTTAATTTGGAGAGCCTGCAGAAATTTCTTGGTGCTCGTGCATTCCCTCTGACGTTATCCCAATCCCAATTTTAAAGCAAGATTATTAAAACACGTTAGTCCAAAGTAGGTAAGATCTTACTTGAGTGGTAAATTATAATGAAATGATTATCCAGTGATGGCAAGTGGAACTGTATTCTGTTATGAAGCCCTGGCCAAAAGTGTCCATATTTTGCTTGTGCGCATATTTTATTATAAGTTTGATTCTTAATCTAAGGGTATGTAAAATGATCCTCTGTTGCAAGAGTGGTTCACTGTACAATTACATACACTAAGCAATTCTGTTTATTTGTTTTTGTTTCTCTAGTGATATATGTTGGTGGATTCATTTCTGTTGTGTCTTTTCTGTTTTTGTATAAACCGTATTGTGCACTGTAATAGCAATTCACCTATCTGCCAACATGGTCAAACACTGTTTTTTTAACCCTTTCAGTGCCATTGACGTGTAAAATTATTTCATATCATCAGGCACTAAAGGCTTTACCACTAAAAGTCTTGTGTACAAACTGTATATAATAGTGATGTGTGTATATATTGTAATACAACAAAATGTGGAAAGGACTGTATCTGCAAATACTTGGTGAATATCTGTCAAATGCAACAGCAAACTCCGATAACAACTTAGGACAATGCTGCCTTTCTAACAACTTGTTTAAGATCATGTGATTTCTATTTCATTGTATAAAAAGATATGTTGTAGGTCTTTACACTGGATTTAACCACACATAAACATATTTATTGTTAATTTGGATACAAACTTGGTTATTTGTGCAATTGATTAACTTGGAACTTTTCTTGGAAATTAGTGCTTAAAGTGCACCTGTCACGTGTCTAGGTGCTGTATAGTGGCTAATATCAGTCACAAGCTGACTTCCAAAATCGGTCCTCATTCCTTTACTCCATCTGATTATTGAAATATGATATGTTCTAGCAGCTTCAGAGGGTGAGACAACTCGAGGCACATGGCGATAGTGCTAGGTTTGTTCCCTGGTATCTATAGAATGTAACTTTATGCTTATGTTGTCTTTTTTAAAAAAAAATTTTTTATTATTCTTTAATTTTGGTGCACAATCAGGTATACAGAAGCTCTTCTTGCCACAACAGCAAGAACAAGCGCATTCATAATAATGCAGTGTGACAGGAGCAAGACATTGAGTGAAACATGACATCACGTAAAAACAGTACTCACATTTTGTATATATGTATATCAGGGGTGTAGCCCCGGACGAGGAGAAGAGATTAAACAGTCTAGCTTAATTGTTTCAGGAAATAGTATATCAATAAACTGCAATCTTTAAGTTTGGATTCCAATATTGTTGAATGGGTAAGGCAGTGGCTGAGTGACAGGCAACAGAGGGTTGTAGCCAATGGAGTATATTCAAAGCATGGGCTTGTCACCAGGGTACCTTAGGGATCTGTACTTGGACCTCTTTAATGTTTTTATTAGTGATATTGGAGAAGGTGGTAAGGTATGTCTTTTTGCTGAAGATATGTAACAGGGTTGATGTTCCATGAGGGATAAGCCAAATGGCAAATGATTTTGGTAAACTAAAAAAATGGTCAGCGTTGTGGCAACTGACATTTATTGTGGATAAGTGCAAGATAATGCATCTTGGACGTAAAAACCCAAGGGCTGAGTACAGAATATTTGATAGAGTCCTAACCTCAACATCTGAGGAAAGGGATTTAGAGGTTATTATTTCTGATGACTTAAAGGTAGGCAGGTAATGTAATAGAGCAGCAGGAAATGATAGCAGAATGCTTGGTTGTATAGGGAGAGATATTAGCAGTAGAAAGAGGGAAGTGCTCATGCCATTGTGCAGAACACTGGTAAGACCTCACTTTTGGAGTATTGTACGCAGTACTGGAGACCGTATCTCCAGAAGGATATTGATACTTTAGAGTGAGTTCAGAGAAGGGCTACTAAACTGGTTCATGGATTGCAGGATAAAACTTCCCAGAAAGGTTAAAGGAACTTAACATGTACAGCTTGGAGGAAAGACGAGACAGGGGGATATGATAGAAACATTTAAATACATAAAGGGAATCAACACAGTAAAGTTGGAGACTATATTTAAAGGAAGAAAAACTACCACAACAAGAGGACATAGCCCTAAATTAGAGGGGCAAAGGTTTAAAAATATCTAGAAGTATTTGGGGGCCCCGGGCAAAATTAGATCCCAGGCCCTTTGAAGGCCAAATATATGTGCATTAAATAAATGTTAAATATAACTCATAATACGGCATTCCTTTGGATGTGTATATTGTGAAGACCTGTGTATCAATGCATGTTTGTATTTGAGTCTGTGTGAATGCACTTGTGCATGTCTGGATGACATGTGCTTTTTTGTATATAGTGTCTCTGTGAATGCATATGTGACAGGTGACAGAGTGTGTGAGGGAGAAGGTGACAGGTAGAAGAGTGTGGGAGGTTGTGACTGGTGGCAGAGTGAGGGGTTGAGTGGTGGCAGAGTGAGGGGGAGACACAGTGAGTGGGGGTGACTGGTGGGTGACTAGGGACAGAGAGAGGGAGAGGGGGTGACTAGTGACAGAGTTAGGGAATGGGTGACTAGTGGCAGAGTGAGGGAGGGAAGAGATGACTAGTGACAGAGTGAAGGGATGACTGGTGACATAGTGAGGGAGTGACTAGTGGCAGAGGGAGGGAGTGACTAGTGACAGAGGGAGGGAGTGACTAGTGACAGAGGGAGGTAGTGACTAGTGACTGAGGGAGGGGGTGACAACAACATAGGTCACCCCATCCATCTCTCTGTCACTGTGTCACCCGCTCCCTCACTAGTCACCCCCTCACTCACTCTGTCACTAATCACCCACTCACTCACTCTGTCACTAATCACCCCCTCACTCACTCTGTCCCTAGTCACCCCCTTCCTCACTCTGTCACTAGTCACCCCATCCCTAACTCTGTCACTGTGAAGGAAGGAAGGGGTGACTGGTGACAGAGTGAGGGAAGGGATGATTAGTGGCAGAGTGAGGGAATGACTGGTGACAGAGTGAGGAAGGGAGTGGGTGACTAGTGAGAGTGAGGAAGGGGGTGACACAGTGACTGAGGGAGGGGGTGACTAGTGACAGAGTGAAGGAGATGGTGACTGTCACTAGTCACCCCTTCCCTCCCTCACTCTGTCACTAATCACACCCTCCCTCTCTCTGTCACTAATCACACCCTCCCTCACTCTGTCACTAGAGTGAGGGGGTGACTAGTGACAGAGTGAAGGAGGTGGTGACAGAGTGAGAGAGGGGGTGACACAATGACAGTGTGGGACTGTCACTAGTCACCCCATCCCTCCCTCTGTCACTAATCACAACCACCCTCTCTGTCACTACCCCCTCCCTCACTCTGTCACTAGTTACCCCCTCCCTCACTCTGTCACTAGTCACACCCTCCCTCTCTCTGTCACTAGTCACACCCTCCCTCTCTCGGTCACTAGTCACACCCTCCCTCACTCTGTCACTAGAGTGAGGGGGTGACAGGTGGCAGAGTGAGGGAAGGAAGGGGTTACTAGTGACAGAGTGAGGGAGGTGGTGACTAGTGACAGAGTGAGGGAGGTGGTGACTGTCACTAGTCACCACCTCCCTAACTCTGTCCCTAGTCACCCCCTTCCTCACTCTGTCACTAGTCACCCCTTCCCTCCCTAACTCTGTCACTAGTCACCACTTCCCTCCCTTACTCTGTCACTAGTCACCCCCTCCCTCACTCTGTCACTAGAGTGAGGGGGTGACTAGTGACAGAGTGAGAGAGGTGGTGACTGTCACTAGTCACCACCTCCCTCACTCTGTCACTAGTCACCCCCTCACTCTGTCACTACTCCTTCCCTCCCTCTGTCACTAGTCACCCCTTCCCTCCCTAACTCTGTCACTAGTCACCACTTCCCTCCCTCACTCTGTCACTAGTCACCACCTCCCTCACTCTGTCACTAGTCACCACCTCCCTCTGTCACTACTCCTTCCCTCCCTCTGTCACTAGTCACCCCCTCCCTCCCTTACTCTGTCACTAATCACCCCCTCCCTCACTCGGTCACCAGTCATCCCCTCCCTCTGTCACCAGTCACCCCTTCCTTCCCTCACTCTGCCACTAGTCACCCCTTCCCTCATTCTGTCACCAGTCATTCCCTCACTCTAGTGACAGAGTGAGGGAGGGTGTGACTAGTGAAAGAGTGAGGGAGGGAATGGGTGACTAGTGACAGGGGAGGGAGGGTGTGACTAGTGACAGAATGAGGGAGGGGGTGACTAGTGACAGAGTGAGGGAGGTGGTGACTGTCACTAGTCACCCCATCCCTCCCTCTGTCACTGTGTCACCCACTCCCGCACTCTGTCACTGTGTCACCCACTCCCGCACTCTGTCACTGTGTCACCCACTCCCGCACTCTGTCACTAGTCACCCCATCCCTCCCTCTGTCTCTAGTCACCCACTCCCGCACTCTGTCACTAGTCACCCCCTCCCTCACTCTGTCACTAGTCACCCCTTCCCTCCCTCACTCTGGAAGGGGTGACTAGTGACGGAGGGAGGGAGGGAAGGGGTGACGAGGGAGGGAGGGAAGGGGTGACGAGGGAGGGAGGGAAGGGGTGACGAGGGAGAGAGGGAAGGGGTGACTAGTGACAGTGAGGGGGGCGGTGTTTTGTGCCTACCTGTCTCTCTGCTCCTTGTGGTCTCCCAGGCTGCCGCTCCTTCCCCTCATCGGGCTCTGTGTGTGAGAGGAGAGTACAGGAAGTGATGTCACTTCCTGGCCCCGCCTCTCCCATCACACAGAGCACTGCGGGACAGGGAGAAGGAGACCTGGCAGAGAGGAGGTGAAGCTGCCAGGTCTCATGGGAGGGGTGGTTGCTGGGGCCCTGCGCTGCATCGGGGGCCCCAGCAACCTATTAAAGGAAATGATTTTTTATTTTACATTTGCTGTTCCAGTTGGAGAGATCTCTAATCTCTCCAGCTGGAACATGGCTGTGCGGCCGGGCCCCTGACTGCCTCTGGCCCTCGGTCCATGACCAAAGTGCCAGAGTGGTCAGTCCGCCCATGGAAGTATTACTTTACCGAAAGGGTAGTGGATGCATGGAATAGGCTTCCAGCTGAAGTGGTAGAGGTTAACACATTAAAGGAGTTTAAGCATGCGAGGGATATGCATAAGGCTATCTTAACTATAAGATAAGGCCAGGGACTAATGAAAGTATTTTTTTTAAAAAATGGGCAGACTAGATGGGCCGAATGGTTCTTATCTACCGTCACATTCTTTGTTTCTATGTCATTCCTCTACCAGGTCGGTTTGAGGCATTATACGTGGCCAGCAGAGATTGTATAGATGCAGAGTATTGGTATACTGGGTGTTTGTGGGTGATGTCTTTTAAGATTGAGATTCGAGTGGGAGACTGTAATGTATTAAAAATGGATGCAAATTGAAAAATTGCACATCATGTTAGATATAGCAAATATTGTGTATCAGATCAGTTTAGATGATCTCCCCATCTGTCCTGTATCACCACAAGGAGAGCAAAAAGAGCACTCTACAGCGTGCAGCCACTACTTCCACCACACAAAGGCATATACCGGAGCTGTCCAGGAAACAAAATGAGACCCTAGTGTGGCGCCCTAGCGGGATACAACCCACCTCACCCAGTTTAGCCCACAACCTCTGCCTTACTTATGATGGTACTTAAGCTTTTCTCCCTAAATACCAAGGGGCTGAACTCCCCTAATAAACGTCGCCTAACTCTACGCGAAGCAAAAACCCTCAGAGTGAGTCCTTGTAGCATTTTTTCAGGAGATGCATTTTAAGTGGGGCAGCCAACATAAATTCAACTCCCCAGCGTTCCCCGTAGACTACCACTCATGCTACTCAACAAAAGAGAGGAGTGTATATGCTTATCAGCAAGGATGTGGCCTTTTCCTTGGTGCGCAAAGTGGGGGATAAGAAGGGAAGGTACCTTATATTGCAATGTTATTTGAACAATAAACCCTTAATCAATGTTTATGGGCCAAATGCTAACCAATGTGACTTTGTAGATCTTCTCTTTACATGGTGTCTGTACATGCCTTTGGTGAGGTAATCATTGGAGGCAACACCAATTTCCTACTGGACAGTGACCTGGGCTCCTCCCGGGGCCCAGGACTGGCGGACCAGACACTGAAGCATAGGTCCAAACAAATTTCACACACATGTCGCAAACTACTTGAACTATGTAGACCCCTGGCGGGTAACACACCCCACAGAGAGGGACTATACTTTCCACGCAGTGGCGCACAACATCTATTCGAGAATAGATAGATTCTTCATTCACACCTCCTCTCTAACGGGGATTGAGTGGGATCTGCAGAATTACTTCCGAGAAAATAAAACCCCAGACTCGCCCTTAGACCAAATTTGGCTGGCACACAAAGCCTACATCAGGGGCTGTTTTATTAAACACGCTAGCTACGCCAAAAAAAGCACTTGGAGAAATACACGTCAGTGATCTCTGAACTGACCTTATTAACCCATACCAATAAACACTTTCCCACTGCATCAACCAACACTAGGCTGCTCCTTCTCCAATCCCAGCTTAGAGACATGGAACTGGCCAAGACTACATTCCTCATACGGAGGCTCAAACATAGATACTTCGCTGCTGGTAAAAAGGCAGGGGCGAAATTGACCTCTCAATTGAAACAAAGGGCTGCGGCCTCAAAGATTGCCTCCCTTACGGGCACTAGGGGTAACAAAATATTAGACCCACAGGGGATTATGGACGAGTTTGCACAATATTATGAACAACTGTATAACCTGAAAGACTACCCACAGACAATCAGCCCCTCCACGGCAGCCATAGACGCATTCCTCTCAGACGTTAGCCTCCCGACCCTATCAGCTACCGATATCGAGCAGCTACGATGCCCGTTCACCATGGAGGAGATTGCCTCGGTAATCTCTTCACTCCCATCCCATAAAGCCCCAGGACCTGATGGTCTATCCAACAAATATTACCACACTCTCACAACCCCTCCGAGACTTGTTCAATCATTACACGGTGGAGAGCTCCCTACCAGAGGAGATGCTGCTCGCTCACATCTCCACCTTTCCCAAACCGGGCAAAAGAATGGACCAATGCAAAAATTTCAGGCCCATATCTTTGCTCAACAGTGATGCCAAGATATATGCAAAATTGCTCAGTAACAGACTGCCCCCACTAATACACAAATTGGTTCATAATGATCAATCTGGGTTTGTTCGGGGCCAACTCCCAGAAAGTGTTGAACGTTGTGGCAGGGATGGAGAAGGGACTAGATGCCAAAAAGGCCTTCGACAGACTGAATTTGAACTATATGTCACGAGTACTCACCAAATACAAATTCCCCACGGAAATAATTAAGGGCATACTAGCATTGTATGCCAAGCCCAACGCCAATGTCTCCCACTGGTCCTTTCTACCTTCCACATATCTAACGGGACTCACCAGGGCTGCCCACTGTCCCCCTTCCTCTATTTTCTCTCTCTAGAGCCCCTTGCTTGAAAAATAAGGCTACACTCGGACATACAGGGCATTACACTGAAGGATAGGGACTACTACCTAGCTCTATTCGCTGACTATATCATCGTGGCCCTGTCGGACCCGATCCGATCACTGCCTCCCTTACTGTCCTTACTGACGGAATATGGTGGGGTTTCATATTATCGCTTGAACCAGGAGAAGACACAAGCCCTTCCAATAGGCCTACCCTGGGCGACCATAGACACCCTACAGACCACATTCAAATTAGACTGGCGGAAATCATCCATAACCTACTTAGGAGTTAAAATCGCCCCTTCCATCGAAGGCATAGTGAAACTGAATTACAAACCCCTTATACAGATGTGCCAAACAGAAACCCTTAAATGTAAAAATGCAAAGCTTTCGTGGCTGGGAGGGTGAAGATGTTATTACCGAGATTGCTCTATATTTTTCGAATGCTTCCAGTAGGGATCCCCATGACACTCTGCAAATCATTGTAAGCCATTTGCAGTTCGTACATATGGGGGGGTGGGGTCTTTTACAAAAGATGACGCCCACGAGGGGCATCAGTCTGCCCAATATAGGGCTGTACTATAAGGCCTTACTACTAGCAACGGTAATAGCCCTACATACTCTGGGAGGAGCAGTCCAGTGGGTAGACATGGAACAAGACCAACTTGGCCACCCAAGCTTGACCGATCTCATGTGGTCCCCAAGAGCCCTTTGTAGCCCAACCATAACCCTATACCCCACAACAGCAGCGACTGTTAAGATATGGGACGAGTTCATGTTCTCCTTGGGATGGAGGAAACAGTTCCACCCCAGGACCCCATCGACAGTGCTCAGAGCTGCGAACCCTACGATTCCTCTCTCCAGGTGGACTCTACTGGGAATATCCCATATCCACCAGCTGTACGAGAAAGAAACAATCCTTCCATTCCCGGACATGAAGGAGACATGGGGGGTACCTGAGGGTGACATCTTCCCATATTTACAGCTGAAAAACACGGTCAATACACATGTCAAGTTTACACCCACCACACACAACCGCTTTGACTGCACGATTGGTACCCCACAGGTGCTGGACGGCACCAACAAAGCCTGAGGCCTTCTCCCTATGTTATAAAGCTTGGCTGGTGCTGGCACCAAACAAACCATTGACCTGTAGAAACCACTGGGAAACAGATAGCGGGATAACGTTGACCGACGGGGACTGGATACAGGCCCTAAATGGTATAAAGAAGATGACCAAGTGCTACTTCAATATGGAGGCGCATAGAAAATTACTGTATAGATGGTATATGATGCCCCACCGATTGCATAACATTTTCCCCACCGTACCCGCAGAATGTTGGCAATGTTCTACGGAAGAGTGCACCATGCCATATATTTGGTGGCACTGCAGCGGTATCCGACCTCTGTGGGGCGATGTCAGGGACCTGTTAGAATCTTTGGGTATCTTGGGTTTCCCCATGTCTATCACCACTTGCCTTCTTTTGTTGTTCCCAAGGGAAGTGGAGCAGAACCGCAGACAGCTGATCACGTTAATTCTCATGGCAGCCTGCAATCTGATAGCGCTAAACTGGAAGAAACACACTTGCCTGTCCCTCCAACAACTAAAAGACAAAGTACAACAGTTTTATGTGGATGAGAGGATGTCAACTGACACTGCACACACAACCGCACAGTTTAGGGAGACATGGGAAAAATGGTATAACGAAGGAGAGAATGGCACAAGATAAAAGGGACATGTGGCGGGGGAGAGGGTTGTAGCGGGGAACACAATCACAGGCCCACGCACGCCTACCTAAGGGGACTCCAGTGGTGTAGAGGTGGACACCAGGTGATACTCCTTGGTAGATGCGCAGTGGAGAATATTGCAGATGCCTATTATCATGTCAGGCATGCCTTTACTTATGGTTTTTGTAAATACCTCTGTTACGTATGATTTATGCTTTCTCTTTGCATAGTTCTTATGCATATTGTCATGTGGTTACATGAAGGTCCCGGAACAGACTTGACTCCTTTTCCGACTCATTCCGACTCATTTTTTCTTCTGTATGTAGTCCTCAGCTGCTCAAATTATGCTATATCATCTTACTGTGTCGATGATTTGTATTCATGTTTATATTCATTGAGTTGTAACTATGTACTGGATATATAATTATGAAAACCTTCAATAAAATACAATTATAAAAAAAAAAAAATACAAATAGCGCATATACACACAACACCACACACAGTACAATAAATCCACACACACACTTTTAGCAGACAGCCCATACCCATATATAACAGGCCACCCACATACACCTATGATATCACAAACTGTCTACATAAATGCACATAACCCCACAGACAGCCCCATGCACATAAATACTACAAACAGTACACATAACACATAATGCCCACAAACCTCTCTACACACAATACTGCTGTGTACACACACAGAACACCACAGACATAATACACACAACACCATGCACAGCCCACATATGTACACATAAAACCGTACAAAGCAGCCACCAAGACCATACATAACTTTAAGAGAATTCTTCAACATATTACTGTAAACAAATATATGGTCGGCACACTAAGGAATATAAAGTTTTACTTTGGCACAGCACTACCAAAAGGTTGCCTATCCTTGCTCTTAGAGATGGATATTTGAGAGGAGCAAAAAAAGAAAGAAAACCTTCTACTTGAGCAGAAAATGTGATGCTAGCTTTATTGACCCTTTAAGCATAACACATTACAATACTTTGCATTGGTTAAGCTGAGATCATCAACGGATGATCTTAGCCAAAGAGACAGCGTGGGAAGCAGAATGGTAAACGCTGAATGGTAAGTAATACTCCTCTTCCAAATCCTCAAACGGGGGGACACCTATATAGGTCTCAGGACACTATAGCGTTAGAAAACTTCTTTATATTCCTAATGTTATGGTGTTCCTTTATATTAAGCGTACTTGTGTGAAGGGTAGGGTTTTTTTTGACAATCTGTATTTCCTGAGTTTGCATGTAATCATAACATAAAGTGGGTTGCAACATCATCAATTTTGTAAAGGACACTATACTTTTAGGCAAAAACTAAAACAGAACATAGGTATAAACATAAATTATAGAGGCATTAACGACATGTTCGCCAGGGTGTCTGCTCAGGTTATAGCCGCTTTCTTCCGGTCGCCTCTAGTGGTGAATGGAACAGTCCTTTCCTGGTCTCATGTGTGGGATGCTGAGGTGATAGGTATCTCTGGAGGCCTGTTGCCAGGTGAGTGGCCTACAGCTTGTAGGAAGGATGGAGCGTCTGATATGGAGGTGAGCTTCAGAACAGTGCCGTTCCAAACAACCGCCAGGATCCTTGGAATTAGCCATCTGTAATTCACTTTTGCGTTTCTAAGCTGTCTGTTAACATGGCCCAGTAATTTCTGCCAGTGCAGAGTATTTTGTGTAATGTCGTGGAAGAAGGTGAGCCTGGCCGACTCAAAGTCGAGTGGGATGTTATCTCTTACTGCTGACAGCATAGAATGGCACCTTACAATCACGTCACGTGAAACATTGGGTGGTGCTCTTTGTGCTTTGTTAATGCAGAATTGGCCGTCATGTTCAAGTTTTTCTTGGATTTTCGGTACGAGTACAGCGGTGAGCCGACTCAGATAATGGGGCAGTTCGGCCCAGCCTACCGTTTCTGGCATCCGCCGAATTTTGATGTTCGGCCGGCAATTACAGTACTCCATGGTGTCTAATTAAAGTTGGAATACAGAATTGGTGGACTGCAATTGGCGTAGGGTGCCCCCCACATTTTTTACTTCTTGGCGTATGTCCAGTATGTCTTCTTCTGTGGCCTGGACTCTGTGTCATAGCCTGTATTTCCGTCCGAGCCATGTTCATGTCTGCATCAAACATGTTTCATTTCCCTTATTAGCTGCTTAATGTCACGTTTAGTGGCCGGGGGCCAGGTCATCCCCTTCAGCTTGTGGTGCAAGGGGTGGCTGAGGCTGATGGGAGTCTCCTTGCTCCTCTGGAGTTGGCTCTGAGTTGGTTGGGCCAGGTTCCGTTTCAAGTTCGACCACCATCTTGTGGTTTGAGGGCCGCTGCAGCAGGGCATCAATATCCTGCGTTTCTTTGTTAGCCCCAGGTTGGGGTTTTTGTGTTTTTCGTACCATGTTGGTATTCGTGAGCTGGAGCCTCTTGGGTGCTGGTGGAGAGACGTACTCAGGGTCCGTGTATTGCACAGTGCGTCGCAGCCAGGCCTTTGCAGGCGGGAATGTGACGTAGGCCCGAGTCTTAGTGCAGACTTTCCTGCCCTTCTGGGTAAATGAAAAGGGCATTAGCTGGTATCCCTGCCTTCCGGATTGTTCAGGCACGTGTTTGTTTGATCGTCATACCCAGTGGGCCTATCAATTCTCGGGAGCATTAGGGAATGGCGTCAATTCAGCGATTAGGCTCCGCCCCGATACTATACTTTTTAATGTAATAATTAGGCGAATAAAATTTGTGCTAGGTTGTATAGGTCATAGCTCAGAAGCTAAGCATCAGTAACTCCTATCCTCATTTTCTGATTTTGATTGCTGGTGCAATTATTATTATTACTTATTTATATAGCGCCATCAGATTCCATAGCGCTGTACAATGGGCTTAAGCCCTAGTGTAGTAAACAGGTCGCCTCAGTGGATCACGCCTAGTTAAAGAGAAATTATGTTTGCGGGGAAGGAAAGCTTAAGGAGAAATGGGAAAGGGGTCAAAAATGGGGGTGTAGGTGGCAGAGTAGGCTATGCGGGTGAAGAAAGAGGAGGAAGAGGAAGGGAGTAGAAGAGAAAAAAAGGCAGGTAAGTGGGGGAGGGGAGAGTAAGATGTTATCAATGCTTGAAGTAGTGTCAGGCAGTCTAGTCAGGTCTTCCAACTTAACTCCTATCCTCATTTTCTGATTTTGATTGCTGGTGCAATTATTATTATTACTTATTTATATAGCGCCATCAGATTCCATAGCGCTGTACAATGGGCTTAAGCCCTAGTGTAGTAAACAGGTCGCCTCAGTGGATCACGCCTAGTTAAAGAGAAATTATGTTTGCGGGGAAGGAAAGCTTAAGGAGAAATGGGAAAGGGGTCAAAAATGGGGGTGTAGGTGGCAGAGTAGGCTATGCGGGTGAAGAAAGAGGAGGAAGAGGAAGGGAGTAGAAGAGAAAAAAAGGCAGGTAAGTGGGGGAGGGGAGAGTAAGATGTTATCAATGCTTGAAGTAGTGTCAGGCAGTCTAGTCAGGTCTTCCAACTTTGAGATATAGTTAATCTAAGGGAGCCATATTGCATTACATTTTTCTGTTCTATAAAGAGGCTGTCACGGTTTCTATTTGTTTAATCTCCTCCACCCTGGATATCCACTGGTGGAGTGTTGGTGCTTTTTTTTTTTGACAAAGGATAGAGATCAAAGATTTAGCTGTATTCAGTAAATTAAACAAAGAGAAGGGAGGGTATCCTCTAAAAAAAGGGGAACCTGCCCAGTAGTGTGTCTAGGGGCGACCACATAAGGGGATAACCCTCACTTGTACGTGTAGAAAGAAAACGAATAAGACCCACAGGGTCAGAATTGGGGAGTCCCCTGACGAAATGATATATATATAAAACATAACTTTTAATAAGAAAATATAAGAAAATCCATATAAATAGTCAAAAGATAAATTTAAAATATGAGAAAACAGAGAGACCAGAGAGAGACTGAGTAAAGAATAAATGGAGAGGGATACAGGGGGTATGTAGGGATACCTTGTAGGAAAAAGGCTTCTGACTCTGTAGTCATATAAATGAATATGACTCAAATAGATTGAAGAAATATCCCCCTATACCACTCATACTTGGAATAAATAAATAACACTCTGGTGATATAGTACTGGCTGGTGCTGCTAATAAGGAGACTCAGGGTGGATATATAACTACATCGTTTTTGGCTTGCGATACAAAAGTATCTAAATGTAGAGGATATCGATATAATTGTGAACAGAGAGGTACACAGTTACCTCGCCTGAGAAAAACGCTTCAAATAAAAGACCAACCCACATCCATGCCAGAAAATATGCCCCACTCCCTTGGATTAGCTAAAGTCTCGTGAACGAAACTCTAAACGCCCAACCATGCCGCCCAGAGAGTGCCTCCAAGTCTACAGATAACTAAGATCGAGATTGAAGACGGCACTAAATAGTCTCCCTGCCTTAAGTCTTTCAGTCTATTGATAGCTAAAATCGCAGTTGAAAACGGCACTAGCTGGTCTCCCTGTCTTCTACCTGCCTGACACGTGTTTCGGCGCTATAAAACGCGCCTTCTTCCAAGGCTAATCAAACCTCCAACTGAGAATCAATCTGTATAAATAGCCACAAAGTAAAGGTACCAAGGAGGGGGCGTGTAGTGGCTGCTTGCACCAAAAATTCAGTCCGAGCAGGCCACGCCCCCAAATGCACGTGGCGGGCACCCATTGGGCTGCGCATATATTCAAATACACCCTTGGGGGAGGGGGGGGGACCGAGGATGTACACTCAGTCAGCTCCCTATAAAGTTATAACCAGGCCAGAACCCCTCCCCTGTGGTGTTATGTCGCAGCAAATGTGAATAGGTAAACCAAGTTATCACATCCTTGGTACTGTTCAAAAAGAGAACATCCAATGTATGTAAATAATCAAAAAGGTAAAACAAAATCTTGTTGCTGAAGGAAAGAAGAACGCAGCAGAAATCATGAATCCATTATGTAGTAAAGTGGCACCTGGTGCACATCCTAAAAGACAAACAAATGGGGAATAAAGGAATAATGAATAAGTCATGTGCCAACATAATCTAAACAGGACAAAGTGTCCAAAATGTGGTATGGGCACAGAAATCAATATACATAGGAGTGCAGTAATCCAGGGATCATTGTGTATCATAATGGTCCAGTAAAGGGAGTCACTAGATGGCATACTGTGTATTAAGCAGTCCCATACAAAATCAGGCATATCCAATGGGACTGGTCATAATGTATAAACTCTTAGGGGAGTATTAGTAAGATCTAGACAGACAGGATTGCTATAAATATCAGTATGCCGACTGAACAGACCTAACTTGGAATTGGTACCAAAATGAATAATTTATATCATGAAAGATAACATGGTATGACATGATGTATAAAAAGGTCTGTTGGATCTCCTAGGAAATATTTAAAGGAGATCTAATTAACACGTGATGTACATAAGGTATACGTCCTTTACAGTATAGGAAGTGGTTAAACACCACTTAACAGCCACAGAATCTTAGAAGGATAGTAGGAAGTAGTTGTTGTTAGAACATAAAATATGGAAAATATCTACACATATACCATAACAAAATTAAAGTTGTACATAAAGACCCCTATTTATCCAGATAAGGGGTAAAAGTAAAACCCTCATTTAACCCATGAGGGGCCAAAGTCTTGAACCTGTATATCCAATAACATTCCCGTTTGAGGAGGGTGAGATCAAGGTCACCTCCTCTGCGTCCCAGGGAAACCTTCTCAACTCCTGCAAACCTCAGGCCACTTGGGTCACACTGGTGGCAATTCTTTAGATGTCTTGCCACCGAGGTGTCCTTCAAGTTTCTAACAGAGTGTACATGCTCCATTACTCTTCTCTTAAGGGGACGGATGGTTTTCCCCACATATTTGAGGTATACAATGCCTTTGGTGTTGCAGTTGAAGAAATGTTTTACATTAAGCACCATAGTGTCACTTGAGTCAGTAAGACATTTAGAATCCTTGTTTATATATCTGCATGCTACGCATCTCCCACATTTGTAGGTGCCTTTAGTTGATAGCCAATTATTGTTGGGTCTCTTACCCACAAAGTGACTAGGCACTAAAATCTCCTTGAGGTTTTTTCCTCTCCGTGCTGTGAGTGATACATTGGGGGTCACAACACCTTTAAGTTGCGGATCCTGAGAAATGAGTGGCCAAAATCTTCCCAAGATCTTTTTAGCTTGGTCCCAACCCGAATCAAAACTAGTCACACAGCGAATTACTGTTTGTTCATTCGAGGCTGATTTATCTTTAAGGAGTTCTAATCTATCGCTGTGTAAAGCTCTCTGATACGCATTTTTTAAACAGCGATTCGGATAACCCCTCTCCTTAAATCTAGCTCTGAGTGGCTTAGCTTGGATTGTAAATTCCTCCTTTGTTGAACAGTTTCTCCTCAATCTGAGGTATTGTCCAATTGGAATACCTCTTTTCAGAGGGGTTGGATGCTAAGATTGCGGTCTCAAATATGTGGGGAAAACCATCCGTCCCCTTAAGAGAAGAGTAATGGAGCATGTACACTCTGTTAGAAACTTGAAGGACACCTCGGTGGCAAGACATCTAAAGAATTGCCACCAGGGTAACCCAAGTGGCCTGAGGTTTGCAGGAGTTGAGAAGGTTTCCCTGGGACGCAGAGGAGGTGACCTTGATCTCACCCTCCTCAAACGGGAATGTTATTGGATATACAGGTTCAAGACTTTGGCCCCTCATGGGTTAAATGAGGGTTTTACTTTTACCCCTTATCTGGATAAATAGGGGTCTTTATGTACAACTTTAATTTTGTTATGGTATATGTGTAGATATTTTCCATATTTTATGTTCTAACAACAACTACTTCCTACTATCCTTCTAAGATTCTGTGGCTGTTAAGTGGTGTTTAACCACTTCCTATACTGTAAAGGACGTATACCTTATGTACATCACGTGTTAATTAGATCTCCTTTAAATATTTCCTAGGAGATCCAACAGACCTTTTTATACATCATGTCATACCATGTTATCTTTCATGATATAAATTATTCATTTTGGTACCAATTCCAAGTTAGGTCTGTTCAGTCGGCATACTGATATTTATAGCAATCCTGTCTGTCTAGATCTTACTAATACTCCCCTAAGAGTTTATACATTATGACCAGTCCCATTGGATATGCCTGATTTTGTATGGGACTGCTTAATACACAGTATGCCATCTAGTGACTCCCTTTACTGGACCATTATGATACACAATGATCCCTGGATTACTGCACTCCTATGTATATTGATTTCTGTGCCCATACCACATTTTGGACACTTTGTCCTGTTTAGATTATGTTGGCACATGACTTATTCATTATTCCTTTATTCCCAATTTGTTTGTCTTTTAGGATGTGCACCAGGTGCCACTTTACTACATAATGGATTCATGATTTCTGCTGCGTTCTTCTTTCCTTCAGCAACAAGATTTTGTTTTACCTTTTTGATTATTTACATACATTGGATGTTCTCTTTTTGAACAGTACCAAGGATGTGATAACTTGGTTTACCTATTCACATTTGCTGCGACATAACACCACAGGGGAGGGGTTCTGGCCTGGTTATAACTTTATAGGGAGCTGACTGAGTGTACATCCTCGGTCCCCTCCCCTCCCCCTCCCCTAAGGGTGTATTTGAATATATGCGCAGCCCAATGGGTGCCCGCCACATGCATTTGGGGGCGTGGCCTGCCCGGACTGAATTTTTGGCGCAAGCAGCCACTACACGCCCCCTCCTTGGTACCTTTACTTTGTGGCTATTTATACAGCTTGATTCTCAGTTGGAGGTTTGATTAGCCTCGGAAGAAGGCGCGTTTTATAGCGCCGAAACACGTGTCAGGCAGGTAGAAGACAGGGAGACCAGCTAGTGCCGTTTTCAACTGCGATTTTAGCTATCAATAGACTGAAAGACTTAAGGCAGGGAGACTATTTAGTGCCGTCTTCAATCTCGATCTTAGTTATCTGTAGACTTGGAGGCACTCTCTGGGCGGCATGGTTGGGCGTTTAGAGTTTCGTTCACGAGACTTTAGCTAATCCAAGGGAGTGGGGCATATTTTCTGGCATGGATGTGGGTTGGTCTTTTATTTGAAGCGTTTTTCTCAGGCGAGGTTACTGTGTACCTCTCTGTTCACAATTATATCGATATCCTCTACATTTAGATACTTTTGTATCGCAAGCCAAAAACGATGTAGTTATATATCCACCCTCAGTCTCCTTATTAGCAGCACCAGCCAGTACTATATCACCAGAGTGTTATTTATTTATTCCAAGTATGAGTGGTATAGGGGGATATTTCTTCAATCTATTTGAGTCATATTCATTTATATGACTACAGAGTCAGAAGCCTTTTTCCTACAAGGTATCCCTACATACCCCCTGTATCCCTCTCCATTTATTCTTTACTCAGTCTCTCTCTGGTCTCTCTGTTTTCTCATATTTTAAATTTATCTTTTGACTATTTATATGGATTTTCTTATATTTTCTTATTAAAAGTTACGTTTTATATATATATCATTTCGTCAGGGGGCTCCCCAATTCTGACCCTGTGGGTCTTATTCGTTTTGTATTCAGTAAATGCCTATTAAACAATTGCTTATATCTGTAAATTTAAGAAATGTAAGAACTTACAGTGTCATGGAGTATGTTTCTGCGTAAAGATGCCTGGTTTTGAGGTGGGAACCCGTAGGAAAATTAAGGTTATGAGTGAGTGGTAGCAGGGGATACAAAATTGTTGTGAAACTATGTTTGCGCCTGCATTTGATTCATACCTTAAATGTGGGACTGATGAATGTGTGTTGCAGATGCGTTTGTTGGATCTTGGTCTTGTCTAGCCAGGTCACTGCTAGCAATGAGCAGCTGGAGACTTGTAGGGGGGATTTACCTGCCATTCCACTAGGAGGGGCGTGGAATTTAGGCAATATAAGCACAATACTTCAGGTTCCTAAGTAATACTTCAGGATGGTGCCAGATTCCTAAGTATTTCATACCCTTAAAGGGGAATGAGGCATTCAGAGTGTCAGTGTTCTTGCCCATGATATACGGCAGATTGCTTCCACACTGTCATTCTCTGAAGTTCTGCCTGTGCATAACACTCAGAACGACAGGCGGATGCATATTAGGGACTTTAACTATTGGGTTGGTGAATGGTGTTGGGAGCAAGGATTTGTCTTCATTTCTCATGGTATCTCTGTTTGGAATGGAAATAAACTGTACAAAAAAGATGATTTGCATCTTTCTCACAAGGGAACAAATGTTCTCAGTGAGCAGGTCAGAGGTTTTTCTATGATGTATTTAAACTAGGAGGGGGGTAAAAGGGTGATAAAACATCAATCCATCTGCCCCCAAAACCAAGGACAGAAGGTGCCTGTAGCAAGTGTGTTAAAAATTATAAGCTTAGTCATGTCTACAAATGCTCGCAGTTTAGGGAATAAGATCCATGAACTTGTGGCAATAATGGCAACTGATAATATAGATTTAGTCACTGTTACGGAGACATGGTATAATGAGAAAAATGACTGGGACATAGCAATACCTTCTTTATATTGAAAAGACAGGGAAAGCAAGAAAGGGGGAGGGGTGGCCCTGTGTTATGAATGCTGTGTTATGAATACCATTCACAGTAGTTCCTCCCGAACTGTTAAGAGCTGAGTGATTATAGCTTGCAGTTTGGGTATCAAGACGAATATTCTCCAACTAGAATGCAGCGTACAAGAAGTCTTCCCCAGCAGTCAGTCATATACCCAAACATTAGCCTGAACTAGATGAAGGGTACAACAGGAATGAACCGGTCTCCAAACTCCAGCACCTAAGGCATGGTAGGTATCCCTCCTTCTCCTGTATTGCCCTCCCAATGCTCCCGTATGAGGTCCAGGGGTCCCTGCACTTTTATCCCGCAAAGGAGTTAGAAGTGGTAGAACCCGGTGGACGCCTGAGATACTTTGCGGTAGGCAAACAGGAGATAGGGAAGAAACAGAGGCTATTGGCCTGGGGATGGTAGGGAGACCTGAACAGGAACAAAGTACACACTGTAGTTACATTGGCTCTCAGGTCCAGGACACTCCCACATAGAATACATTAAGGAGACAATTGAGTCAAGTATTGCACTAAATTCAGTTATCTCCAAACACAAAAAACACATTATCACAAAACCCTGAAAGTGCCATAAATGCCATAAACCCCATGGGAACCCCACAAAAGTCATATCACTTAACCCCTTAAGGACACATGACATGTGTGACATGGCATGATTCCCTTTTATTCCAGAACTTTGGTCCTTAAGGGGTTAAAGGACCACTATAGGCACCCAGACCACTTCACTTTAGCCGTCGAGATCGTAGCCTTGACATATGCTGCATGGGTGGACCATTGGGGGACAAATGTCTCGGATGTTGCTGGGTTTGGAAGCTGAGCGGGACTGTTTTAAGAGTCTTGTGGAAGGCCCAGGGTTGTCAGGTGTGCCTTCACCTACTGCAGATCCGCAATGGGGTATGTAGCTTCTCCGTGGAGTACTAGGAGCTTGTGGGATGAGTGCCATTGATACCTGATGTTGTGTGCACGGAGCAGTGATGTAAAGGGTTTGAGGGATGCCCGTCAAGCCATGATTCCCCTGGATAAGCATACAGTGAGTTACCCCTGATTTCGATTATAACTGAATCCTTGTCCTGTCGCCGCTGGAATCTAACAAGTCCCTTGTTGCTGCCGCTGGGGCGGTAGCTGGTTTGGGGATTCTGAACACGCCGTCGAGGCTCACCCCTTTAGCCTGCTTAGGTGGAAGTATTGTGCTCACCTGGCTTCTCAGGAAGTGAGGCTCCGTGTCTGGAACAGAGTCTGCTATGCCTCGTATCTTGAGATTTTGAGCGTGGCGTGAGTCCTCCAATGCTGCCAACCTCTGTTCAATTATCAGGTGTTGTCGTTGCATCGATTTCAATTCGTATTGTAGCAGAGTGGCTTGCCGTGTGTGGTTGCGGGAGTCCTGCTCTAGGGTCCCCATGCGACCTGTCAGGCCTTGGATATCTTTCTGGATTTAAGCCACATCAGCCTGTATGTTCCGCCAGCAGTTCCTGCATGATCAACTTTGTGACCGGGTATGAGTCTAGTTGCGGCTTGGGTTGTGTTGGTACCAGTGCTGTAGGTAGTTGGATTTCCTCCGCATCCGAGGTCTGCTCATCGGATTCATCAAAGTCGTCATCGACGTAGGCAGCCATATTGGGCTCCAGAGCACCATATGCCCGCCGCTCTCACTGGGGTGAACGCTGTGTTCCTGGATACCTTCAGCTCACGACTGGCCGGGCCTGTTCTTGCTTTTGTTTTTTGTTTTTCCTGCCCATCTCCTTTGTGCTTATCAGAGGAGCCCAGCTTGTCTCGCAATTTGGGGGTAAAAGTGGTCATTTAGCGGTTTCTGTGCTGGGTGCTACGGAGCTCTCAGAGAGTGCGACCAGTCAGTTTGGCTGTCGGCTCTGCCTGACTTTAATCTTCCTGTTGTGAACTAGAAAACCAAAATAGCTGCTTGTGCCAGGAGCACGCATATTCTAAACACCCTATTGGGATTGTCTCTAAAACAAGTCGTTGAGGAGCCAACTCGTAAGGAGGCCATGCTAGTTTTAACAAATGGAGATTTGGAATCAGATATTACTGTATCCTAACTAAGATAAGGCCAGGAACTAATGAAAGTATTTAGAAAATTGGGCAGACTAGATGGGCCGAATGTTTCTTATCTTTGAGGCACCAGATCAGTGAGTTATCAGTTGATTATATGCTG
This sequence comes from Pelobates cultripes, assembly GCA_933207985.1. Lineage (NCBI taxonomy): Eukaryota > Metazoa > Chordata > Amphibia > Anura > Pelobatidae > Pelobates > Pelobates cultripes. The sequence continues at coordinate 100,533,403 of OW240920.1, read as the reverse complement.
AATTAGTGAAAGCCTGCAGGAGCTAGTCTAATATGCTACCAGCCGGCATGGCCGCCTGCCCCCCGCCCCCAACCAGTCATTTTTATACTCCCCTCACATCCAGTTTTTTTTTTTTTTTCTGCTGTTCCGGGTCCACGTGTATCCCTAGGTGGGGATTGTTCTACACACTATAGCAGGTCATTGCTCTAGTTGATGTAAGTAGGCTTATCCTTTTTTAATTTATTGTTTACTTACATACTATACCATTGGGTTTATTTTCTTCTCTTTATATATGATGACCTCTATCCACTTGAGAGCCAAACAGTGCCGATATCCACAAAGAAATCCATAGACTGGGATTATTCCGTCCAGGCTCAAGAAATAGAGCTTATATAGCTCTACAAAGTGTGAGTGTTCCTTTGGCACTATAGAAGTATCTGCACTATTGTTATTATATATTGCACTATTATTGCGTCCTTTTCGCTTTCTTCTTGTTACGTGCGTTATCTATATATTTAGCACTGTTCACCTAATTGGTTTTATCTGCTTTGATTTGTTTTTCACAAGGTTGAGGGAACTCCTTGTTGGTGAATTGCAGCTATTATCAGATAGAAAGCACTTACCTCTGTTTTATTGTATCTAGCTTTAAGTCTAGTAGTATTGCAGGGTAAAGTCATCAGGCCCAGGAGCTTTGCCCTGAGTCAGTTTGAGGGCGGTTTGCAATTCGTCTATAGAGGCTGGCGTGACTAGTTGTTTCACAATGTCTAGGGTGACGGATCATCATAGGTGTTGCCTGAAGTAACTGGTGATCTGTGTTCTTTTCACCTGAAAGTGGCTCTGCTTTGAGTGTGGGTAAGGTGCAATATAGTGTGGTGTAATAGGATATAAATTCTCTGGCTATACTGTCTGGAAATTGGGAGAGTAAGCTGTCTAATATATGTGGCTTTGGTGTTTTCTAAGCATCCGAGCCAGCAATTATCCACTTTTGTTAGAGCGTTCATAGAAAAAGTGCTTGGCGTTTGGAGCAACTGCTCAGAGAGTAGTGTATTTAGCTGCCTACGCGTTGTAAACAGGGTCCCGTATGTTGAATTTTTTTAGGGAGCGTTTGTGGACAGCTTTAACATTTGTGAATTGGCAGCCATCTGTTTACGTTTCCACTTTGACCATATTGAGATAGTGTCCCCTTATACAGCATTTGTGTGTCTCCCTGACGTTCAAGAGACCTCTGAAGTCTCATTCTCAACGAAAACACAAGCTATAGTGTCATGTGTTTCCGACACGAGCTCCCAATCTAACAGGAGAAAATCATTCATCCTCTAGTATTTTTGACTGATTTAGCGAGCGGTGAATCAACATGTATGGACACTGGGGAGTGGTTGGACAAGGTGGCTATTTCCACTTTAGCTGAGAGAAGCTTAGGAAGGCCCAGTAACATCTCCCTAATGGAAATGTCCACCTGGTCTGACCACTCCCCAGTATCCATACACATCGGATACTGGACTGGGTCCACCAGACCTAGTCTCAAGAGCGACTGAATGGAGTCCATGCGAGCCCTGTGAAAAGTGGACACATCTCTGAAAGTATCCAGCAGTGGGTCAAGATCACGCCCATTATGAAGGTCCTAGCTCTAAAGGGCTCTAAGCGTGTGAGCATCGAAGTATTGAACAAACTTTGTTTTGAGATGGAGGCATATAGGACTGTGATTGTGTATAGTTGACCCGCTATGGACCCCTTAACAAACAGAAAGCAGCCACCAGGGTCGCTCATTGTTTCCACATGGACAAAGGGCAGAGTTTTTTGCTACTTCCGCCTGCATGGCTGAATTATGGTGTGCAATAAACCCTGTTAAATACCGGTGGTCCTGAAGGACTTTACCTGAAATAGGTCTCCCGTAAGAGGGCAAATGAGATTCTGCGTGACCTTAACTCTATCAAAAGGCAAGTGCATTTCTCCAGGACATTGAGGCCATTAACATTGTATGACAGTATAGCAGGGAAGAATATAGAATCCCTGTTAGGAGCCATTTGTGCATTACAGAAAGTAGGTGTCATACCTGGGACTGCTGCATGGCACTTGCAGGATCAGAAAGGTGCCGCACGACAGCAATGAAGATCCCAGTCCCACGCCGCTCTCACTGGGGTGAACGCTGTGTTCCTGGATACCTTCAGCTCAGAGGTCATGCTGCATTCTCTCCATGGAAGTGCAGACAGCTCTGCACGATCTGCGAGGTTGCCAGATTTCCATTGTAACCTCACGCCACCTACAGGTGTCCTTTTAAATTACAGGACCCTTTATACTCACCTTTTAGTGATGTCATATTTGTTGGATGTCTTGGTCTGCCCTGCACAGGTCACACCCAGCCATATATAAGTTTCCCCTTGCTGGGAATCATTGCCCTGTCGTGGTTCTTGTTAGCCCGAGAGAGCGTTTATTATTATTCTGTTTTTCCTGTTGCTGACCTGGTTTTGTATTTTTACTATTCTGACTCTTCGTATTCTTTTGACCTTGGCTTGTTTTCTCATTCTGGGTGCCTCTGTATTCCTTGACCTAGGCATCCTTTATGGCTATATTTCGCACCGTTTTAGGCATTCGTTCAGTCCAGCCACTCTAAGGTCCGGTATACGTATCCTGTTCTTCCTTCTATTTTTGCTAATATCCTTCTCTCTGTGTGTAGGCGTTACCCCAATCCTGACAGTAGAGAAGAAAAACAAAAAGGGGGGTAGAGAGAGGGGGTAGGTGTGTTCAGAAAGGAGGAAGAGGAATTGGGAAGGAGTGGGGTGGAGTATGGGAAGGGGTGGGTATTGGATGGGTGAATCTGCTGGCTTGGTGGCTATAAGGCCTTCAGGCTAGTCCCTACTCAAGCACAATAAGCGCTATAAGTAAACTGTATGACGGAAACTAGTCTACCAATTATAAGGGAAGTACTAGCCTCCAGCCTCCAACGTATTACAGCACTCCCCTGACACGGCCACACCTTGCCCTCTAAGGAACACTGCCCAGATGAGGTAGTCCAAAAAGGACCCTCCAAATTAGGTGTCTAGGTGGACCCTTGGACGTTCTGGGCCGGCCTTTGAGCACATTCAATTTAATTTAATATGGGTTCTTTGTTGCCCAACAGCTGGTTGAAGAGGGCATGCAGAGAGTCATGTAGAGGCCTGATATTATTTGTGCAGCCACTGAGGTCAAGAGTCTGCAGGTCTGCTGTTCATGGGGCTGCAGGGATCGCATGTTGGTGATGCAGGGAGATGAGGTAAGGTATGGAAGCATTTCAGGCGACCCGGTTACTGGGGGAAATGCTATAGAAAAGGCAAAAATTGGTTTTGGCCACAAGAAGCTATAATTTTTGTTCTGCAGTCAAACCATGCCCCTTGAAGCATAGTTTTTATGTTATCATTTGGATTACAGACAGACTTCAATGCCATACTTTTTTTTTAACATTATTTTCTTCTCTGTATCACAGAGATTTAATCTCTTCCTTCAAAAAACTAAAATCAAACTTCATAGACTGAAAAAATAAATCATTAACGGTGTCAATGATATTGTATAGCAAGCATGTCAAACTCAAAACGCATGTCAAACTCAAAGGCTAACACGGGCCAAATAAACAATGTTTAGGTTTATGTGGGCTGCAAAAAAACAAAAACTTCAGCTTTCATAGAAACGTAGGTTTATTTTGAGAAGTACAGTATAAAAAAAGTTGCCTAACTGGCACTGGATGTCCTCACTCTCATGGGGCTTCAACGTAAACAAAAGAGTGAATTTATTTTAAGGAGACGTTCATTTGCATATAACCAATGTGTCCAACTACCTAGACATTATTATTATTTTTATTGCCATTTATATAGTGCCAACAGATTTTCTAGTGCTTATTAAGAGATATTGAGAAAAGTTTGGTAATGGGACTGAAATGGTAAATGTATGCTGTTACACAGCTGTAAAAAAATTATCTTGTTGATTTTTAAGTCCTATGAGTGTGTTTTTCAATTTGTCTGAGATCATAAAACTTGATTATCTCAGCCAATCCAATTCTTTCCCACAGGAAAGCTTTGGGAGGCTATTGTGTGGCAAAAAGCTGCGCGGCCAATACGCATCTCCATGGGGAGCGTTCAGCGCCTCCATGCAGACGAAATCTAATACAATGCCCCTCCCCCATTCTAATACACTGTCCACAATTCCAATACACTGCCTACCCTCATTCTAATACACTGCCCACAAATTCAATACATTGGCCCCAAATCCAATACACTGCCCCCCCCTCCACGCTAATTCACTTTTCCCTCTACCCAATCTAATACACTGCTCCTTAATCTAATACACTGCCCCCCTCTATTTAAAACACTGCCTTCTCTCCCCCATTTATTTAATACAATGCCCACCACCCAATTTAACACACTGTGCCCCCTCCAACCACTCTAATGCACTGCCCCTCTCATAGTTTAGTACACTTCCCCCTTCCCTCCTTCAAATACACTGCCCCTTCTCCAATTTAATACACTGCCCCACTCCCTCCCCCAATTTAACACATTACCCCCTCACTCTTTCAAATTAATACAATGACGCCCCTCCCCAATTTAACACACTACACAGGAAGGTCCCCCAAGCCCCTCTTCCCCTACCTTAAGATGAGCCACCCGTCCTCCATTTCCAGCCCTTCTCTTCTCTGCTCATGCAGGCCAGGCACTCCTCTGGCACTGCAAGCAGAAAGGAAAAGGGGAGTGGCAGGCCTGCGGGAGCTTGCAATCTTCCTGTGGGAGAGAATACAAGAATCATTCCTGTCTTGTGGATGGTCACAGCCACAACACAAAGTGAACCCAGGGCAGGTGGGCCGCAAGTTTGACATGCTTGCTGTATAGTCTCCTTCAATCAGTAGATGTTATCGAAATAGTATCTTTTCATTCAGAATGTATTTATTTTCTTGATTGCTAATCACTATTAATAGGTTTAATGCTGTTTCTACTTCCCTTTTGTGGTTGGGCTAGTTAGATGATTTGTAGCTGTGTACCTTCCTAATATTATCCACTAGTAGTCTGCTGTAACTTAACTACACTTCCTCCCCTCCATTCCACACAGAAACCACGTATGCCCCGTGAAGGAAAGGCCTCTACATTGGTTGGATCAGCTATAGGAACTGGGATGCTATTCATTTTGCTGTCTGTCATCACAGCTGTTATGGTGACCATGCGGAAAAAGAGAGCCACTCAGGGAACGTACAGTCCCAGCCGCCAGGAAAAAGATGGTGCACGAGTGGAGATGTGGAATGTCTTAAAACTGCCTCCTACAGAACGCCTAATATGATTATTAAATGTGTTGAACTTCTGCAATGCACCATTAAATGGAAAAGAAAAATATAGTCTGAATGTACATTGAAACATTACTGAACACTAAAGAATGTGCATTTGGAGACAAACTTTGTTGGGAGAAAGAATTTCCAGGTTGCCATGTTTTATATGTGCCCATGTTATTTGAGGGAGATCTAAAATAAAATGGTTCAAATATATGTATTACAAGTTTTGAGATTCCGTGAAAGGGAAGATAGAGAGTTAGGATGGTAAAAAGTGTTGATAAATCTTCACTAAAGGTACATGACAAAGGTCAGAGACCTCCAAAAGCCCAATACTATCTGACAATTATGTTATAATTACATTGAAGAATTTAAAATAAGTGCATGAGCAGGTCTGCTAGATTCAAAGAACTGAACACAGAAAGCTCAGATTAAATTCAACAGTTGTCACAAAATACTTATCAGAATAACACTCTGTGTGGCATAATTCAATGTTATGTTCAAACTGTTAATTGTGTTGGAGACACTAAAATAAATCAGAACGTAAAAAAATTGATATGTTATGTGTTACGGTATCCTTATATAACCCACTTCTACATTTCTAAAAATCGATCCTATAATGTTTCATAGGCCTCATGCAACCCAACAATGTTGCATGGCTGGTGGCTAGTCTGTGCTGGTCATGTTTCATGAAAAAAATACCTATCATGATCTGTTTCCTGCACGTCTGCAAATGAGCAGAATTAAAAGGGAGCCGTTAGTTCTTTGGCATTCACGCCATTTAATAAAACATTGAAAATTACCTATAGCTTGTTCAGTTCAGATAAGGTAACACCAGGGCAAGCATTTCAGATGAATTGGAAATATAAACATAGTTTAATTTCTCCTCTTCTCTGCATGCTTTCTCTTCTGATTGCAAGGTCCAACGACAGGGAGCCATGATGGAAGCATCCATTCACAGGATAAAGAGGTGTGGATTTAGTCATATTACATATATGTTAAATATAGGGCATAAGTATAAGTAAGATATTAGTAAAATTCCTAGGAAGTGGTAGTTTCACTTAAAAGGAACACTATAAGGTCAGGAACACAAACATGTATTCCTGACCCTATAGTGTTAAAAACACTATCTAGCCCTTAATCTGCCTCCTTGGCTGACATCATCAAAAATGCTGATCTCAGCCAATCACAATGCTTTCCTATAGCAAAGCATTGGATTGACTGAGATTGTCAATTCTGATTATCTCAGCCAAGGAGGTGTGTCAGGGGCAGAGTCAAATGCCACCCTGGCCAATCAGCATCTCCTCCTAGATATGCATTTAATCAATGCATCTCTGAGAGGAAAGTTCAGTGACTCCATGCAGTGGGTGGAGACACTAAATGTCAGTGCTGCACTGCCCCAGGAAGTACCTCTACTAGCCATCTGAGGAGTGGCCACTGGAGGCGTCCCTAGGCTGTAATGTAAACACTGCCTTTTCTCTGAAAAGACAGTGTTCACTGCAAAAATGCCTGCAGGGACTGACTGTACTCAACAGAACAAGTACATTAAGCTGTACTTGTTTGGTGACTATAGTGTATTTTCAAAGTGCAATAATTGGTTGCGTTTGGCAGTATTGCTTCTAAGAGATAACATATTATATTCAGTCAATCCCAATATACACCAACCCTACCTGAATGCAGCAGGTTATTTTCAATCAATGCTATTGAAAGTGAACAAATTTTTAAGACACTATTGTAATATGTGGTCAGATGCACACACCAGCCAAGTTTCTAAAGTGCAACGTTCTAGAAAAGCAATGGATTGGAACAAGGAGTGTGGGCAAATGCTGCGATCCTCCAATCAAATGCTGCTATCAGCAGCATTTTATTCCAGGAACGAGTTTCACTCCATTCACAAGGAGTTGGCTCCTCTAGTGACTGTCAGGAAGACAGCCACTAGACATGTATTAATTAATTGATTTTGTAATATACTTTTTATTGAGCTGTTATCGTTCTAGGCCCCGCCCCCTAGAGATGTATTTAAAGGGACACCAGACCCCTAAAACTATTTAGCTTGCCAAAATGCTTTTTGTGTGAAGAGTGTCTCTTTTTTCTTTTTCCATCTTTCAAAAAGAATTTCAATAGAAATTGGCATTTAAATATATACTGTCACTTTTCTAAATTAACCTTGTTAAACCTCCCTGGCTTTCAAGCCAACAACTGGTCCTGTTATTTCCTGGTTTGGTTAGAACAATGGAGCAAAACGCAAGAGAAAGCAATTGTTTAGAGCACCTGCCTTGCCAATTCTTACAATTACTGGCACTGAAAAAAATATGATTGTACTGCCACAGAAAATCTGGGCTGGGTTAAAAAGGGAGGGATTGCAAAGGCTTCAGATAAGAGCTCTACAGCTTTTGCAGACTGTTTTTAGACATATCCCCAATGAAAGAAATGCATAATTCGTATTTATTAAAAAGTGATTTGGACAGTGGAGTGTCTTTTTAACCCTGTAAAGTAAACAATACAGTTTCTAAAAATAAAATGACAGGACCACTGAACGCATTCCACTTTATTGATTTGAAGTGACTTTAGTGGGCCTTTAAAAAATATTTTACAGGAGCCAAAAAAGTCCAGTACACCACATGACCAGTATAATTAGAATAAATGACAATGACACAATAAACAATGAACTCCATTACTCCATTAGTAGATAAGAACCAGTACATGAATAGTGATAAGGTCCAATATGACCAAATTTTACATTAAACATAACTGAAAGTTATAGACAGAATAAAGTAACTATTCCGAAGAGGCACTCTAAGCACCATAATCACTGCAGCTCAGTCTAATGGTTATAGTGTGAAGGGACTATGGGCATCTTCCTACAGTTTTTAGCATACTGGTTGTAATTTGACAAAGACATACGCTCTTTCCAGCAGTCTTAACCCACAAGCTGTCCAGCCATGCAGGTCATATGGATTTTATACTTACATGACCAATATCTAATTTTAATTCTGTTAATGCTGAGTACTTGAATACTTCATGTAAGGATATTTATTTCCTCGTTATCGCACAGCCCCATTAAGGATCCTAGAAGAGGTAATACTTAATTGTTTTTCCAGAGAAACTTACCTGCTTCAAATTTGCAGAGACCTTTCCTCTAGTCTAGCAGAATCTTGACTCCTGTGACAAGGCTGAAAGCTGGACAACCTTGTGACCAGTCTTAAGGAAGGTGTTGGAAACACTAGAATGCCGGAATTATTGCTTTTAACACATTTTACAAAGTGGTTAGTGTCTATAATTGTATAATGTACAAAGTATGGAGAGAACATTTAATAATACAAACATAGAAGTAATCAGACCTTAGGGTGCTATCCAATACTGGTACTCCCACAAATACCAAAAAACAGTAGTTAAGTCAAAAATGAATGCACACCAAAAAACCTTTAGAAATCTCTATCTAGATTTATTAAATCAATAATAAGTATACATTGCTGTTACAACAGTCAGTGACAATATAGGCTACAGATAATAAACAAAAGTATTTACCGCAATTCACAAGCCTAATCGGGCAGAAACACGAATCAAACACAAAACATTTGTGTTTCTGCCCGATTAGGCTTGTGAATTGCAGTAAATACTTTTCTTTATTATCTGTAGCCTATATTGTGTCACTGACTGTTGTAACAGCAATGCATACTTATTATTGATTTAATAAATCTAGATAGAGATTTCTTAGGGTTTTTTGGTGTACATTCATTTTTGACTTAACTAGTGTCTATAATTTTACCATGAATGATAAACCAAAGTCAGTAGGCTTCTTATATAAAGATGAAACCCCACTTTGGATATTTCAAAGGGAAATGGTTTATAGATATATAATGGATATTAAAGCATATTGATATTTTACAAAAAGGCTACAAGTATAATATGTGTAAGTTAGTCATTGCATCAGTATATTGTTTATGTTAGACGTTATACATATATGATAGTTACCAATATCATCTTAGATACCAACATAATATAATGCTATGTAAGTAAACAAGAATAAATTACACTCTGCTACAAGTAATCTAAATACCAAACACCTGGATAGCCAAATCATTACATGAGATTCAGTTAGTAAGTTCTGCCTGACCCCTGAAGGACACAGCTTCAGAAGCTTGTCTTACACTTAATGACACAAGCAATTTTTGCATTTTCTTGCTGTTTGCATTCAACTGCAATTTGCATCTCTCTCATTTATTGCACCGACACATATTATATACTGTTTTTTAAAGGACAGAAAGAGCTTTAATTTGATGTAATATATATATATATACTAATTATAAAAAAATACAGAAAAATGCAAAAAAAAATGAAAAATGTGTGTGTGTTTTTACAGTTTTTGCAATAATTGTGCATAATTAGTGCAGGTTAAGGAAAGTAATTAAAAATAAATTCATTTAGTTGTTCTGATTTACAGAATATATAATGTGTCTGGGATTTAAGTTTTTTTTGGTAGTTACAGGTCACAAAGCACAAGGAGTAAAATAAACTTTTAATGTGGAGCGATTTTAAAATTTGATATCTTTGTCTTGTAAGTTTAATAGCCATAAATTAAAACAAAATGGCCACACAAAAGTATATATTTATATAAAGTAGACATCACAGGCTATTTACCTAGGGTTGTTTCGACACTTTCTATGTAGCCATTTCACCGCCAATCTCTGCTAATATTGGAGTAAAATTTAGTTTTTTTTGTTTTTTGGCACACAAACTTATAACAAAGAACTTCTCATGTTTATTTTGTATAGTTGGTGTGTGCTATTCCTGCACTTTATTTCGTGTTCAGCTACATCTGCTGAGTACAATGATACCCCCATTGTATGTCTTTGGCACTATTTCGCGAAGCTACAGTGCCATATAGGAGACCTGTCCTTTTCAGTATTTACAGTAGAATTTTGAGAGACGGATTTAATTGGCCTATGCTTCAATTTGGAGTATTATAGCAGTTTGAATGTTCAAAAAAAAAAAAAAACACAAAGGCCTACCATTTGTAAAAGTAAACACTCCAGGGTATCTCATATGGTGCATATTGTGCCTTAACATGCCCCCATTTTTTCACCAATATATGCCAAAGTATGTGGTAAAAATTAATTTTGAGCATTTTTTACATACGGATTGCATTTTTGCTGGGCATTTTGTATATTTCATATGTGTTACTAAGTTCAAACTCCTCAAATTATGCTCAGCTAAGTCTTCTGAGTAAAACAATATGCCCAATGTATGACCTAGACACTATTTTGTGAAATTACACTGCTGTAAAAGAGACGTGACAAGTTCAGGTTTTTAAGTGTGAATTTCCATGGAGGGCTTTGATGCGTCCCACTTTGGAGCACTTGAGCAGGCTACATATTACAACTACACCATAAAGGCATACCATTTCTTAAAGAACACATCCCAGGCTATTTCAAAAGGCATATTTTGAACCTTAGCGTGGGATAATTTTTCCGCTAGTTTGAGTACAGCAATACCCCCATATGTACCTTTGCCAGGTATATGTGGACATGGAAGGAGCACATTTAATTTAGAGGACATTTGAGACACAACCATTCCACTTAAAATGTTTATGCTGTGCCCATGTCCCATTTTAGAGTATTTTACCAGGCTATATAATCCAAATACCCCATAAAGGCATAGCATTTCTTAAAGAAAACATCCCAGGGTATTTCAAAAGGCATATTTTGAACCTTGATGTGGGATAATTTTTCCGCTAGCTTGTACCAAGTGTAGTGGTAATAAGTATTTTTTCTGCCTTTTTGACACACAAAGTGAGTTTGCACAGTATATTTTGCAAACCTTATGTGTGCTACGACTGTATAATACTACATCTTTTAGCACTGCATGCTGGTGACTGACAGAATTAGTTTCTTCATTTGCAGACAGCGTTGTGAGTGTGCTTGGCAAGTAGAAGCTCGTAGCTTGCCCGCCCACAGTCTAACAACGTACCTCAAAATTAAATCTCATCCCTCCATAACTATAGCCCTCTTTCACTACATCCATCTGTTATCCCACATCCATTCCTAATATCACATTCCTTCAGTCTAATTTATTTGTCCCTTCCAACCCTACCTTACTTCCCCTTGTCTACCTCACCGGCCACCCTTTTATCAGCCATTCAGCGTGGTATTCAATGCTTCAGATAGAAAGCAATTATCCAATGGTTTTCTATCTGAAGGCTCCAAAGGTCCATCAATACATTTCTATGGGTAGCATTTGATTGGACTGCAACCAGGAAGAAGATGACATGATGTGGTGACAAATAGAGCAGTTGAAACAATTTCCAAAAACTTGCCCCAGCACTGGATTCCAGGTAAGTTTTTTATTGCATTTTGAAAGATTACTTGCTCGAAAAACATAGGGGTGCCTTTAAGATATGGACAGAGTAAGACTATTATTATATAAAAAAAAAAAAAATAACTTTTCTCAAAACTAAGTGCATTAACTATTTAAAGCATTCCATAATGCAAAATTATGAAGTATTGCTGTAAGTCTTTCCATAGAACTAAAAACTACCCTAAAGAAGGACCAGGAGGAATTTTATCTGACATCCATAATCACAGTTTATGAGAACGAGAGTCTAGGACTGTACTGGTTATTTCTAAAATAGTTCTTTATATTTTGATAGTGAAAACAAAAAGTGTTTGTAATTAAATGCAAAAAAACAAACAAAAAAAGTCCACAACATTTCCAATGTAGCCGCTAAATTAAGAGCATTGCTCTTTTACTTGTGAATTAACATTGTGTTACCATGATTTCCAATTTGAAGGAGTCTTTTTTTCATGTAATGAACATCAACTGGCATAAAGCCAGTTCTTGAACAGCTTGCCGAATAAAATGTAAGTAATACGACTTATGGATCTTTAAAAACACAATAATTACAATGTATCTGTTCAAGAACTTTGCTTGGTTAGTTATATCATATAAGTGGCTATGAGATAGCTGTACTGCACAGCACAGCAGGTTAGCTTTAGTGCCTTAACAACGCATGATTACATTATTGCCATATGCCACCGTTCTACTGAAATATAAAGATCCTGCATTTCATGATTTATATTGTGAAGTCACATCTACATACTGGTGGCCATTATTATCTATTGCAGTGGTTCCCAACCTTTTCCACCTGAATATCCCTTAGCAGTCCACTTGCATAAATTGTACCGTCATAATAGCTAAGTGTTTTTTTATTAATATAGTTGCTGTTATCATGTATACGTTTTTCTCTGCCCCATCTCACCTTTTTCTCTGCCACAGGCTCTACTTGCTTCTCCTCTGTCCCAGACTCTCCCTGCTTCTCTTCTGTCTCAGGTTCTCCTGCTTCTCACAGTGCAGATTGACACACTGACACATATGCAGATACACAAAAACACACACTAACGCACATGCAGATACACAGATACACAGATACAAACACTGACAGAAACAGACACTGACACACATGCAGATGCACAGACACGGATACAAACACTGACATACATACAGATATATACACACAATATCACATAAGGACACAGATACAAACACTGACACCCATACAGTTGCACAGACATAATGACTGATACACTGGCACACATTCAGATGTACAGACACACAGATCCAAACAAGGACACACTCACACATATACAGATACACACACTGACACACATGCAGATACATAGATACACACACTCACTGACACACATGCAGATACATAGACACACTTGTACATTCAGAGACACAAAGATAAAAACACTGATACACATGTAGATGCACAGTTACACATACTAACACACATGCAGATACAAATACTGACACACATACAGTTACACAGATACACTGACACACTTACAGATGTACAGGCACACATCCAAACAATGGCACACTCACATATATACAGATACACATACTGACACTGATTTAGATCAAAGCAAACTTTAAATATTTGTCTATCTACTCGTTCCAAATTGATTAATTAATGCGTGCACGCTCTTCCTAGAAGTAATTCACACCGGAGACAAAGTTTCTGATTAGTGAAAAACCTGAGGAATGCTTTATTCCCCGGAGTGGGAGCCTCTTTTAAAGCAGAAATACGTCATGAACAGAGTCACAGTTAACATACAGCATACATTCAACAATTGGTTAACAGTCTAAGGGGTCTTGTCTAAACCCACCCTACAGGATGTAATGTCATCCTTACAGAGTTCTCCCACCCACATTCCAGCTCCATCTTGGTTACACGATGGGAGGGGGAGTGAGTAGTTACTGAACAGAGAGGGGCTAAAGGGGAAACAGTTACTTTAACAGCGATTCTCCATTTTGTTACACGTGGCACATAGCTGTTAGTTACACAAAGGAAGTGGGGGAGGAGTTAGTAAAGCAAGCTGGTTTTTTAACACAGGAATTTGTTACACGAAGCTTGCTCGATAGGAAGGGGGAGGGTAGCCGTTTGGGAGGAATTTACAGAGGAAATAGTTACTGAGCACACATGTACAGAGTAAAAAAGACATTTTATTCATAACAACACATATGCAGATAAGGGCAAGTATTGTCTTACCCTTGATTTTATTAAAGACATGGAGGCAGTAGTGATGTCCCGAACGGTTCGCTGGCGAATAGTTCCTGGCGAACATAGCGTGTTCGCGTTCGCCACGGACGGTGAACATATGCGATGTTCAGTCTGCCCCCTATTAATTTACTAATACTAAGTAAAAATTACTTAGTATTAGTAAATTGTGCCCCTACTTGCAATACCGCGAGTAGGGGCATGTCTATTAAACAGTGAGCAGCCTTTGGCCCGGTGGGGGCCCTAAATACTAATAGGGGGGGGACCTATTGTCCTCCGGCCCCCACCCCTGAGCGGTGGGTGGGGGCCCTAAAAATAACAATAAGGGGGGGACCTATTGTCCTCCCCCCGGCCCCCACCCCTGAGCGGTGGGTGGGGGCCCTAAAATTAACAATAAGGGGGGGACCTACTGTCCCACCCCTGAGCGGTGGGTGGGGGCCCTAAAATTAACAATAAGGGGGGGACCTACTGTCCCCCCCGGCCCCCACCCCTGAGCGGTGGGTGGGGGCCCTAAAATTAACAATAAGGGGGGACCTATTGTCCCCCCCGGCCCCCACCCCTGAGCGGTGGGTGGGGGCCCTAAAATTAACAATAAGGGGGGACCTATTGTCCCACCCGGCCCCCAGCCCTGAGCGGTGGGTGGGGGCCCTAAAATTAACAATAAGGGGGGGACCTATTGTCCCCCCTGGCCCCCACCCCTGAGCGGTGGGTGGGGGCCCTAAATACAAAGGGGGGGACAAAACAAAAAAACGAGCGCACAAAAAAATAATCCATCTTCACCCATGGAGGGCTCCGCGCAGACTGAGCTCTGCAAGTTGGGGGAAGGCATATAAAGCCTTGCCACGCCCTGCAATTAGGGCGCTCTATAAGCCTTCCCCCACCCTGCAGAGCTCAGTCTGCGCGGAGCCCTCCATGGGTGAAGATGGATTATTTTTTTGTGCGCTCGTTTTTTGTTTTGTTTTTTTTAATTGCGTCGGTTCTTATGGCTTTTTATTTGGCCTTTTTTGGGGCTGAAAAAAGAAGATTGTAGAAGAAAGAAAACATCAAATGGTAAGTTATTTTTATCTAATTTTTTTTTTACAGGTTTTTAGTTAAAGGTCCTCCCCTCATTATTTTTAGGGTGAGGGGGGTAGGTAGGTAGATCATTTTTTTTGGGGGGGAGGGGTGACTAGGGCCCCCACCCACTGCTCAGGGGTGGGGGCCAGGGGGGACAATAGGTCCCCCCCTTATTGTTAATTTTAGGGCCCCCACCCACCGCTCAGGGGTGGGGACCAGGGGGGGACACAATAGGTCCCCCCCTTATTGTTAATTTTAGGGCCCCCACCCACCGCTCAGGGGTGGGGGCCGGGGGGGGGACAATAGGTCCCTCCTTATTGTTAATTTTAGGACCCCCACCCACCGCTCAGGGGTGGGGGCCGGGGGGGACAGCAATAGGTCCCCCCCTTATTGTTAATTTTAGGGCCCCCACCCACCGCTGAGGGGTGGGGGCCGGAGAGGGGGAGGACTGTAGTTATTATTATCATTAGTAGTTATCATTATCTTTATGGCCCCCACCCGCCAGAAAGAGTCCCTGTGGGTTTTAAAATTCGCCTGCCTATTGAAGTCTATGGCGGTTCGCCGGGTTCGCGAACATTTGAGGAAGTTCGCGTTCGCGGTTGGCGAACCGAAAATTTCATGTTCGCGACATCACTACTCAGCAGCAAAGATAAAGGAATATAAATATCAAAATGAAAGAAAAAACTGTATAGGCACACAGGCAATCAATCACATAACAGAGGAAGTGACTATAAAAGGCCTGTGTCTCCCACAATCCCCCTCTTTCTTTGCTGCTCCCTCAGACCAGCTAAGTATTTTGCTCTCTTCATGTGGATTGTTTTTTTGCTAATTTTGCTATGATTAATAATTAGATCTATTTATTTGTTGTATTTTATTGTGCTCTGTTTATTACTGTGTGGTATACCTAGTTGGCGTCCCCTAGTTCTTTGTCCGGGTTCCCTCTGAGGGGGTTCTCTACCCCTTGCTTCTCTGTGGCTGCTCCTGCCCCTTCTCGCTATACTTGGGTTCTGGCCGCGAGCGGCAGTTTGCCACGGCCTTTTGCGACTGCAGCTGTTTTCCTTGCGCTCACGGGCGGCCCGTGAGGGTGCTGTACGCGCACCTCCTCCCCTGCCTGTGTGCAGGCCATGGCCGGGCTTTGCGAGGCTACCACGTGCGGCCATCCATTTTGTGGGTGGAGTTTGTTCACGGCCGGTATCCCTGTTCCTCGTGGTCAGCCTGCTGCTCAGGCTTCTCTGCCTCTGAATCCCCTGGGCACACCACCAGACAGGTTTTTTTTACTCCTCCTTGTATTTGTTCTGTGGGTTACTCAACCCTACTGTGTTTTCCTGTCATTATCCCCTTTAGTACCATTATACTGCAGGGCTGTGTTTACTGCTACTATGCAGGATAAGGATAATGGGCCAGAGGGCCATGCAGGGGATTTCACTCAGGGTCACCTCTCCCATTGGAGCAGTGTCGACCTAGTTCTCCCAGTCCTTGGCTCAAGCCATGTTATTGCCCTCTATGACGGTCCCCGTCCTCCTGGGCGCGGGGCCCCCCAGTCTGCCCCTGCCATGCCTGGAGCCCGTAAGGCGAGGGCAAAGGCTAAACACATTGACTTCCACTCCTTGATGTAGGTCATACCTGCCATGATGGACTCGCTTGATGCAGTCCCAGATGACGCGCCTCCCACACGCAAAAGAGCCCCTGGCCTGGCTAAAAAGGCTAGATTATGGAAACAGGCTAGGTCCCATGAGGAAGGGTGGATACTGACCGGAGTGTGGAGGGTGATTCTGATGTGATGGATTATGCCTCTTACGATGAGGCTGATCCGGATGAGGATGTACCTCCTGCTGTGGCAACCAATTGCTGGGTCAGCTGGTGGTGGCGCTGTTCTTCTGGATCTGCAGGGTAACCCCCTCTTCAATCCGGATGACCTGCGTCACCCCTGTTCGGCCGAGTGGGAACCCCCAGGGCATACTGCCCAGTATGTTGTGCTCTGTATGTGTACCCCGCTCTCTAAAGAGGGCCACAGTAAACTGCGCGCTGAGTGTCCCAGGCATTCCCTCCCAGGCTCTGCCTGTAAGACCCCTGAGGTTGACCCCCAAATCGACCATTTTTTTAATAAGTCTGGATGGAAGCATAAAAAAGGGTTAGATTTTTCACTAAAGGGATGCCAAGATAACATTTTGGATACCCTGGGACCCTTGTCTAAACTGTATGAGTTGCTAGATGCCACCAAGGCCGGCGACTCGGTCCTGGATGTGGATGTGGCCATCGGTTGGTTCCAGCGGGGCATTTGCCTTCTCGGCAACGCGAGTACCGCTATGTCTGCGGAAAAAAGGAAGGCAATTTTACTAAAAATTTACCCCAAGTGGCCATAACAGTGGCAGAACCCAGCTCCTCAGATGATAGGATGCTGTTTGGCGACACGTTTGTGAAGGACCTGGGGTCCTATGTAAAAACCTTTACTGCAATTGATAAGACCCAAGCAAATATGAAGCAGGTCTTCTCGCCTAAGGTTTTTGGAGGGGCTGGGCGTAATAGGAGCCGCCCACCCGGCCGTGGCTTCCGGGGCTCATTCTGAGCCAGTCGAGGTTCCTTATTCCCTTCCCGGGGTTTCCAGGATCCCAGAGCTCCTCCCTTCTTCCCATCTAGAGGGAGGCCATGGACTTCCAGATACCCCCGTGGTGCCTCTTCGGGCAGACGTCCTTGTGACGGTCTAGCTCCCTTTGACCGTCCTGGGTTCCCTTTCCCTCAGCAGACAGCATATAATCCTTCCAGGCAGAATGTAGACACTGGCATAGAGCTGCTAATTGGTCGCGGGAATAGACTTTCCGTGATTTTTACTTCAGACCGATTGAACACATTGCATCTCAAGTGGTAGCACAGCTTTAATAAAATTCCCAGATTTTACCATTAACATGACGTAAAGTCATGATTTTATTAAAGACACGGAGGCAAGTATTATTCCCACCCACCCTCTTGGTGTTTGATTATCAGGTAGGTTTTTTAATCTGGTCTGTTTATCGTGTATATTTACTGATGTTTTTATCTTTTTTGTGGTTATGTTTTAACGATAATTTTCTCTATATTCTAGGTTTGAATCCCTAGATTACACCTTTGGTGAGTTTTCAGTTTTGAGTCTGGATGTTACCATCTTTCTCTCTCTCTTTTAGCTTGAAGTTGTCGATTTGTTCCAGTTTTTCCTGTTGTTACCGGTGTGTGAAGTCGGTTCATGGTTCCTGGTCTTCGGTTTCGCAAGAAAGAGGGGGATTGTGGGAGAAACAGTCCTTTTATAGTCACTTCCTCTGTTATGTGATTGGTTGCCTGTGTGCCTATACAGTTTTTTTTTTCATTTTGATAATATTTATATTCCTCTATCTTTGCTGCTGAGGGAAAAAAGTAAGAGTGATGTATAAATACTCGCCTCCGTGTCTTTAATAAAATCATGACTTTACGTCATGTTAATAGTAAAATCTTGGAATTTTGTTTCATTATTTATAATTTTTATTAAGGGTTCAACATCATAGCATTACACAGTAGGATCTAATACATTGGAGCCATAAGAAACGGGTACAGTAACAGATCTGAGTAGTAACTAATTTCCAGTTACATAATTATTCAAGCGATGCTTCAGGGTGTCACATATACAATAACTCCATAGGCTGTTATTCCGTAACTACTCTGCTGGTCTCCTCAGAGTTGAAAGGTTTGCCAACGTGGCTATAACCCTTGGTTTCTTAAGAAAAAGTGGGGGGGAGGGAGGGTGGAAGTAGGTGGGGGAGAGCGTGAACTAGGAAAAAAAAGGGGGGGGGGTTTACTGGATGCTCCACTATACAAATGTATTAGAGGGAGGTGTTCGTCACCACGTTGTCACAACCATCTACCATTTGGACCAAGTGCTATTATGTTTCAATAGGGTACCGCTAATCGTGTGCGACATTTCCTCATACTGTTGGGTGAGATTCACTTTGGCAATCACCGACTGTATGTCTGGTGCCAAGGTGGATTTCCATAGGGCAGCTATCCGTTGCTTTGCAGCAAGCGTGATGTGGGTGATCAGTGAGGCCTCATGGGTTGTTATTTCGGGTGGCATCATATGGAGCAGGTAATGTTCAGGGGCAGGTGGTAAATCTATCCCTACTCTGAGTTTTATCAGGTCTTGGATTTGTTGCCAATAGTGGCTGAGTGCAGGGCAGTACCAGAATATATGGCTTAGGGTGCCTTCTTGTTGATTGCAGCGCCAGCACGTTGCCTGGGAGCCCGGGTATATTTCGGCCAGCCGTTGAGGCGTATAGTACCATCGAAGCCATAACTTGTAGGCCGCTTCTACATGGTCTAGACAGTGTGTGGCTTTTTTTTTACCAATGACATGGCCCTCACCCATCTGTGCGGCTCAAAGGTACTGTTCAGCTCCCTTTCCCATTGTAACATGTAGGCAGGGACGTATTAGCCGCAAGGCAAACAAGGCATTTGCCTTGGGCGGCATTTTTCAGGGGGCGGCAAAAAACACCGCCCCCCAAATGCTCAGGGCAAATGCCTAGTTAGCCTTGCGTCTAACTGACATCCCAGGTGGGCGGGCGGCTGGCGAGGGAGCACTTCCTATGAGCTGTCTGCTCAGCTCCCTCGCGCGCCGCACAGTGAGGCTGGGAGCCGGAAGATGACGTCATATCCCGGCTCCCAGTCTTACTCTGCAGCCGGCGCGCGAGGGAGCTGAGCAGAGAGCTCATAGGAAGTGCTCCCTCACCAGCCGCCCGCCCGACCGGCAGCCACTGGACCACCAGGGAGAGAGAGACCTCCCCCCCCCCAGCACTCCCAAAGGTAAGGAGGTTGGGGGGGGGGGGGGATTTAAATTAAAAAAGTTAATCTGTGTGTGTCTGACTGTGTTTGTGTGTTTGTGTCTGACTGTGTGTCTGTGTGTCATGTGTCTGACTGTGTGTGTGTTGACTGTGTGTGTGTTTGTGTGACTGTGTATGTGTCTGACTGTGTCTGTGTGTGTGTCTGACTGTGTGTGTGTGTGTGTGTCTGACTGTGTGTGTGTGTGTCTGACTGTGTCTGTGTATGTGTCTGACTGTGTGTGTGTGTGTGTGTGTATGACTGTGTGTGTGTTTGTGTCTGACTGTGTGTGTGTGTTGACTGTGTGTGTGTTTGTGTGTGTGTTTGTGTCTGACTGTGTGTTTGTGAGTGTGTGTGTCTGACTGTGTGTGTGTGTGTATGTGTCTGACTGTGTGTGTGTTTGTGTCTGACTGTGTGTGTGTGTGTCTGACTGTGTGTGTTTGTGCCTCTACTGTGTCTGTGTCTGACTGTGTCTGTGTGTGTGTGTTTGTGTCTGACTGTGTGTGTGTATGACTTGTGTGTTTGTGTCTGTGTGTGTGTGTGAGTGTGTGTGTGTGTGTATGTGTCTGACTGTGTGTGTGTGTATTTAGAAGGTGGGGCGGGGGGAAGGGTTGGGTGGGGTGGGGGGGGAGGGTGCCTGAGTTTTGTCCTGCCTAGGGCAGCACAAAACCAGGATACACCACTGCATGTAGGATTGTTTTGTTGGTCTGTCTAATTCTAATAGGCGGTGGTAACATAGGGACAATGGCTTTTTGGGTTTTTTTTGGCCCAGGCACATCGTGTCAAAACAGTTGTGGGGTTGTGTGATCATGGTTAGTTTTTTGACGTCTCCTATTATATGCTTTATACGAATGTATGTGAAAATTTCCTTGTTAGGTATAAGGTATTTTTTCTGGAGGTCAGGGAATGGTAGTAGACCCTCTATTCCCAGGAGATGTGATATTCTGGTCACTCCTTGTCCTATCCATCCCTGCAAGGGGAGGTCGTGAGTGTGGCGCTGGAGATTAGTCAGCGGGGCAAGGGCTTCTATATTCCCACCGGTCATTTTTGGGGCCCATCTGAGCCACACCTGAAGTGATCCCCTCGATGTCGAGAGTAGCTTGGGATAGTGGGGTTGGGCCTTTGTCGGGGTCCACAGTAGGTCACCGAGGGATAGAGGTGCGCTGAACGCGCTCTCCAGGTGGTACCGCATTGGGTAGTCTGAGGGAGCAAGAAGGCATGCCATCTGGGACAGGTGTGTCGCTAGATAGTATTTGGTTATGTGGGGCACTCTCACCCCACCGCCTCCCATGACCATACTAATGTTCGCCAGAGATACCCTTGGTGGTTTTCTTTTCCATATGTGTGCATTAATGAGGCTTTGGAATGCCCGGAGGGTGTGCTTGGGGAGGGTAATCGGTAGGGCTCTGAAAAGAAATAGTATTTGTGGGAGGATGACCATTTTGATGGCATTAATTCATCCTAACCAAGATGTGTTTTTGGTGCCCCAGCTATCCAGCCGTCGCTCTATGTCTCCCATCAGTTTCCTATGGTTATGTCTTATGAGTTTGGTTTTTGAGGGCGTCAGCTGTGTGCCTAGATAAGAGAGGGTATCCTTCCTCCATTCGAAGGGGTGGAGTGCTTTTAGAGATTCAAGGTGGGGTCTGGGCAGGTTCATGGGTAGCACCTGCGTTTTTGCTATCTTGTTTTTATAGTAAGATACACGGCCGTAGTCGTGTAAAAGGTGCAGTAGAGTGGGGAGGGAGTCTGAGGGCCTGATGAGAAAAAGGAGAATGTCATCCGCAAACACTGCTAATTTATGTTGTCCCGTTGGTGAGGGGACCCCCGTGATGTTAGAGTTTGCCTTGATTTTGTGGCGTAGGGGCTCCATTGCGAGAATAAATATGAGGGGCGAGAGTGGGCAGCCCTGTCGTGTGCCGTTCGTCAGATCAAAGCGTCTAGAGACAAAACCAGAGCTCATGACAGTCTCCCGAGGAGAAGTGTACAGGGATAAGAGTCCAGTCAAGAATTTGGGCGGAAAGTTAAACCTGCGCAGGACCTCCGACATATAGCCCCAGTGGAGCCTGTCGAAGGCTTTCTCCGCGTCTAGGGCAACCATAAGGCCTTGTAACCGGTCAGAGTCCATGAGTTCCATTATGTCCAGGGCTCGCCTGGTGTTGTCCTCAACCTGGCGACCCGGGACAAAGCCCGACTGCTCAGGTGAGACAAGTTGGCTTAGGAGGGGTCGGATACGGTTTGCTAGGACCTTGGCGAACAGTTTGGTGTCGGCATTGAGGAGCGAGATCGGGCGGTAGTTTGCACACAGGTCTGTGGGTTTGCCCGGTTTGGGAATTGTGACAATTGTGGCTTCCAACATATCCGGGGGTATGTTACCCGTGTCTAGAATGTGGTTAAATAGTGCCGTGAGGTGGGGGAGTAGTTGGTCCTCAAACACCTTATAATAGTGTACGGAGTAACCGTCCGGTCCTGGGGCTTTATGTCTCGGGGTGCCTCGTAGTGCCCTGGTGACCTCGGCGGGTAGGATCGGAGTCGTCAGCGTTGCGGCCTGCGTGGTGGAGAGCTGGGGAAGATGTATACCCTCCAGGAAGGTGGTGATGTTCTGAGGGGTGGGCTGGTGCTGGGTGGTATCCCCGGAGAGATTGTATAATTTTGCGTAAAACGTAGCAAATTCGTCTACAATCGCTTTGGGGTTCATGACTTTGGTTCCATGATCATCCTTGACATAGGGATAGACCGTCATTGAGGAGGCCCACCAGGATCAGGAGCCTACCGTCAGGGCTTTTATATTCCCTTTCACATTGGAAACTCCAATCTGAGTAGAATAGTGTGCTGACCCCTCTTGTCTTGTTAGGCGCTAGGGCGTGGAACGCTAGCGGATATGAGGAGGCCGAAAACTGGGGGGTTCGTGGTGGAAAAGTGGGTTTCTTGTATACATGCGACCGAAGCCTTCAGGGTTTTCAATTGAGACAGGGCCAGTCTGCGTTTTTGTGGGGTATTTAGGCCGTGTGCATTCAGGGACACCAAGAGAAACTTGCTAGGGGGGCTCATTGCATTGGGGGTTGGGAGCCTCATAGGCACATCTGAGTGATTGAGGTTTTCTCGTGGGTTTAACGCAGTAAGACTTAGGGATGTCCTGGGCGAACACCTCGTCGCTCAGCCTATGGTAGAGAGGGAGCATCTCAAAGGTAGGGCCGGGGCATGGGAAATAACAGAGCTGATAACGGTGAGAACAAAAATATACAACATAAACAAAGTATATACAGAGCAAATAGCTAAGAAGCATAT
Organism: Pelobates cultripes; assembly: GCA_933207985.1. NCBI lineage: Eukaryota > Metazoa > Chordata > Amphibia > Anura > Pelobatidae > Pelobates > Pelobates cultripes. Next base: position 100,510,421 of record OW240920.1, on the reverse strand, counting down.
TATGTGGAGGACCCCACCGCCGAGCGCGTACCCTCAACTGCTCTGAGAGGGGGCTACAGCGGCGGGTGGTGTCCCAAGAGAACTTCGGGGGGGGAGGGGGTTCTTCAGCGTTCGGTGGGGCCTAAACGCCTGTTACAGTCCAACCACTTGGTATGGCTGAGCAGCTGAGGTGGGGCAACACACTCCCCGGGGCCCACGGGGGGGGGGGTGCAAAGGCCGCACTTTGCAAGGGCAAAGGCATAGGCTTGAGTCTCATCATAGCCTTCTAGGGCCTAGGAAGGTGTCTTGAGTCTCATCATAGCCTTCTAGGGCCTAGGAAGGTGTGGGGTAGGGGTGGAAAAGTCCTTCGCCCCCTGGAGGTGTAAGTCCAGATAAGTCTCTCCCCTGGGTAGCGTTCTTGGTTCCCGGGAGGGGCGGTCAGCCTGGGGTATGGGGTGGCGGGAGGCAATAGTGTTAAGGGGCTGAGCGTGGTAGGGCTAGGGTGCAGCTGTACTCACGTGCAGATGGAAAACCTTGGTGTTGTCACAGTTCATAGCACGGGCTTAGGCCTGAAGGGTGCTCCAGGGTTTGGAGATTAAGCCGGCAGCGGCCCATGTAAGGAAGAGCCGTGGCGGCGTCATTGCTTAGGCCTTTGTCCAGCTCGTGGCCACTTTCCGCAGTGGGGCCGGGGTCGTGGGAGCGTTGTCAGTGGGGAATAATCCCCAGGATTTGAGGGTCTCCATTCCTTGGGTCGGGTCTTCAACTTTGGTCAGTGATCCATTTCGCCAGATCAAGAGCTTAGTGGGGAAACCCCATCTGTAAGGTACTTTGTGGTTTCTGAGGCACTTTGTGACATTAATAAAGTCCCGTCTCCTGGACATCGTCGTTGGTGATAGGTCAGCATATAGTGATATCTCCTCAAATGTAGGTGGCATTTCGGATGCCTTTCTCTGCGCTGTAAGGATTGCTTCCTTCGCGCTGTAATAGTGTAATCTGGTCACTACGTCCCTAGGGACATCTCGAGCGAGATTGGTGGGTTTTGGTACCCGGTGTGCTCGGTCAAGGCGTAAGTCCGCTGGTGCCAGGGCTGGTTGGATAGCCTGAAAGAGGCGCAATAGGTAGGACGGCAGATCCTCCTGTGTCACCTTTTCCGGTACTCCTCGCACGCGGATGTTGTTGCGGCGGGAGCGGTCATCTAAGTCCGCCATTTTTTTCCGTCAGGCGTCTGTTGTCTTTTTCTAGTTGCTGCAGTTTGCTCACTATTGCATCGTTGGCTTGACACAGCTCATCAATTTTTTCCTCCAGTACATTCACACGTGTCCCCACTTCCAGGAGGTCTTTGCGCAGATCTGAGACCGCTGCTTGAAAGTCGGTTCTCATAGAGGTGCGCAGTTCATGGAGCATGGCTGCTAATTTCGTCTCTGAGATAGAAAGGTCCCCTGTGGGGGGTTGCCGTGACTCATTATCAGAGCCTGTTTCAGACGTGTGTGTTGGTGAGCGGGAGCCGCCGCCATCTTGGTCGGAACGGAGCCGGTCTTTTTTTCCTTGCCGGAAAAAATCGGATGATCGCTGGGCTTTTGGAGGGGCAATGTTGGGGTGGGGGGGTGTTCCCCTTACCTCTGGCGCCGTTTGTGGGGTGGTGTGGGCTGTTTGCCGCTGTTTATGCCGCGTTTTAGGCCGATCCGGTCACGGAGCACTCACAGCATGCGACCGTTCGGTTGGACCGGAACTCCCGCCCCCCCCCGGAATTTTGTTTCAATTGCTTGTTCCCCTTCTCTATTTTTTCTTCCTACAGGTCTTCTGGCTACCATGTTCTGAGGTTTGGTTATTTGCCTTCTATAGGCCTGTTTTTCATTTGTCAGGATACTGTTTGGATGTTGTGTGCTATTGCTTATGCTCAGCAAAGTGGATTTTCAGTATTTTTCTCTGGAACTGCAATGTTTAACATTGCAGCACTAGGTGCAAAAGGGACACAGCACCCAGTGGTCTGGGTGCCTACAGTGTCCCTTTAACAATGATTTGCTCTCTCTCCAGTTTAGGTCGGTTACTCAGACTTTGCTGATGCCTCCCTGTTTCCGGCTGTCATGTCCTTCATATTCTTGAGTTTTTCCATTCTTCTGGTTTAACATTGGTTATTAGGAACATCAAAAACAGGAGAAGGTAAACCAGAAAACCTTTTTACTAAAAAAAGCTGGCATTTCCTTACAGACTATGCTTCAAATCACAAAGTTTTTTCTGACAAAATAGTTGTGCACATTTTAGAGTGGCCTTTTATTGTGGCCAGCCTAAGGCATACCTGTGCAATAATCATGCTGTCTAATCAGCATCTTGATATGCCACACCTGTGAGGTGGATGGATTATCTCGGCAAAGGAGAAGTGCTCACTAACACAGATTTAGACAGATTTGTGAACAATATTTGAGAGAAATAGGCTTTTTGTGTACATAGAAAAAGTCTTAGATCTTAGTTCAGCTCATGAAAAATGGGGGGGGGGGGAAACAAGTGTTCTGATTATAATTTTGTCCACTGTAGTAACCCTCCTGGACCTATAAATAAAATTGTTAGTTAGTGAAAATAGTTTAATTTGTTTTGCTTTTTCTCTCTATGCCTTTAACGTCAAACTATGAGATGCTTAACGTCTGTATGTTATTTACAATCTGTGCTATTAACCACCTAATTGTACGACATTGTGGTAGCTTCAATCTCTTTTTTTTTATTCTTTCTCAGTTTGATTACAAGCATTATGTACTTCCTCTGTGTAGAAAGACTGTTGAATTTGATATTATCAATAAAATCTATTAAAAATAAATAGATTTAATAAAAGAGGTGAGGTTTGATAGGGGATCCCAGGGATAGTTGGGTGTTGTCTTAGGGAAATAGCCAGTAGTACCAAAGCTAAGATAAAGAGAATGGGGTCATCCCTGCCTCTTGCAGTTTAAAAGGAGAGTGATATAAACCCAGAATAATACATTTAAGCCGGAGGGGCAGAGTACAATGCCATTATGACCTTTATTGCACCCAGGAGAAAGCCAAAGGCTTTGAGGGTTAGTTTCATATATTGCCAATTTAGCCAGTAAAATGCTTTCTCTGCGTTCAATGCCATATATAGCCCCGACTATCCATTCATTTCTCACATAGGCAAAAAGGGTCATTAATGTTCATGATGTATTGTCTGAACCTTGCCTTGTTTTGATAAATCCAGAATGATCTGGAGTCGAGAAGCATATAATTTAAGCATATCATTTAGAATAGAATTTTGCAGTTTAACAAGGATATTGGAAGAAAATGTTGACAATAATAAGGATCCTTTCCAGGCTACAGCAGATTAATGAGATGGGCTGCCATACTTCAGAACGTAACGTCCCAGACTCCACTCCTGATTTAAACACTCTAAGCAGAAAAGGGATCAGTACCTGTGCAAAGATCATGTAGTAAGAATCTGGCAGTCCATCTGGACCTTATGCCTTGTGGCTTGATAAGTAAAATATTACTTTAGAGCATGTCTAGTTCTCCTGTGTATATTTCGGGATAGGGAGATAATTTTATTGGGGTCCCACTTAACATTATAGAACTTAGTATAAAAGTCTGGAGATGCCACAGAAATATGATTTGGGTTATATAATTTCTGGTTCTATATCTTAGAAGATTGCATTTTTTTTTGTTTATATCTGCTCACCAGAAGTGAGCCTGCCAATAGTCCCCTGAGTATATTATCTACTTTTCAGCTTCCTCAGGATGCACATGGTCTGCTGAACATAGTACTCGTTTAGAAGATTTAGCAAATTGTGAATTTTTTATAAGAACCTTGGGGAGGGTGTACGTTTCTCATATTGACTATATCTAACTTGTCCTAGAGGGTCTGTTGTTGCAGCTGCCTAGTTCATTTATAGAAGGATGCATGCTTAATTCACACACCCCAAATGAAAGCCTTATGAGCCATCTAGTTAGTGTTAACATCCATACCACCAATGTCATTCAGATGAAGATAGTACTTTTTGAACATCAGCCACAGTCTCATCATCTTTCAGTAATTTTCAATTTTATTTTTAGTCTGAGACAAAACCCTATGCTAAAATCCAATCCAAAATTTTCTGCTTTTTTAAAAATTAGAGTTGGTTTCTCAGTTAAAATACCTATTTAAAAACCTATTGTGTTTTAAAATGGGCTAACATTTCTCTACTGTTTAGTTTTATTGTTATATTTAATAAGAACTATTTTTTTTTTTCCAGTTAACCTATCCTCACTTTTTAAGAGCTCTATTTCTCTTTCTGTCCTTCCATTTAGAGCCCTTGGATAATGTCTTTTTAAAAAACTTTTTATTTAAAATCTTGATTTGTTTTTCAAAATGTTCATATTTTGTGAAAATACGTTTTAATCTCATTTGCTGGCCTTTAAGGACATTCTGTAGCCACTTTGATGGCAACTGGGATATTCGATAAACCATTGACATCTGTTGGATTAATAAAAAGTTTTATTGTACATGTTCACCTATTCAATAAAAATTTCAATCTAAAAAAATTATAGATTCCTTTCCAATTTCCTCTGTAAATTTGAAAACATACGTATTTGTTATTTGTATTCACAAAAGTTATAAATGTATTTAGATCTGTCATGACACCCTCCCAGATGACGACGACATCATCAATATAACATTTGCATAATACCAGGTTTGTCCCAAATTGGTTATTCATCCAGATGTTATTAGATTCCCAATTTGTCACAAACATGTTGGCATAACTGGGGGCAAACCTGGGAGGCACATTTGGAGATATCACGACCCTTCAAACCAAAATAAATTCTTAGTAAAATAAAATCAATACATTTTCAAATAAAATACATTAGAAATGGCCTTTTTCATAATCAATTATGATATAAAGAGAGGCTACATCAATACTAGCCCAAACATTATTATATTTCTGTTGTTATTCTTTTATATCCCTAATTATTTGGGATGAATCGTTAATGTATGACAGAGCTTGTTTAAAACATTTTTGGAGAAAAAAAGTACTGATATTCTGAGACATTGATACATAATGATCTTATTCCACTAATGATAGGTCTCCCTAGAAGATGATTCAAGTTTTTCAGAATTTTGGGAAGGTGACAAAAGATTGCCATTCCAGGAAATGTAATATATAAATAATCAAATGCTTTCTTATTCATTTCTTTTTATTCTATAACCCTTCTTCAAGGAGTTCCTTTAATAAATGTTTTAACTCATTTTAGGGTTGTTATTTAATTTTTAACTTGTTTTATCATCCCCCAAAATTCTACTTGCCCCCTGTAAATAAAACCCTTTATCCATTATAACTATGTCTTCTCCTTTGTCCACCTGTTTGATTACTAGATCATACGTTTCTTTTAATTCTTTTAGCTCCAATTTTTAATCTTTGGAAATATTTTCTTTTCCCTTTACTTTTAAAACCTTTTCAAATTCTGTTAGAAGCATGCCTGCAAAGACCAGAATATATTCAACGTTTTTTCATTTAGGATATTTGGATTTATGTCTTAAATCATAATGAATACAATTAGATGTTCCTTGTATCTCTGTTAAAATTAATGATTCTACGACATTTTAATTAAAGAAATGATCTATATTTTTTTTTCTTCAAAAGATCAGTAGTAATTTTTCTTAGAAATGTTTGGGTATCTATAAACACTTCAAATTATTTTGGACCTTTCTGGGGTGCAAATAAGACCCCTTATTGTTTAAATTATGTTTAGAAATATTAAAAATGGGCTCCATCTTCCCTTCATTTAGTCTGATAACTCTCCCTCCTCGATCTACCCTAGTCCTCCTATGGTGTTTCAAAGTCGCTTTCTTTTTGGAGGGGTGAGTATCTCTACTAGTGGGGAAAATCTCTATTTTTGTACCCAAAATTTCTAATTTCCCTAGATTACTCAAAAATGCTCCACTTTTGTCTGAAAATTAAAAATAAAACAAAAAAACCCCTTTACTCTTTTACTGATTCTCTTCATTCTTTATTCAGTAATCTATTTACAAACTTATTAATTGGGAATTCTTTTTCCTAATAGCTATCTTCACTTTAGTTCCTCCATTGCCATATGCTGTTAACTAAAGGTTACATTTTCAAATCCATAGGAGAGTTGTTTTACTAACGTGTAGGTATTTAATTTCCCATTATTTCGTACCTTTTTTTTAGCCAACATTTTCCATTTGTACATGAAAATGTGGTGTCAATGTAATATTATTGTATGTTGTTTTCCATTATAAATTTATATAAGGTTGTTAAGATCCATTACAGTAAAATTATTTATATATTTTTATATATATATATATATATATAAAAAAAATACAGAATCCAGCGCACTCGCTTATTCACTAAACAATGACTTCAAATCTTAGAGATTGTAATAGTTTTATTTAAAAACACCTCACCTAGGCAAAAAATGATGGGGGTTTAGTTACATTATATGATCATACATTGCATAAGCCTGCCAACTACGTCAATGTACCCCATTCTTGGCAGGTCCTATCCTAGCAGCCTAATGCTTGCTCTTATGAGATTAATCCACTTACTTGGGAAATACTTCCTTACTGGGACTCTCTGCAAGTCAAGGCTTTCGTCAAAGAACGTCAAAAAAAAGAATGCTGTCGAAACATAGAGCTGTTACACCTAGAACACCCTCCATTCTGAGAGCAGCCACATCCCGGCTCAATGCCCCATCTCAACAACCCCCATCATTACTTGTGTCGTCAAAAGATTAAGTTGTGCAGTGATAAAGCCTAATAGCGGTAACACTTACTCTTGAAATAGCTGACTATTTAAACCTGACTATAATATGAAATGTGCCTATTAATCCTTATGTCCCGCATGTTTAGCGAGGAGATTGTATGAGGACTGCTTTCAGGGCACCTCACGCCTGCTTGTATCACCTATATGCACTGCAAAAAAACAAAAACAAAAAAATATATATTTAAGTTTTATGGTTTGTCCGATTAGATATATATTTTCTATGCCCTTATGATATCTATTTGAATGGTAGAACTCATGTTTTAGTTTCATTACAATTTGTACTTATTTATATAAGTCTATGTTTGTATCCATTTAGGCACAGCCACTACTGCACGAATGCCTGGTCCACAAGTTTCATCCACAGATTCTAAATAGTCACATAAGCGGAGCCTTGGGTGTGTCCTGTAGCACTAATTTGGTGGTATTAATAAAGTTGTTTTGCAAATAGGTTGTTGCGGTTCCTTGTTTTGGTGCGCGTTTTAGGTATAAAAAACCCCCCACAGATGCAGTGGAAACCAGACTCCTGAAGAAGTACCGTTAATCATAGGAACGAAACGCGCAGAGCATCTCTACTTGTTGAAGTATACACTACTGACACTTTTCCAGTCCTGGTGGACACCATACAGACTTTGCCTATCCTTGGAAGGATTTACATTTGGATCAACAGGCTGGTCTTTTAAACCTTGTAGGTGGGCTGAACTCTTTTCAGGCTAATAAGCCTATTTTGTACATATATTTCATTTATGTGGATTGTTGTTTATGAGTGTTTTTAATTATTTGTTTTTATGAAATAAGCTTACTGTGCAATGATGCTTTTTGTATTTCTTTCTGGTGTTGGTTTACTACTTTAAACATACTTGCAATCTACCTCTAGACTGTAAGCTCATTTGAACAGTGCCCTCTTCATCCTATTGTTCCTGTAAGTTTTTGTAATTGTCTTTTTGTAATTTATTGTTAAATCTCCCCATCCTATAATATTGCAAAGTGCTACAAAATGTGTTGGCACTATATAAATGCCAATAATAATAATAATAATAACATATTATATAACCAAATAAATACATACATACATGTTACTTACATTGTTAGCTCTACTGAAATGTAAAAAAGTAAGCTAAATGTTAATATTCTATATTTTCTATAATAATTGGACAAAAATAAAATGCAATAGCCAGTACTGGTAGGTATGACCTCTTGCCTGTTGTATATTCCTGCTAATGAACAGATTAACACAGGCAGATTTGTAGCATCCTTTCTGCATAACTGATGATTTTCACCCCCACCCTCACCCCTCATTACTTTTGTAGATCGCCTCTGCCTTTCTGGTCCTGCAATATCCTTTTTAAAAAAACTCGTTCCTTTCCATTGAATTATACAGAGGCAAAATCAAATTTTGATCTTGTGAATCAATACCCCTTTTTATGCATGACACCTTACAAGCCTTCGCAATGGTTGACCGACATCACACACTGCTTCCATAGTTTATTATCCCAAGTTCTTTTCGTTTAATGTTATCCTTGATGCAACCCGACTTAAAGGATAGTTGTACTACTTGAGTTGTAAAATGTCATAAAGGAAACGGGTAGGATTGTCAAAGACAGAATCATTTAAAGGGGATTCAAAATGCAATTAACTAATTCACAAAGATATCCAATTGTCTTAGGCAAAATAATACTGTACATGAAATGCATTTTAAAACATTTGATAAGAGACAAACAAGTGATGTTCTAATTACACACCCTTCTTTCTTCATAAATTCAATAAATAATGTATTTATCCCTTTAGAAAAATTACTATAACAAAATCAAGTGGGTGTCATCAAGATTTTTTTTATGATACAATTATAAAACGATCTAATGATTAACACCAGCTAATTAATTAAATCAAACATTCCTAAAGTGGAACTGTACTACTTAAAACAGATCAGTGTTAACGAGCATTTAACACAAAATGTGTCACTTCTTTCAGGTAAATAGGTGCCTGGGGGAGTTAGACATTTACCAGCAGGCTTTAGTATTTGGCAATCTCCAACTGGACAGACACACATATTGCTTACCGGCCCATTCGATGACCATGAAGGTCACCATTCCTAGTCCACAAATCACAGTTTGCATGAACTTCACATGCAACATATCGTGACCATAAGCCAGTAGCTTGCTAATTAGGTAGTAATAATACTTAATGATTTCAGTTGTTCTCATTAGAGCTGGGAATACAGCAAAAAGGAAAGCCAAAGGCTGCAGTTCACTGCCATCATATTGACTGTCAGGTGTCAATCACTAAAGTTATGAGTTTCATTTAATTATGTTATTAAATAGTCAATGATTAAATGTTGTATGTGTATTTTGTAAATATATATTTTTTTAGATCTAGCAAATAAGAATAGACAAATGTAGGTTTTTCACGTGTGTAGCACCTACATAGTAAATATGGAGCAATCTCCCATTATCTTACAATAAATCAAAATTTCATCAGATAACCATTCAAAGAAAACTAAAAACTTAGCTGAATGGGATTATATGCAAGTAAAAATCAATCAAATCTTAAAGGACCACTCTAGGCACCCAGACCACTTCAGCTTAATGAAGTGGTCTGGGTGCCTGGTCCAGCTAGGGTTAACCCATTTTTTCATAAACATAGCAGTTTCAGAGAAACTGCTATGTTTATGAATGGGTTAAGCCTTGCCCCTAATCTTCTAGTGGCTGTCTCATTGACAGCCACTAGAGGCGCTTGCGTGCTTCTCACTGTGATTTTCACAGTGAGAGCACGCCAGCGTCCATAGGAAAGCATTGTAAATGCTTTCCTATGCGACTGGCTGAATATCTCGCGCAGCTCTTGCCGCGCGTGCGCATTCAGCCGAATGGGAGGAACGGAGGAGGAGAGAAGGAGGAGAGCTCTCCAGCGCTGGAAAAAGGTAAGTTTAAACCCCTTTCCCCTTTCCAGAGCTGGGCGGGAGTATGTTTTCCTGGCACTATAGTGGTCCTTTAATTTAAAGTTGTATGGAACATGGGCAAAACTATTGCTGCTATTGTAGATTCTCATAAACCATCCATCTTCCCATAGATTTTTTTATTTTTTTGGTAATTCCCCCATACCTTTTCATACACTGTTTCTTCAGCAATATTTTCTGGTTAACGCTCCCATTTTTCAAATAGTTCATAACCATAGAATAAAATGAATTTCAGAAATCCCCAACCAGACCGTGCATTGCTGTCACACACGATTCTATACTAACCTTATATAGGCTAAAAAATATTCATGTCCATTGGGTTCAGTCACTCACACAGCTGTAGTACTGCTGTTGAACCAAAATAAAATGTTTTCAGTTATAACAAATTTTGCCACACTTTAGGGAAAATAAATCCCTCATTACCCTAATTTGGAAGTTAGATTTCAACTTGGATCAAGATGTTACCCAACGTAATAACAATTATGTCCTTGAATATTCTGATTTCCAAAAATGCATCCAGATGTTTAAACATCTGTACAGTATCTGATAAAATAACGTATTTAAGTAGAAAATAACACATCTTTATTGTTGTTGTTGTTTAGATATTGAGCTCATTCTGGCAGTGCCCTTTTCACCTATTATTCCTGTATGTCATACATATTTTGCTAAAATTAAATGTTTGTCTTGTTTCCTACTGTACAGGCTGAGATATTGATTTTCTTAAAGTCTAAATGGACGACTTATTGTCCTTTGTACAGTCCTAAGTATGTTACCAGAGAGCAGTATGCACTGGCCCTGTATACATTTAGACTTTTTTTTATCACACCCGCCCTGAAAGTATCGTCATCTATGCGACCCCGTTCCCATACATTTTTGGGTTGCAGCGATAATGCGGACCAATCAGAACATGTGTAAGCCTATATAATGCTTATTTGCTCCCTTATTCAGTACCCTATTGTGGTTTCTGCCCTGATACACATTTAGTGTTCATTGCAATACTCTCTTGATATTCTGATATTGATCATGGCGTGTATTCTGGAACCCTGATCCAGCTGGTTTATTCGTAAATCCGTATTTCTGTAAACCTGACCTTGGCTATTACTGACTTTGTCTCTGTCTTTATTAACATTAAGTCCAGCCTTTCTAAGACCTGGTACCTCTAAAAGTTTCCACAAGTTTTGTAAGTTATGTCAACAAACCCGCAAAAATACTGGAGACTAATTGTAACCTTTTGTATTTTTGGAAGTATACAAAATGTTCTAGGGTATGTATTTAAGTTAAATTCCTATCGAATTTTAAAATATCTATATACGCATTAAAACAATTTAAATTCTTTAAAGGAGCACATTTCAATCCCTTATTTCAAACTAAAATCTACCCGTTTCTTAATTTATGGGAGGATAAATTATTTATAACCGACAATTTTGTTTCTTCTCTCTTTTCCATTCCAACATTTAATTTTCCTCCACTGTTTCCCCGATACTTATATACCCTCCCCTCATTTTTCTTGTAACCAATCCAGTTGGTCAATTCGCTAAAAAAGCATTACATTTCTGAATCTTTTCATTAAAATCTGACTTATTTCTCCTCTCCATTTACCTTGCATAGGTTTATCTCGGTTAATCTATTAAACCTAAAAAAAAAAATTAAATATCACCATGTTTAGCATGGTGTCCACGTTTACCAACTTCTATCCATCTAATAGAAGTTGAATGTCCTCTTTGTTTTACTGTATCATATTGAATCTCTTTATTTCATTCCTGTTTTTAATATTTTGTTTCTCATGCAACTTCTGAAAATGTTTAAGCTTCCATTCACTGCAATCCTTTTTATAGCTCTAATATTTTAAAAACGTTGTATCCTTTACATCCATTTCTATTTTGTCTAATTATTTTAGTACTTTCTGATAACTCATTAAAATCGTCTGTATTCATACAAGGTCTTAATTTTGTATATAAATAGAACTATTTAGTCCTTTTATTGTTATTTCTATATGCAGTTTTAATTCTTTAACCCCTTAAGGACACGACATGTGTGACATGTCATGATTCCCTTTTATTCCAGAAGTTTGGTCCTTAAGGGGTTAAAGAGATTACGAGTAGGGATGTGTATGGTAAAATTTTCGGTTCCGTTCGGCATTCCGAAATTCGGTACTTCGGCAATTCAGAACTTTGGAATTTCAGCATTTCGGGACTTCGGCACTTCTCATGCAGCCGCCTAGTGGATTCCCACGGTATTAGGGAGTTATCTACCAAAAGGCTGAAAGACCTAAGTTGGTGGGTGGGGGCCCTAAATTACTTTAAGGGGGGGGGATCTATTGTCCTTCCCCCCGGCCCCAACTCCTGAGCGGTTGGTGGGGGCCCTAAAGTTAAATAACATCTGTACAGTATCTGATAAAATAACGTATTTAAGTAGAAAATAACACATCTTTATTGTTGTTGTTGTTTAGATATTGAGCTCATTCTGGCAGTGCCCTTTTCGCCTATTATTCCTGTATGTCATACATATTTTGCTAAAATTAAATGTTTGTCTTGTTTCCTACTGTACAGGCTGAGATATTGATTTTCTTAAAGTCTAAATGGACGACTTATTGTCCTTTGTACAGTCCTAAGTATGTACATCCATTTCTATTGTCCTTCCCCCCGGCCCCAACTCCTGAGCGACAGGTGGGGGCCCTAAATACCAATAAGGGGGGGACCTATTGTCCTCTCAACCGGCCCCCACCCCTGAGCGGCGGATAGGGGCCCTAAATTAGAATAAGGGGGGGACCTATTCTCTTCCCCCCTGGCCCCCACCCACCAGTTTGACTCATATCAACACGTTGATTGATGGATTGAAAGTAACCAATCAGATAGTTATGAGTCAAATTACACAGCGTAGGAATATTCCAAAGAACTTTCCCACGCTGTGTAAAATGACACAGAGCACTCTGATTGGCTGGATTTCAAGCTCACCAATCAGAGTGCTGTGACAGGTAAATGTAGACTTACCTGTCAGAGCACTCTGATTGGATGGCTTAAACCAACCAACCAGAGTGCTCTGAGCCTAATTGCAGGGCAGAGCAAGGCTTTATAAGCCTTCCCCCGCCCTGCAGAGCTCAGTCGGTGCGGAGCCCTCCATGAGTGAAGATAGATTACTTTTTTTGCACTCGGGTGTTTTTTTTTTTTTTTTTTTTAAGTGCAACGGATATTATGGATTTTTATTTGGCCTTTTTTGGGGCTGAAAAATAAGATTTTAGAAGAATGAAGACAACAAATGGTAAGTTGTTTTTTTTTTTAATGGTCCCCCCCTCACTATGTTTAGGGTGAGGTGGGTAGGTAGGGGTTAATATTTTTTAGGAGGGGGGGTGATTAGGGGTTTAGGGACCTGGGGGGGGGTTACATTTTTATTTAGGGCCCCCACCCAGGGGTGGGGGCCAGGGGGGAGGACAATAGGTCCCCCCTTATTCGTATTTAGGGCCTAAAGTAAAATAATGGTTGGGTCCTATTGTCCTCCCCCCGCCCCCAGGCTGCTCACTGTGTAATAGACATGCCCCTACTCACAGTATAGCGAGTAGGGGCATAATTTACGAATACTAAGTAATCTTTACTTAGCATTAGTAAATTTGTCTGAAAGATCAATTTAGGTCTTTCAGCCTTTTAGTAGATAGCTCCCTAATACCGTGGGAATTAGGGAGTTATCTACTTATTCATTCCTGTCATTCCATTGACAGGCTAAGTAATTTACATTTTATATGAATGTGTGTTACTTGATTGTTGTAAGTGTTGCAAATTCTTACAGCTGAATCCTGACTATGTTTGTATACTTTTTATTTCAACTTGTATACAGTGTAACATTCTTCATTCTTCCACTGGGTAGGTATATTAGTTCTTTGGCAATACTTCGTCAATTCGGACATTGCACATGTCTAATTACGAGTATGTGTACTTCTAATTGCTTCATGTAGGCTCTATTGATAAGTCTTTTTCAAGGTCGATCCCAGGGATTACAGACACCTGGGTGCAGAATTTCTTTTGGCGTCCCCAAGTGGTCTGTAACTTACAGATATAGATGTTTCTTCAATAATCAGGCTGGCAAGTAGATCCCTAAACGGAATATTATAAATAGAGTTGATACTTCACATGACATGAACTCAGACACTCACTTCCCGTTCCTTCCAAGTCTTTCACTCCCTCTTTTATCCATGTATTTTCCCTCATCTTTCCAAGTCTCTCACCCCCTTCCTTTAATTTTACTCACCCATCTTCCTTCCATGTCTCTCACACCCCATTCTTTCCATATTGAGCCCCCCTAATTCCTTGTCTCTCACCCCCACTTCTTTCCATGTGTCTCACACCTCTTCCTTTCATGTCTCTCAACTGTTTTTCCTTCCATGTGTCTTTCACCCCTCTTCATTCCATGTCTTCCATCCCCTCTTCCTTCCATGTCTCACCCTCTCTTCCTTCCATGTGTCTCACTACCCTTTCGTTTCATGTCTCACTATCTTTTCGTTTCATGTCATGTCTCTCACCCCCTTCTTCCATATGCTCACCGCCAATTCCTTCTATGTCCCTCACTCCCCGTTTCTTCCATGTCTTTTACTCCCTCATTTTTCCAAGTCTCTCACCCCCTTCCTTCCATGTCTCTAACTCCCCCTTCCTTTCACGTCTCTCACCAACTCCTCCTTCCTTTCATGTCTCTCACCAATTCCTCCTTCCTTTCATGTCTCTCACCAATTCCTCCTTCCTTTCATGTCTCTCACCCACTCTTCCTTCCATGTCCCTCATTCCCCCTTCTCTTCATGTCTCTCACTCCCCCTTCTCTTCATGCCTCTCACTCCCCCTTCTCTTCATGCCTCTCACTCCCCCTTCTCTTCATGCCTCTCACTCCTCTTTCTCACCCCCCTTCCATGTGCTCACCACCCATTCTTTCTATGTCTCTCACCCCTCTTCCTTTCATGTCTCTCACACCCTCTTCCTTCTATGTCTTTCAACCGTTTTTCCTTACATGTGTCTCTCACCACCGCTTCCTTTCACGTCTTTCATCCACTCTTCCTTGCATGTGTTTCACTCCATCTTCCTTCCATGTATCTCACCCCCTCTTCCTTCCATGTGCCTCACTACCCTTTCGTTTCATTTCTCTCACCCCCCTTCTTCCATGTACTCACCGCCCATTTCTTTGATGTCTCTCACTCCCTCTTCCTTTCATGTCTCTCACTCCCCCTTCCTTTCATGTCTTTTACTTCCTCATCTTTCCAAGCGATTACCACTTCATTCCATGTCTCTCACTCCCCCTTCTCTCCATGTCTCTTACCCCCTTCCATGTGCTCACCACCCATGTATTCTGTCTCTAACTCCCTCTTCCTTTCATGTCTTTCATCCCCTCTTCCTTTCATGTCTTTCATCCCCTCTCCCTTCTATGTCTTTCATCCCCTCTTCCTTCTATGTCTTTCATCCCCTCTTCCTTCTATGTCTTTCATCCCCTCTTCCTTCTATGTCTCTCACCCCCTTCTTCCATGTGCTCACCGCCCATTCCTTCTGTCTCTTACTCCCTCTTCTTTTCAGGTCTCCTCACTCCCCCTTCCTTTCATGTATCTCACTCCCCCTTCCTCCCTCATCTTTCAAAGCCTCTGACTCCCCTTCCTTTCCATGTCTCTCACTCCCCCTTCCTTTCCTCTCATCTGCTCTTCCTTCCATGTCCCTCACCCCCTTCCTTACTCCCCCTTCTCTCTATGTCTCTCAACCCCCCTCCATGTGCTCACCACCAATTTCTTCTATGTCTCTCACCCCTTTTCCCTTCCATGTGCCTCACTACACTTTTTGTTTCATGTCTCTCACTCCCCCTTCCTTACATTTCTCTCACCAGTTCTTCCATGTCCACCTCCTTCCCAAACGGCAACCAGCTGTTTCCATTAGAAAGCAGGTGTCCTAGGCGCAGGTAGTGGCGGCTCTTCTTACAAACAGATTAATGGTCCCCCTCTCTGCGGTTTTACCTGTCATGGAAAAGAAGGGGGTGCTCCTCCAGTATTTACAGAGTGCTAAGTAGTCACCTGACACCCACCGCTCCGCTGCTGATTTAGTACGTGCGGTTCTGTTATGGAGCCACACACTTCCTCAGTGTGAGCATGCCACAAATTAACAATTAGGAGACATAGTGGGGGTACGAGAGGCACCAGGGCACTCGGCCCCTGCCTTCTGCCACAATTACCTTGTACCTGGGTGAGGTGAACCCTCTGCACCTGGCCAGGATCCGCACTGGTCTTTTTACACTGTATCTTTTCTTTATATTTTTTTATTTCATGATTGTGCTTTCCACCACATCGATATTATTACATTATATAAACTGTGACGGTAGTCACCATCACCAAGGGCTTAAGATGGACAATTCAATTAGGTATCTGGATGATTCCTATGTTTAAGTCACCCTGTGTCCACTGTGGGTTCAGGGTGTGTGTGTAATGTGCTCTCCTGTCTTGCTAATGCTTGCAATCAACAAGGTGGATTTGGCCGTAGAACCTGCACAGAGCCACCTGTTGGTTGCAAGCAGGGCCGGCCTTATGGGTGTGCGAGCTGTGCGGCCGGAGCGCCCTGACAGCCGACACGGCTCACACATGGCCGGCTGACAGGGGAGCTAAAATAGGTACCCGGGTGGAGGATTATTTATTCTCCACCCAGAACTATAAAAAAAAAAAAAATCACGGCAGCGGGGCTTAACAACATATGTACTGGAGTTCCGGGAGCGGATGGAGGCTTTAACCCATTTTTTTTATCGTGAGGTGGAGGCGGGGCTAATACCCAAAGCCCCTGCACAGGAAGAGGGATGAAGGAAGGACAACAACCAAGTGCATCCACTCCCCCTTACAGCCAAAATGAAAAGAGGTAAGTCTGTATGCCGTGAAGCCTTGTCGCACAGGGCGCCTAACGGCCTAAGGCCGGCCCTGGTTGCAAGGATCTAGCAACAGCTCTATGCACTACCTGAAGAGCAAGGCTTGCTTATTTGCATATTCAGGCAGAGTTACATATTGCTACTTATGCAGGCAAGAGAGATGTTTTATGTGAATAATTTTCTTTTCCACCTCTTTATAAATATGTCATTCTGTTATTAAAAGTTCTTGTATGTTGTTGAATGTGATTTGACTGTTTGTATTTTTATTGAGTTCTCACAGCAATGTATATGTTATGACCTTATGGGCTAATCCCAAGTAAAAAAAAGTATTGCATGTTAGTTCCTTTTGAAACTTGTGTTCTAGGTGGATTTTTAGGGATCCCAGTGACAGAGTCTGTGGACCTGTTGGCTGGTAGGAGGATCCTTCTAGCCCTGGGATAAATCAAGAGAGCTAGGCCTGAGAGCCGCAAGTGCCTTTGTAAAGGCAATAGAAGTCATTTTGCATGCAGAGGTTAATACCTGCCTGGAAGAAGGGCTGCAGAGGAATAGGCAGAGGGAATGAAACCTGGAAGAAAGGCCTCTGTGAAATAGGCAGAGGGTACCTTTTTGTTTTAAACATTTTGATTAAACAGTAATTTTATTTTACTAAAATAAACAGGTCAGCTCCCTACATTTTGATAACCTGCACATATCACCAATCAAAACAGGTTGCTACTCACTCTGTTTACTGTAGAAAGGAAAAGGGCACTGTGTAATTACAACAATCTTCACCAGTTGGGTAAAATTAGACAGTAAATCCATTACGTTAAAATTAGTTACCTGAGAGGACAATCCTGGGAGTCTAGAACAAGTAGTCAGTAGATCATCAGTCTATAAACTTTTACTAATCTGGTCAGTCGACCAAAACATATGTTGCATAGCTGACATGTCTTGGCAATCAAAGTCTTACAATTAGGCTAGAAATAATCACTTAAAGGACCATTATAGTGCCAGGAAAACATACTCGTTTTCCTGGCACTATAGTGCCCTGAGGGTGCCCCCACCCAGCTCTGGAAGGGGAAAGGGGTTAAAACTTACCTTTTTCCAGCACTGGGCGGGGAGCTCTCTGCCTCCGATCCTCCTCCTCTCTTCCCCGTCGGCTGAATACGCACGCGCAGCAGGAGCTGCGTGCGCATTCAGCCGGTCGCATAGGAAAGCATTATTATGGACGCTTGCGTGCTCAGTGAGAATCACGCAAGCGCCTCTAGCGCCTCTAGTGTTTATAAAATAATGGGTTAACCCTAGCTGGACCTGGCACCCAGACCACTTCATTAAGCTGAAGTGGTCTGGGTGCCTAGAGTGGTCCTTTAACTGGAGAAATGGATTATGGCAAAAACTGTTTTAATCCCCCAATGCCAGTTTTACAATTCTGACACTAAAAAAATGTGAATGCAATCTTTTTTTCCAGCTGGATTCAAGACTGTATCAAGATTCAGCAACATATTTTGTAATTGTAACAATTGTTGCACTTGTACAAGGTTTTGGCTTTTGCTTTAAAAAAACAAAAAACAAAAACATAGAGCAGATCTGTCTTGCAAATTAATCTGTGCAGAGAAGCTAATTTCCTGTACTAATACAATACAATAGAAATCACTGTGTAGCAATATCCCAATGAGTAACACCAATAATAACAAATACTCAAACACCTTAGTGGGTTTTCCCTTTAACCCCACACATAAACAGAAATATACATACAATATAAGGTGGAGTATATAAAAATGATGAGATAAAATATTCCTTTAGTGGTTCTCCCTAAAATTAGGACATAGATAAAGAGAGAGAGAGTGCAATATAGCCAATTCTCAATATTTTAGTGCAGTATATAAGTAATAAAGCACTCACAAACACAGAACCAATGCAGAGGCTCAAGGATTCAGCTTTGTGGGTGCTAAAGGGACCCACTTCCTTATATAAGGACTAACCTTCGAGACTGTAAGGTTTCTTATTTATTTTATTATATTTTATGTATATTTTGTGCACTTTACAATAAAGCACTTTATTTCTGCTACATCTTGAGAGGACATCCTATCATTTGGAAACCCCTGACAGTAGCAAGAAGGCACCCACAAAGCTGAATCCTTGAGCCTCTGCATTGGTTCTGTGTTTGTGAGTGCTTTATTACTTATATACCGCACTAAAATATTGAGAATTGGCTATATTGCACTCTCTCTCTTTTTATCTATGTCCTAATTTTAGGGAGAACCACTAAAGGAATATTTTCTCTCATCTCTCATTGGAAGAATCATTTTTTATATACTCCACCTAATATTGTATGTATAATTTCATGTACTGATTGGTTGTGGAGAGCATCCAATACATAGATTCGTATCAATTAACTCATAGTAATCTAAATCACAGAAACGTCACTTTAAAGGGAAACCATCTCTTGAACTTACACCATTGAATGAAACATTTACAATTCTCTAGTACACTTTAACCTTTTTTTCACGAAAGACTCCATTTTGCTTTAAATGTATGTATATTATATTAGCAATCAACATCACAATCCACCTTCGTTCCAGCACATCCAGGACACAAACTGCATTAGCCTAAAAAAAAACTAAATAAAACAAAGCTTTTTTTTATTTTTGGCGTGCAAGGATTTGTACATACATGCCTGAGGTACCCCAATGGCATTCCTCTGGCTTGGTTTCATGAGTCACAATAGGGTAGTAGATAGACGTGCACATTTTACATACATCTAACGACATTCAGCTTGGTTCAATAGTTGTAAACTGCTTAATTTCTATAGGTAATCTAGAGTGGGCTGGTAACTTTGATGAACATTGAAATGCGGGTATACATGTTCATTGAGTGTATAACAAAATGGTCCAGAGCAGCCTATCAGAGCATAATCATAATGCAGTGATGTCTGTTGAGTGATTCTGCGCATCTTAGGACACTGAACTCGCTGTGTAAATAAGTATCAGGTTCACAGACTAATTTACTAACTTTACTAGCTAATTTTGATTTTACCCTCAGCGTATGTGAGGCAGTGATCTTGCCCTTAGTCTAGCATGCTACAAGGATTATCTAATTGCAGCCTTCTACATGAGGAGGTTTATGAATTATGAGCCTAGGAGAGAACACATATATATGTAGCTGAGAGAAAAACATAAGTAAAAGCATATGAAAAAATACTGCTGATTAAAATGAGCTAATGGGCATATGTAAAAGCCTGGTGATAGATGGGAATCCTGAGTGGAGTCGCATAGCCTAAAGAGTAGTCGGGTGAGGTACTCCTCATATATTATACTTCGGCATCTTGGTGTCGGACAGTTCCCGTTCTTGGGCACTTCACTCTATGCCCTGACTAGGCACAGCTTGAGGATTGCTGTTTGATCCGTCGTGCTGGGCCCCACAGCAGCCCCTATGGGGATTACCCTTCCGTCCTCGGTGGTGGGGTCTCCCTCTGTGTGGGCAATGTTTTCGGGTCTCGCCCGTGGTGGCCCTCGGCCCAGGTAGGCCTGTAATAGGAGATTTGGGCAGTTGTGCGATAGCTGGGCCCGCAGGAGTCCTCCCCGCTCTCCGGCTTTCACCTCCCTTAAAGCCTCCCCCCCCCATGACTGGGGTGCCAACTGTGCTTGGCAGTGTTCTAGGGCATCCCAGAACCGCTTAAAATGCTCATCGAGCCTTTGTAAGAAGTGGTCTATGGAGCTTTGAGAGATTGTTGCAGTGTCTCTGTGCGCGTTCTCAGGAGAGTACACTGTCTCCGCCATTTTGTGACAGGTTACTGTAGCTGGATTGTCGCTTGTAATCGCCGGGATGTCCCCCACCGGTGGGGGGGATGATAAAGTATTCCGGTGAGACCTCCAGCCGAGAGGACTGCCGCAGCTAAGGGGTTGGCTGCCTCCCTCTTGCAGCCCGGTCGAGCCCTCTGTGGGCCTCGGGTCGATCTCCGGTGAGAGATTGTCGCTTGCGGTCGGAACTTCTGTTGCTTGTTGCAGCTTAGGAAGATCCCTTTTTTTGGAGCAGTTGTGCAGTCGATTTTTATTTTTTTTTATTTTTTTTCGTTAATTATAGCTGTATATGGGCATTTTGCATCAGAGCCCATGTAGTGTGCGACCGCTCGGCTTGGCTGCCAGACTCCACCTTTGCTTTTTTTAATATTTCTTTTTGTTAATTAAAAGCAGTGTCAGTATGCCTAACTCTAAAATTAATGACTCGTAGCTGCTTCCACTAATTAGCAGCTGCAATTTTAAATCTACCATAGAGAAAAATAGGAAATTCAGAAATGCTAAGTAACACCGTGTTTCCATATTATATAGTAAAAAAGTATCACCATATTGGATGCAGTTGCTAACTCACTCAGCTTTACACCTGTTTAAAGTAATGTTTATAAGCCAAGTTAGAGACTGCAGAAGCACAATACATCCTATAAGAAAGCTTGCTATAAGCATTTAGTATGTCATTTCCAATATCTACCTGTGACATACCTTTTACCTTTTAACATTTCTTAATCACAATCAAGTTTTTCACAAAGTTTTGTTCACGTTTTTCCATACGTATTTCATGTGGTTTAATTAATTTTTTAAAGACTATTTTCATACTTTATTATTATTAGTACTACCTTATAAAATTAATTTACTAGTGGTGGTATTTATTTAAGATCCGGTACCCTTGCTTCCTGTCTTTGCAAGTGGAGACTAATTCTTAAATTTGTTGTCTTTCTTATATTGGGGTTAAGCCCTTTATATCCACCTAGTCCAACCTTTTTAACACGGTAGACCTAGGTCCAACACAGTGGCGAAACTACCGCAGTTGCAGGGGTCACAGCTGCGACCGGGCCCGTCACTCCAGGGGGCACGGCTGCCCTGCGGGTCCCTGTGACCGGGTGTCCGCCACCATGTGTTGCGCTGGGGTAGAACCGCTGGGCCACACGTTAAGGGGCCCATGCTGTTAGGTCCACGCGATGGCAATGAATATCCAGGGGGCCCGGTCAGCGCGGTCACTTCCACTCAGCAACTACCGGGAGCCGCGCGGGAGGAAGAGAGGAGGGAATCAGAGTGGGAACTCTGATTCCCATCAGGCTGATCCACAACTGTACCCCAGAAAGTCACCCTCCTGCACCTAAAAACAGGAGGGCGACAAACATTTTGCGTGTGTGTGTGTATGTATGTATGTCTGTGTGAGTTTATGTGTGTATGTATGTGTGTCTGTGTGAGTTTATGTGTATGTATGTATGTCTGTGTGAGTTTATGTGTGTGTGTATGTATGTATGTATGGGTCTCTGTGTGTATATCTATGTGTGTGTCGTGTGTGTCGGCATGTGTGGGGGGTAGGTGTATGAGGGGGGCCCCAGGACAGTTTTCGCACCGGGGCCTCGTGGATTCTAGTTACGCCTCTGGTCCATCACCTTTTTTACACAATTAAAACACAATTTATTCACTAAAACTGGATTTGTGGAAAGCTTATGGCGGGAATTGCCCATTTTACATAAACACTGGAAATAGCCAAATTGCTCATTTTGGCCTACTACTTGCCATCCCCTTGACAACTTTTTCAGTGAGTAGACCTGAATGAGTAAAAATCTGTGCTTGAATATAGGAAACCCAGTATATTGCATACCTCCAAAGTGTCCCTATTAAGGAGGGACAGTCCCAATTATTGACTTAGATCTGTTCCTCTTTTCTACACAAATGTCCTTCTTTACCAGGAGTTCCAAATTATTCTTGTGTCTAAGTGTATAACAGAGCTCCACAGCTATTATATTAACAGTACTGTGTCTGTAAACTACAATAAATGTGTTTAGAAATCAGCCTTTGTAAATAAGATAGATCTAAATTAGATTTTAATTGCATAAATTGATATTAGTAAGTCACCTAAAATTTTTCAAAACAGTCCAGCCCCTGGCCACATCCCCTCCCCCCCATTCACTCCCCTAAAATGAAAGTGTCCTTCGTTGTCCATGTTAAATGTTGGGAAGTATGATATGGACAATTCAGGTTTTCCATTAGGCCCATCTGTATGTCACAGTAGTGATCCCTTAAAACTTCTATGTTTATTTATACATGTGTGTGAAGGATGATAGATGACTGATACATTTGGAGAACTTGTAAACAGAACAACCATTCAGTGTCATACCAATTCTGCAACAATAAAGAAACTAAACAAGAAGATATGTTTCAGCATTCGTCACGCAAGTCCACCCAGCACGCTACATTAATAAGTTTCAAACACAGCATTGATTGGTTGTAGAGATTTATTTTCTGTAATTTTCACATGTAAAGTTTAATTTTACGGCGCTGTAAAGTGCAGACTACTTCACCGAGCTTCAAAAGAACAACGTGATTTTTACACACAGAATAAAAAGGTAAAAATGATAGAAAAATACTTTTCTGTGAGACGGCTAACACCTTTATCACTGACATGTGCATGCACGTCAACTGTACAAAGAAATACATATTTAACCCCATTAGTGCCTGGACTCGTGATGCAACACCAATCCTTTGGCAGTAAGGGAGAACATTTTCAAACAAAACAGAGTATTTGCAGACATGCATGTTAGATTTTTCAGCAAATTCCTTGTTTCTAGATCTGTATGCATACTGATCTTACGATAACAGAATAATTATAGTAATAAAATAACAAACACTCCTGTTCCTGGCCTGATGGGTTTGGAAATCATCGCTCTGGTAGCAGAACAGTTAAACTGACTGTAATGACCTGAAAACAAACAAAAAATGACAGGCTGCTATCTGTATATCATATAATATCAGTGTAACAATATAACTAGTGCATCATTTTCACCAGGGTTTAATCTACTCGTAACAGCAAAAACAACCTTTTTAGTCCAAGAGGAATACCCCTGGCACTAAAAATGTTAAACTATTTTTTTCCCAGTTGGAATATATAGCCTATATATATTATGAAAACATTTCTGTATACATATTATATTTCAATCACATTTTACAGATACATGAGAATACATATTAAAAAAAAAAAAAAAATCTAAAAACAAATTCTGGCTTGAAGTAAAAATGTGGTTACAAGCTTGACCTAGATACGTTGCAGGTTTCTTGTAAATCCGGTAAAATAAATGTATTTTATTGTAAAAAGAAAAAATAGATATATCATAGCTGCTTGACAGCTGTCACTGCTAAGATATAGACAACAGTGTCTGTAACCTGCACAGCATTATGTGTCAGTCTTTAGCTCAGCAAGATGTGTGAACAGACTGCAGAGCAAAATGTGTTAGTAGCACACAGACAGTATGTGCCTGAGCAATGCACATATCTAATGTACCTATTGTAGTTACCTCCACCTATCCATAGGCACACCTCTCCCAAAGAAGGGATAAATAGCAGCACTGCAGGCTTACTCACTAGGTGGCGCTGCTCTAGGTATTGATCATTTGCTTTAATTGGAACCTCAGTGAAAAGAATGGTAATTCTTGTAACGTGTATGAATTTAAGTCATGCTCTGTGGGCTGATGAACACAAACAGGGTTATTTATTAAAGTGTGAATTTAAAGTGAATACAAAATGTAAGACCAGAGTAGCCAAGCTGAAAGCACAGTTGACTTTTCAAGTTTGGCTATTTTAACCTTAAATGTGAAATTCACTTTGAATTCACACTTTGATAAAAACCTTGAACGATAAAACAATTAACAGGTGTTATAAAAACAGTGTACGGTTAATAGTCGGGTGACCACTGGGAAATCAGTCTGTGGTTTATTTACGAAATACTGGATTGTAGTCAACTGAAAAAGGAACTGCAAAAAAATTTGTAGAAAAATTAAATTTATAGGGAGAAAGTGTCAGGTTGCTCTATGAAGGTTGGAGGGTAACCCCTATAACTCTAAGTAAACAAGAATAAAGGCCACTCACAAAAGTTAAGCGGAACTAAAAAGAGTTCCAGCATAACTGTCATGAAGAAAAAAGCAACCCATTTGTAGTTAGCAAAATAGACAAAAAAATTAAATTAACGTTTATTAATACATTAAAATAGTAATATGAGAAAATAGTGATATGAGAAAAAAAATAGTGATATGAGAAAAAAAGAGTGATGGTAAATAAAGAACCTATTATAATAAATAAAAAAAAAAGAACCTATCTAATATATCGTCAAGAAAGTCTGTATATATTGTGTGAAGTTAATATATTAACAATATAGCTGCCGAACATGTATCCAGTTCGGGAGAAAAATAGGCAGGGAGAAAGAAACAAAAGTATCTGTAAATTGGTACAAATTAGCAAAGAGGTTACAGAGAGGCAGACAGAGCAGTAATATTTCTATGTGCCTTCGAGGACAACCGAATGACTGCTGAAATAGCTAGATAACTATACTATTAAACTAATACTATTGTGCATAGAAGGGCACCTCTATAAATCCTAAGATTCTACCCTGTCTATTCTAAACTAAAACTAAAGAGAATAAAATAAATAAATAAATAATAAAAAAAAAACATTGACATTAGTAAATGATAATTTGATAAAATCGAAGTGAGGTGGCTAGTCATTTACTGGCGAAACGCGCGTCGGGACTGTTAAAGGACCACTATAGTGCCCTGAAGGTGCCCCCACCCGCCGGGCTCTAGGGTGAGGAAGGGGTTAAACTTACCTCTTTCTCCAGCGCCGGGCGGGGAGCTCTCCTCCTTCAATGAGACAGCCACTAGAGGCTGGATTAACCCTAATATAAACATAGTTTCTCTGAAAGTGCTATGTTTATAGAAAAAAGGGTTAACCCTAGCTGGACCTGGCACCCAGACCACTTCATTAAGCTGAAGTGGTCTGGGTGCCTATAGTGGTCCTTTAAGAATGAGAGTGGCTCAAGACTTAGGGATGATGCTGCAGCTTTTTGATCACACTGACTATTTTTCTCCCATCTCTACCGAAATTATAACTGACTAGCCACCTCATACTTGGATTTTATGTAATTATCATTTACTAATTTCGATTTTTTTTTTGTTTGGTTTGTTTTTCATTTCTTCTCTATTGTTTTAGTTAAGAACAGACAGGGTAGAATCTTAGGTTTTTAGAGGCACAATAGTATTTAGTTATCTAGCTATTTCAGCAGCCACAGTGGTGCCCTCAAAGGCACATAGAAATATTACTGCTCTGTCTGCCTCTCTGTAACCTCTTTGCTAATTTGTACCAATTTACAGATACTTTTGTTTCTTTCTCCCTGCCTATTTTTCTCCCGAACTGGATACATGTTCGGCAGCTATATTGTTAATATATTAACTTCACACAATATATACAGACTTTCTTGACGATATATTAGATAGGTTCTTTTTTTCATTTATTATAATAGGTTCTTTATTTACCATCACTCTTTTTTTCTCATATCACGCTCTTGTTTACTATTTTAATGTATTAATAAACGTTAATTTTTATTTTTTGTCTATTTTGCTTACTAAAAATGGGTTGCTTTTTTCTTCATGACAGTTATGCTGGAACTCTTTTTAGTTCCACTTAGTTTTTGTGAGTGGTCTTTATTCTTGTTTAGGAATTGCAAAAAATATTTAGAAAAATTGCTGATTTCAAAAAGTAAAAATAAAAATAAAGAAATCCCCACTTCTGTTTAGCTTGGCTTTTTTTGGCCGAAATTGGCTTTTATCCATTCAGAGTTTAGCTAGTAAAATCCTCTGTACAAACGGTATGTGCTGATTACTGCATTGAGCAACTATTTTAGAATATTCTATACATCCAGGATGTAATATTCCAGTTATCAGTAGAAGAAATTGGTTTCACCCTGCAGTCCTTTTTCTTTTCTGCCATCTTTTTCACTCCCAAGAATAGATGTATGTGTAACGAACTTCGAAAAAAGTTACCATTTTAATATGGTTGATGAAGAATAGAAATTATTTTTGCTGTGTAAATTTCAATTTGTTAAAGTTTGGAGTTTAGTGAATAGCCTTAAATATATCTCTGAAACGAGTATATTTCATGTAAACATGGGAGGTTTAACGAGAACGGATAATTCTGAAATCTTAAAGCAACCACCTGTCAGCAGGAAAAACATCCAGCTGCGGGGTTTACCTGTTGGACAATTGTAGGTGCTTATTTACTAAACCAGTACATTGTGATGATTTAACAATCATTAAAAAAAAAAAAAAAAAAGTAAGCTAAATTAGTTAAGTTTGATAAAGAGATTTCCAAAGTGCCTAAACATTTTCTTCCAGCTTGATTATTTTGGTGTAAAGTTTTAATATAATTTATCCAATTCTCTTTCACCAAAATATCACTGTTTTATGAATAAATCCTACTAAAATCAGATGCTATATTAGAATCTGTCTATGCTCTATTCAGATATCCTCCCATACCTGGGGCCAACCACAGTCTGAGATGCAGATGAGCAATCACATTATCTTTGGGCCTATATTATTCTATGAAGACTATTACATTTGCTTAAATATGCTGACGCACTAACAAAGAAAAAAACTTTCCCCTCCCCTCCACCGCCCCAAAAAATAAAAAAATATAATACTGTATTTGTAACGGGGCCATATATTAAAAATTAATCAAGGTAGCATAACTACCAACAAATAATACTGCAACATATTTTAGACAGTCTCGGAACTGCAAGACAGCAACATTTAGAGTATGTAGAGCAGTGGTAAACAATGCAGCATAGTGTATGTGAATATAATGCAAAGTACAGGATGAACAGTGTGCTGAGTACAGAACGCACTGTGAGTCCTTAAGAGCAGGGCCTATCTTCTATTGCTTTCATGTGGCTAAACGTGTCATTTTTTTTAATACATTGAGTTTTTTGGCTGTACAAGGTTGTTACACATTGTGTCTTATGTATATGTGGTTCATATTGCATGTAGGTTTTCTGACAAATTCATGTCATTCTGGACCTAATCTTGCACACTTCTCAGATAACCTTACATTACAGATTTAATATATCAAAAACACTGCAGTAAAAACAAAACAAAAAAAAGCATTTTGATAACTCAGCATAAAATGCAGGTCTGATTATACGGTTCATAATCAATAATGCATACTGCTTATCAAGTCACAGGTACAGTCCCAATAATGTTTTTTCATGGAGACAGTTCTTTCTACTAAATAATCTATGCCTGTTTTCGAATAAGAATGCAAGCACTTCACACTGGAGTAAGGTGTAACTGTAAATACTTCGTACAGTGTCAGGTACATACTACCATTGTAGAAGAGTAAGTCTGTGTGGACATGTACTTTTATAGATGGTGACAATTAAAGTGATTTTTTTTTTGTAACTAGACTTTTAAGTGACATAATTGAACAAGCACTGTATGTGTTCCTCTAGACACGTTCTGGACACATCACACACAATGTGTCTATTACTAAGCTCTAATTTTCCACAGGCCTATGTTATTTTTCAGTTTTAAAGTGAACACGCAAAATGGAACAAGAGCTAGTTGGTAATATGTTACCCAAACAAAAAAGCATGGCATACTATATATCTATAATATCAAAGACTTAAATTGCAAAACTGGATCGTCTTAAAGTCATGTGGACAGATTTTTGAAATCATATTGTTCCATGTGCAGTGCCTTCTTTTTATATGTAGTAAGATCCTCTGCTGCTCACAAAAAAAAAAAAAATACAGACCTGGATATCACTCAAACGTTTCCCACCTCTTCCGGAGTTGCTCCACTTTACCTGTGGTTTGTGTTACTTCTTGTTTAGTCTTGCTAAGCAAATCATCAAATGGATCCCTGGGTTGTTCTGGCTTGATCGGATGCAAAACAGTTTCTGGCACTTTAGAGGGCCTAGGTGGGATGATTGGATACTCCTTTGATTTGCCATCCTGGGCTTTAGATCGGGGATGAACCATGGGTAAAGTTCTGTGTCCCACAGGGCGGCTGATAGTGGATGGAAAGCTTGAAAGTGTTTCAGAGGTGTTTTGACTCTGCTGTATTAAAGGACTGATTTGTGAAGCTGATGGTACAAAGGGACTGCTTACTGGCATTAATGAAGCGTGAGGTCTCGGACTATAGAATAATCCAGGTCTAGGGAGCAGGGTGTTTGGCCCAAGAGCAGGGCCAACTGCTGGAGTGAAGGGCCCACCCATTACAGGTATTGGTGTTTCTCTTGATATTGGTTGGACAAATGGGTTAAGAGGAGAATGTAGAAATGGAGGTCGTGGTGAAGGGAACCCCAATTGAGGAGTGAAAGTTCCAGATGTGAAATCCCCTTGCAAATGAGTAAAGCAGGGAGTGCTAGAACTGTGAAGACTGTCTGAGCTCTGTACACCGCTGCTCGCAGGCAGATGACTTTCACTTTGCCACTGACCTGTCTTTAAAGGATCCAAGAGGCTCAGCAGATCATCTTTTACTCCAACCTCAGTAGACACTTTGACAGGCTGCAGCAAGTCTACAGAACTAGAATCTGATGTTTGTGTATGTTCATCTTCCAGTGATGAATCCCCAAATGATGCAGCCATCTTTTGTAAAGAAATATTGCTGGTCTCCCCTGGCTGCAATTTGCAATGTTCTGTTACCACCGGTGCATTCTGCTGTTTAATTATTCTGGTTGCTGGAGGAGGTGGAACAATTCCTAGTTCAGGGGTCTTCCTTCCATGTGGTCGTGGAATTGTGATACTGCCCTGTAAGTTGCTGCACATTCCTTCTCTCTCTGTAGAAGCTGAAGGACTCTGCCTGTGTGGTGGTGTTTTAGTGCTGTCAGGGAGGGTTAAGTATCTTTCAGGTGAAATTTGGAGATGCTTTGTTGGGATTGCCATATCATCTTGTCCCATGCTCCAAAGTTTGTTGTATGGATGACTGGGTTTTATTGTGGGGACCATGCGATTTCTGTCTGGTACAGCAAAATCCATTCTCTGTAAAAATGCACATTTTGTTTTTAAATAAATGTGTCACACATACACATACAGTTATGCACTTGTAATAGAACACTATAGCAGAGACTGAATATAACTAGTGAAATGTATTACTTTTTTTAAAATGTCCATTACAAAGAATTTATTACAGAAAACCAGCATTACTCAGAGAAATATGCAAAATTAATTCAGCAGTTTACTGTCCTGCACATTTAACACTGAATGCTAGAGTTGCAATTACATAAATCAGCATCTAAAACACAAGGTGATCGTTCCAAAATTCATTAGCATTTATGTAGCAGAAAGCATTTGTGCAAGTACTAGCTCAGTGACAAATATTTATCAACACAGTATTTTGAACACTGCTCAGTATACAATCTAGTATTCTACTATTATGAACATCTGAAGGATCTGTACAATACCTGGTAATCAAAACTGAAGTGGTTTTCTTGGTCATCCTTTGGAGTACGAAGGTCTTCCAAACTCTTAGCTTGGCTCAATGGCTGGGGCTCAACCTCTAAATTATTAAAGATATCCTCCAGAAGACTGATATGTGTAAGCTGTGTACTAGGTGGCTCCTCGCCAATCACATCCTCATTCTCCTTCTCTGGACTAATCACTTCATCACCGTCAGCATCTGATTCTTTCAGTGTTCGATACTGTTGAGGCCTGTAAAATACAAAGGACTAATTAATTCCAACTTATTCCATATTTTTTAAGATGGTGTATACATGAACAAATGAGATGATAAGTAACACTACATCCAGCAATGCATATGAGCTCAATCATAGAGGACAGTCCTATATAGTGCACCGTTTTGGCCCCAATGAGCCCAATATTATTTTTCTGTAAGTAATTATGTACTGTCTACTTTATTGTGAAAGTAGTACATTTATCATGCCAAGATATACAGTAAAGAGGGAATTGAGGATAGACACCATTCAAAGGGAGCAGAGAAGATAAAGTTTTCAGAGAAGGCAGAGACAGCTTCCTCCTCTTGCAGGCATTCATCATCAGAGGAATCTTCAGACAGGAAGACAGTATAGTGGCGTGTGGGCTTCACAACGCTGAGGAGATAGAAATAGAGGAGTTAGTTAGAAATAGTTATAGGGATGGTGTATTCTAAACCATAGGTCTGTCACTACAACTATATGGGAATATAATGGTGTTCAAAATTAAATATATATCAACGTGGTTATTTTACTAACTACCACAAGTATAAACATACAGTTTAATGACATGGTATTTCATCAGTTAATGAAAAAGTCATTAAGTATGGACACTTTATGGTGATCGGAAAAGTTTAAGATAAACAAAACAATTAAACCTCTGCAGGTTCTTCTACAACTGAATAAGCTAAAGACATCTGAGAACGGAGGCACGACATGTCTAACACAAATCATCGGTTACTGGGATGACTGCCCATAATGCATTGCAGTGGTTCCTCTGGCAGTCTAAGTGTTAGTTGTCCTTGTGTTAACACCTGCCAGTGACACTAGTGACAGCTTGCTTCTTTTTAAATACCATGTCAGACACACATCCTGGAACAGCCGTGGAAAGCATGGAGCCTGTGTGCATTATTACAACTGCATGGGTTTATTTTTAATGAGGATGATATGCATGGCGAGAACGCACGGACAGGCCTGCCTCACATCAGCATGGCCGAAACCAAGAAATGCTGACAAATGTAGATATTTCAAATTTAATTGACATTTAAATGAACAGGAGATTAAAATGGGCAGAGCGATGGAAAAATAATAATCAGCTTTTTATGAGATATCATAGAGAAGAACAATCTTCCTGTGTAAAAATAAACATTAAATGTTGTAACACAACGAGATTCATCTTGGAGCACATATATATACTGGTACATTTCATAAATCAGAGCATTATAAATAACTGCTTATATACAAAAGGATGCAAAAACTGGCTTTAATAATTAAATGGCCAGTAAAGTAAAAGTGATTTTAAAAAGTGTATATATATATGTACACACACACATATATATATATATATATATATATATATATATATATATATAAATACAAATGGATGGTTGCACTCACGGTTTTTTGAATTAAAAGTCCAAAGTTTATTGTCAAATAGTAAAAGCTGTGATCACAGCTTTTACTATTTGACAATAAACTTTGGACTTTTAATTCAAAAAACCGTGAGTGCAACCATCCATTTGTATTTTTGTATTTTTTGGGCTATACATGGTTGGCACCCGGTCATAAAGGGAGATATCAGCGTGAGTGCAGGAACTACTTTTAATTTTTTATATATATATATATGACACAAACGGAAAAAAAAAATCACTGTGGGCCTGTATATAAAGCGTTTGTATTGATTTATAGAGACATTCTAAATACCACCACAACTAATGCTCATAACATAGGTCATAGAGTACAGACTGTCAGCTTGTCATTGCACACAGTGGCCTATAACAATTTAAAACAATTAAAGCAAAGGAGGAACGTTTTAGTTTTCCATTGCCATACCACCTTTGTGTAAAGAAGGTGTATGCAGACTGTGCACATCCCAAACTCCTCTCTCTTCAACTGTCTACAGAGCAGTGAACAAAGCTGTCAATGAACTGATAGCAATGCTATCATAGCTACCATAAGTTCATTCAGTTCCACTCATGAGATCTGATGAGTGAAACAGTGGTTGAAAGACATATCCCTTGGACCTCTGCTGAACAGCGTTTGCTGGACAGGAACAGGTTTCACAGACCAAAATAAGAGGCTCCTGATTGGTGGAAATGCTACCTGGTCTTAAATAGGAATGTCTGGTACTATATCTTGTCTGTGCAAGTGCAGCAGCTTTGAGAATTCAAGGCAAGCACCTGCCTTTACCTTTCCTTTTTTTATTTACAGTATGTATTCCATTATCTATATAATGTATTACACCTGTATTACCAGTTTGACGTGATCCTTTAAGGCAAAGTTTTTTATGCATTTCCCTAACTGTAGTGACAGTGTCTTATGCAGAATCCATGTCTGTAATGACATTACTATATGCTAAGGAAATCTGTTGGGAAATAAATATTTTGCCTTGTCTGGTACGTTATTGTGTGTCTCTTCCCACTGGACTTACAAGATTTCAATTATGCTTTTACTTGCCATAATTTGATTCAGGTCTCTAGAAAATTTATGTATTGTATCCAGTTTGTAAAACTGAATGTTGTACTAAAACATGCCATACCTTATGTGTCCCAAACTTAATATTTGAGGTTTTAACATAAGGCAAAATGTACCCAAAGATGATTGTGTACCCTGCATTTAAAAGCCTAAACTATTATTACAGTCTATTCTTATAAAGCAAGCATAAATCACACCTCTGTAGGTGACAGAACAAATGGTTAAAGGGATTTATAAATGCAGTGTAAAAAAAAGTAGCGAGAAAGAGAGCCTGGGAGTAAAGATCAACTGTGAGTTAAGAACATGCATTTTTCAGCAATATTGCTGTTAAGATCAAAATATATACAAAATACCGATTAGTTTCCAACTTTACAGGGCTACATAAAATCACAATCGTAGCAAACAAATATGGGGATTCAGTTATGCTATATGGGCATTTAGTGTTAAACCCACCACTATGCCCCTGTACCCCAATGTGTAGAGGTGACCATAGGAAAGCATTCATTGAAAAGAGTCTCTGGAAATAATTGAACCCATTAAGGACATTAGGACATGTTATTACTCCCTAACTACAAAACTGGTGTGATCAGGGTTAGTTAGTGTTTTTAGGATCTCCCTCCATGCCCCAATGGAATTTAGATCAGTGCTGGACTTTGCCATTTGTCCAGAAAAGATCACAATGCATTGGGCATACTATATTCAATGAAAACATTATGAAGCTGTCGTACTGAAAATAGCAAGTAGGCAGCAACATACCACTCTGCTTTAGCTGAGATTTCCCTTTGTTAATAACAATACTGATATTAGCAGACAAAACCTGTGAGATTAGAATTAAATTAGGGATTAAGATTAAAGATCAAGATTAGGTTTAGAATAAATAGTATGTGTAATTTCAGGTTTACAATTAAAATGGATTTATAATTAATGTTATAAAGATTCCAGATTAGGGTTTTGATTATATTTAGGGCCAGTAAGGGAATACCTCTGCTGAAATCCGCAAGGGAATTTCTCTGCTGACATCAGCAGAGGGAGTCCTTCTAACACTATTTATAAGGTTAGGCTTAAAATTAGGATTTTAGTAATAACTAGGGTTAGGTATAGAATTAGGATATGACAGCATAAAAGTGAGGTTTATTAGGGTTAGATCTAGGATTAGGATTTGGTTTAGAATTAGGGTTTTGTTAAGGACTAAGGATTTAGACTGGAATTAAAATTGTTACTTTGCAAAGGTATACAAACTGGGTATTAATGTATTTAGGAGATGTTGCTGAGTATAGTTAAAGGAACTCTATAGTGTTAGATATACAAAGCTGTATTCCTAACATAGTGTCCCTCTGCCCCCACGGCTACCAAAGGGTTTTAAAAGTGATTTGAACACTTACCTTATTCCAGCACCGAGGTCCCTTGTTGTTGGCTCCGTGTCCACCTCCCCCGACCTCATCATGAGGGGGAATCTAATGGTCATGTGTGGTGAATGCCACGTACCTTAATCCTTCCAAATAGGAAAGCATTGAATTGATGCTTACCTATGGGGATTCAGAAGACACTGGATGCCCTCATGCAAAGCAAACAAAAAAGGAAAAAAAATAACCCTGCTGACTCCCCTTCCCCCACACCCCAAGCTTCAAATGCCACTTTGGAGGTGACCACAGGAAAGTATGAATATCATGAGATTTTGGATAGCAATGACACTAATAATATAATATTTCTAGATTAAGAGCAGATATATGTTATGCATTGTGAGTATGTATATCAGAGCACTATTACTTTAATTGTTTAATTTTGACACACATTATTTTTATCACAATACTTTGCATGATATATATCCACAATGCTTTTACAACAAATTCAATACATACATTTTAGCTTAGTCCTGTGCATCCAGTAAAGTGTGCACACCCCACACAGTGGCTACCACAATTTATTTGAGGACAAATTAAAGCAGAAAACGTTGCGGGCAGCAGCCCTTTCTCAATGCTAATATCCATTTTAGCTTACTTAGCACTAGCACTATTTCATTTGTCTCCCATGTTGGAATTAGTGTAGGACCCAACAATATTGGGGTACTGTGTAGGAGTATATGGCCATATGGTGGAACTGAGTCCCCATATTTGTTTGCTGAGATAGGTGGATTTAAGCACAGTGAACCAATTTGTATTTTTGTGTGTGCTGTTCCTAATCTGTATTTTGTCCTCATGCAAAGCATGTGGGCATCAAGTGTGATTTTACTGAGAAAGTGCCTCTAATGGCTGTTTAGTAGACAGTCACTAGAGGCAGTCTTAACCCTGCAATGAAAACATTGCAGTTTCTCTGCAATGAGATTAAGTGGTCTGGGTGTCTATAGTGTCTATAGTGTCTCTTTAAGTTATTACAGAGAGACACGAGAGATTTAAAAAAATAAGCTGAAAAAATACAATGTGTATTTCAAATATGAAAAATAAAAACGAATACCACAAGTGTTGAAATAAATATGGTAAAAAAGGACTCCTCAGTAAAGTTCAAACTATATCATGTAATAGTCCCCACAGTGTCTACTTTTGCAAATTGTATGCATTTATGAAGTAATTTTAAATATGTGAACTACTAAAATGCTCCAAAATGCACCATAGAAACTGGTGCTAAAATGGCTGTATGATAAGGCTCAAAATATACCATGTTACATATGACATATGTCTACTTTCACAAATGGTATTCATTTATGGAGTAATTGTAACTGTAAAACTGCAACAATGCCCCAAAATGATAATTAGGCCCACCCCATTCATCTATCAAAATTCTAACTGTAAAAATTGAAACAGTCAGGTCTCTTACGTGGCACTATAACTTTTCAAGATAGCTCCAAAGACATATATTAGGGGCATTATTATATTTAGAAGAGCATAATTTTGTGTTTGTGGGGGTATGTGGTGTTTGACCACATTGGCACATATGAGAGTTGAACAATGCCTGGTTAAAATGTAATGTGTATATAAAAAAATGCTAAATGTTCAGCCACAATATATACCATATGAGATACCCTGGAGCAGGTGAGCCCAAAAGGCAGATCCTTTAAGCTCAGCATTCCTTTAGAATGAAGCTGTAGTTTTAAAAAAAATGAAATAAAAATATGTGGCTTTAACTTTTGAGCACCCCTGCCCTAGAATGTCGACTTTTACAAATAGTAAACATTTGGGGGATAATTTTTTTAAATTAAATTGCTACAACACCCCAAAATGATCCATAAACCCATCAAATCTGTCTCTCAAATTCTAACTGGAAAAATTTTAATGGTTACGTCTCTTATATGATGCTGTAGCTTCACAGGATAGTGGAAAGGGCATGCATTGGTGGCATTTTGTACTCAGAAGATGTAGCTGAACACATTATGTGGTTTTCCACATTAGAAGCACATATCATTTTTACAAAATACCCATTAAAAAGCCTTGTTACATGTTAAGATGAGAAAAAAAAACAACAAAATTTTACTCCAATATTTAGCAGTAAATTGCAGTTAAATGTCTACATAACAACCCTTAGGTAAATAGTCTGTGATGTCTACTTAACGTAAATATTTCCTTTGGTGTGACAATTGTGTTTTCTGCGAGGGCTATTAAGCCTAAAAGACAAACATACCAAATTCTAAAATCTCTCCACATTGAAATGTTATTTTACTTTTTGTATTTTGGGACATTTAAAAATAAACTGAAATCCAAAATATACTATGTACGCTGTAAATCAGCACAAATTAATTTATTTTAAATTACTTTTAATGCCCACGTTATTATTGCCAAAATTGTGAAAAAAAGAATTGTTTTGCATTTTAGTATTATAGTTGAGCAGTTATATATATTTGTCACATCCTTTTAACAAATTACATGTAATATGAATGGGGGCACTTGAAGAAAAAACCTTTAAATTACGGTGTAACAAACCTATAGCTCAAATTCAAAGTTTTGTTGCAGAACGTAGACAATTACCTCCATACAATAAGTATTGTAGTTAGCATGTTTATCTCCCATGTGGAAATTAGTGTAGGACCAAGCATTGCGGTACTGAGACGTAGTGGTTGGCTTAACACAATATAGCCTTATTGTGTTAAGTAATCCCTGTATTTGTTTGATAACATAGGTGATTTTACATAGCCTTGTACAATTTAAAACCATTTTCTGTGTGTGTCTCTTGTTCTTTAACCTCTATGATGACATTCACATTTGTTTTTAGCCACACATATACACATATGCATCAGATTAACCCTCACCTGAACATCAATTTATAAACTATACATTTAATTTCTTATGAACAACTTAACTGCCCCAACTCTAGTTAATAATAACCAACAATAATAAAAAATATGGATTTTACTAAAATTCATAACAAATCAGTAATGAATTAAATATTTTAATTTATTTCAGACTTGTTATCAATCTCATTGACTTTCTTGCATCAAGTTATACCAAATATCCCCCGCCTCCAATGTTCCTAAGTATGAGCATAATTTACGTGGCTGTGATAGAGCACCTTCAACCCTAAGTCACAGGGTCTTTAGTTCTCTGGTGAACCGTTGGCATGTCTGCTATAGTGGACAGCATTAACTATGATGCTCAGGCAGCTCTATAGCTAAAATGACAAAAAAAAAAAAAGTGCTATGTGAAATCTAAAAAAATATGCATACTTTAGACACAAACTTACTCTTGTGAATCTCAACACACTAGCAGAACTGCTTCTCAACGCATTTAATAGCACAGTGAACCAAATCTCCTATAATATGACTTTTCAGAGTATTTTAAGATTTTACCAAGTGTGTTTAGAAGTCTTAAACAAAATTTTAAATATTCACATATCTTACCAAGGTTTGTAATATAGAACTTAAATGTAATTTATGTAATACCAACCTGTATTTTAGCATTATTTGGCAATTATTCAAGTTAATGATTTTAGCCGGGATTAAATATCTCCTATATTTCAAAACAGTTTACAATTGAAATAAGATTGATCTACTGTGAGGATGTTAGATAATTTATAAAGAACTTTGGTTATGGAAACAATGTGCTTTGCAAGTTTTCCATTTGTCCACAAGAGGGCAGTTGAGCATTATGCCATGACACAAATGCCTATTGTATAGCCCATATATAATAATAACAAAGTATTTAACCAGGAAAGGTACATTCAGATTACTCTGGTTTTCGATATATAATAATCATTGGTTTGTGGTATGAAATTAATCCTTACAAAAAGCAGTGTATTCCACACATTGAGTTAAATTCAGTTTACATTGCGATCACAAAATCAGATGGGCATGGTGATATGCCAACTTAAAAGTACTGTACTTATTAAAAATACACACTGTTTTAAACTAAGGTCCACTACACATTCCATCAGTATGCCATAATTTAATTTAGGAATGATTCGTGTCACAAATAAATAATTGAAAAATGGCTGTCCGCCGGATTGGGGTGCCATGTGATTGGCGGACAAGTAAGGTAGGAAAAAGACTCCTTACAATTAGTAGTCAAGGCAGGGTATAGAGTTAATCCAGATAGAACAGTTAACACATCAATTGCCATATTTACTGACTCTGGCAGCATATAAGTTAACAAGCAAAAGGAAATAGAAACTAGCAGTCACATTTGGTATTCTTGTGCAGTGTTTTTGTATTTCTGATCTATAAACCAAAACTGATTCATTAAGCTAAAGTTGTTTTGGTGCCTATAGTATCCCTCCTTGTAACTGTATTAGTTTTTCTTATTTTAATTAAAAAGTGTCCTCCTTTACTGTGTTGATTCCCATTATGTATTTAAATGTTTCCATTATATCCCCCATGTCTCGTCTTTACTCCAAGCTATTCATGTTAAGATCCTTTAAAGGACCACTATAGTGCCAGGAAAACAAACTCATTTTCCACCCTCAGGGTCCCACTCCCACTTACCTTTCTCCAGCGCCGGACTCCCTCGGGGCTGGTTAACTCCCCTTCCTCTGCTGACGTCAGTGCGCGCATTCAAACCGCCCATAGGAAAGCATTTCTCAATGCTTTCCTATGGACGTCCAGGTCTTCTCACTGTGATTTTCACAGTGAATAGCGCCTCTAGCGGCTGTCAGTGAGACAGCCACTAGAGGCTGGATTAACCCTAGTGTAAACATAGCAGTTCCTCTAAAATTGCTATGTTTTCAGCTGCAGGGTTAACACTAGAGGGACCTGGCACCCAGACCACTTCATTGAGTTGAAGTAGTCAGGGTACCTATTGTGGTCCTTTAACCTTTCCTTGTAAGTTTTATCCTGCAACCCATGAACCAGTTTACAAGCCCTTCTCTGAATGCTTTCCAAAGTATCAATACCCTTCTGAAGATTCGGTCTCCAGTACTGCGTACAATACTCCAAGGGAGGTCTCATCAGTGACATGATCACTTCCCTCTTTCTACTGCTAATACCTCTCCCTATACAGCCAAGCAAGCTGCTACCATTTCCTTCTGCTCTATTACATTGTCTGCCTATCTTTAAGTCATCTGAAATAATTACTCCTAAATCCTAATCCTAAATACTGTATAAAATATTCTATACTCTGCCCCTGGGTTTATATGCCCAAGATGCATTATCTTGCTCTTATTCACATTAAATGTCGGTTGCCAAAGCTCTGATCAATTTTCTAGTTTACCTAAATATTTTAGCATCATCAGCAAAAAGACATACCTTACTATCAAGACCTTTTGCTAGATCACTAATAAAAATATTAAAGAGAATGGGTCCAAGTACAGATCCCTGAGGTTCCCCATTGGTAACTAAACCTTGCTTTGAATATACTCCATTGACTACAACCCTCGGTTGCCTGTCGCTCAGCGACTGCCTAACACATTCAACAATATTGGAATTCAATTCAACAATGTTGGAATCAATTAATGACTTTTCTGTATGCTCCCATAAACATCTCATATCATGCATACAATCCCCAACACAACTGATATAATACAAACACAGTATCCACAAAACTATTCATGCACACATGCAACCCATATCACATCTACCATCACATAAATGAACCACTTACATGCATCTTTTATCAAACAAATACATCACTTATATTTCAGTGTATTCAACCCGTACCACAACATCCAGACCAAAATCACAAATATAAAACTACAACTGAGTAGGAAGAGATCACTGTAAAGAGCTGTGAGAGATGACGATGTATGTGAATGCATGGATGGAAGAGAATGGAAATAGCAGAGGATGACTTGCTAAGTAGTGAGACATTAATGTAATTTTCTCTTTGGTAATTGTACCCCAGCCTTCAAGCAATAAAGATGGCTTCAAAAAAGGTACAGGAAGACAAGAAGAAAAGAGATAAAACCAGAGAAAATATTACCAGTTTTTTTTCTCCTTTCCAAAATAAATTCCAAATATTCCTAGATAATGGGGATGCAATAACTCTGCAAAAACACAATCCCCCTCAGGACGCCCATGGACATATGCCTTTTTAACAGAAGAGATCCTGACCAGCTATCTGTTGAAATTCTCCAAGAGTATAAAAGACAACATCACGACCAGCACTATGGAATTAAAATAAGAATTTAAAATTATGCAGGAAAAATTGTCTACGATAGAAGAAAATTTCTCACAGATTGATACAAAATGCAATCAACTACAGATGACACTCTAAGACATGGAATGCAAGATAAACTATATGGAGGATCGTCCAAGAAGATCAAACATTGGAATTCGCAATATCCCGGAAGCTATCTCCAACATTATGCTGAAGGACTTTCTCACAGAATATTTTAAAAGCGTAATACCTGAAGGAATGACGCACAATTTTCACCATTTACCAAGAGCTCAAAAAGTATCAGTATCACTCGATAGCACTGCAATAGCAAACTTCGAAAATTTGAACATAAAATAAATAATTCACATATCTAATGATAATTTGCATGGACTGCAAGGGGTGTGAGGTAACAAGTAAATAACCACAGGCGGGATTCACATAAAGAAGATAGTAGACAAGATGGTGCTTTTTTCTTGTTAATAAGAGTGCTGTTTGGTACTTGGTATAAGTAGAGGCATGTTGGAAAAATGGCCTCAGGTAGGGCGTGAGCAAGGAGCACACAGTAAAATGAGGGAAGGGGTAAAATAAATAAATTATATGTTAGCACTTAATTTTTTTAAATAAAACAAAATCATATAAACAACGAAAATTGCACAGATTGAAGGGAGAGAGGATATAAGGAAATTTTAACAAAAAGATAACTTTTTTTTTTTCTTCTGCCAGAAGCAATAATAGGATAAGCTGTGCGGTCTAGTATCAAATGCTGTTGTTTCATAGGAAGGGGAGTTGGAGTCTCGCAATACCTCATGGCTCTCCGAGTGTCTAATTTATAGGCACAAAGAGGCGGAGCTTGAACACTGAAGCAAACGGACGCCAGCTAAAGGAGCTCTGAGCCTTAAACAGAGAAAAACACAAGAAATACCCCCCCATTACCATCCCAATCGACAGGCAAATACCCCAAGACTTAATGGGGAGAAAGGGAAAGAAAACGATACCACACAAACCCACCTCGGGACTTACTATAGGGGAGTTGTGGAGGCAAGCACGTGGAGCCGCCGAAACAAACATGGCGGCTCAGCACGGTGGGTGCTCGGATTTCTCCGAGGACATATCCGATGAGGAAGATGGGGGAATCTCACAGCCTCCTCACCCACCACAAAAGGCACAACAAGGCGGCAAAAGGTCCGACACAGAGCCGATCACCATATCGGTTCTGAAGGCATTACTGGCGGACCTGAAACGCAGCTTCCACGAGGATGTCACAGCGCTCCGCGCAGACTTGAAAGGCCTGACAGGCCGAATCTCCAAACTGGAGGACTCCTCACAATCCCAGGCCCAGGAGGTCGCTGCACTGCAACACTCCGTACAAGCCCTGGAACAGCAGACCCAGCAATATGAACATCGCCTCGCGGCGCTGGAGGACGCCAGACGGGCTTCCAACATTAAAATCAGGGGAGTCCGAGAGGACATTACAGAGGCCGAACTGCCTAAACTAATGGAGCGGATGTTACTAGAAATACTGCCACGAAGACAGAAATCAACTATCACCCCAGTAAGGGTCTTCAGAGTCCCTAAACCAACTAACGCACCAACCATGGCCACGAGAGATGTCATTCTGACCCTCCGCAATAGCGAACATAAGGTGGCGATCCTGTCTGCCCTCCGAGGCAGGACCCCCTTCCACTTTGAAAACATGGACCTCTCACTCTACACAGACCTGTCCAGTGGCACCCTGGCCTGGCGCCGGTCGCTACGACCACTCACCTTAATTCTTCGTGCCCGCAAGATTGAATACCGCTGGCGGTCCCCCAGAGCATTGACGGTCCAGCGAGGATCAAACTTGCATAACATTCAGGACATCCGGGACGCCCCGGCCTTCCTCCGGCTCCTGGACCTACCTCAAGAACTGCTGTCCCCGGCAAGACTGGCCAACAAGGATAACAACAGCCCCCCTAATCGCACCCATACTTGGGACCCAGACCGGATCGCCCCATTCATGCCCCAAAGCTCTACACCGGACACATATTCAGCAATCACGACATAGAGGCACAGAGACACTCACCAGTCAGAGTCTCGGGTCCGCCGCTTGGCGTAGGTAAGGACATGGTACACAACCTGCGACCCACTGATACCCTGACAGCTGCCGAGCTACCTCGAATCAGGACTGGCACAGCCGGACAGGACACCAGAGACCTGATAACGCAGACCTAAGCCCCCCAACACTAACGAAGACCTCCCCGCTCCCGGGCAACTCTGTGTCCCTGCCCCAACCGTGCTAAGTGGACAGACTCAGGCTGGAAAAACGGAGACTATTTCTATTTTTCCTTCTACAATTACTTAGAAAAGGGGATAGGAGGACGCGGAGAGGGGGAGAAGAGGGACAATTTTTATATATATTTTTT
Organism: Pelobates cultripes; assembly: GCA_933207985.1. Lineage (NCBI taxonomy): Eukaryota > Metazoa > Chordata > Amphibia > Anura > Pelobatidae > Pelobates > Pelobates cultripes. Next base: position 100,468,001 of record OW240920.1, on the reverse strand, counting down.
TTTTTTTTTTTTTTGCTTTTAATCCCGAGACCCATCAGACATGCCCAACTTGCTCATATGTTCAGATCGCTTTTAAGGGCAACAAACACTAGACCTCACATAAATATATAGCCTGAACATGTCTAAACATATATGTACCAATGTGTGTTTGTTTGGCCAGCCTGCCTCCGGTCGCCCTCTCCTGTACCCATTGAGGCTTTTAAGACCAGAATACTCAAACATGTGTATTTTAGCACCCAAACCAGCAATTTACATGTAGTAATTATATAGCCTGTAAGCCTGCTTCAATACTCTACCGATAGCCACATATGGCACACAACGTGGGTGGCCTTAGGCAGTAGGTTTGTGGGGTGTTTCCCCCCCCCCCCTTTTTTTTTCCTCCTTCTTCTTCTCCCTCTCTCTTCGGTTGGTACCTGCCAGACATGTCACGACAATGTATGTATAAGCAGTTATAACTATGGCATAGGTACAACAGATTGACCCTCTCAGAAACGCAATGCCTTGTATTTGACATAACCCTCAACACATTTGAAGTAATCATAAGCCTGTTCTGTTTAGCAAGCTACAATAATCTATTGCTGTTATTAAGTCAGATATTTTAATGTTCTCACAACAAAAATGTCCGGTTTAACCTGCCTCACTTTAAAGTGTTTAAAATATTCTCAACTATAACAAGAATTAACACAGTTAGAACTCTGGCATAAGTATACATGTTAGACCCTCTCAGAAATGCAATGCCATGTATTTAACAATTTTAAACGTAACAAAACTAACCACAAGTCTGCCTAGCTTAGCAAACTTAAAACATAAAACAATCTGCTGATGTTTCACAACCGGATACTTCCATGTTTCTTTGTTTGGGTGTTTTGTTTTTCCCTTCAAAAACATGCTGTTTAACCTACCTTACGCTAATGTTACCTGACTTTAACCTTAAAAAATGTGCACAGTATCTCATGCCATGCAACTGTAATATTACGTGTCTGAAAACAATTAGTAATCGCTGTTGTGGCATTACTAGACTAAATGTTATCTATATCTATGCACGAAAAATAAAGAATTATAAAAAAAAAAAAATAATTTATAGGCACAAAAACCGAGGAGTGGATGTGAGTTCACCGACTCCAACTAGGTTTGACTTCATTCTTGGAGGGATGTTTTTTTCTTTCAGTTTTGGGATATTGTAGCTCCCCCTTCTCTCAGAGAGGGAGGTCGATCCAGGCCAATCTGGTTGATTCGATCAGGCGGCCAAGTTTTGTATGTTTTATATGTTATATTTCTGTTATGTTAGTAACTGTGTACACACCTTTGGGGATGTGGGGGGCTCATCTCACACAGGATAATTGTTAAAATGATGTCGGTGAATGTTCAGGGCCTAAACTCTCCCTATAAGAAATCTCTATTATTTAATTACATGCTCAAAAACAAAGTGGAGGTGGGTTTCTTACAGGAAACACATTGGAGGGATAAAGTCAGTTGGGGAAGCACTAGATTTGCCATCCTATTTCAAGCTTCAGTTAAAGTTAAAAGGAAACGAGGGGTAGCTATAATATTTTCCCACTCATTAAAAGTGGACATATTATATCAAGCTAAAGACCCGGAGGGCAAATTATAGATTAGTTAAACTGGACAAATTGTTGAGTAGTAATATGAGTAAGTTTGATTATTTTGATTTGTGGAGAACTTCTTATCCTGGGAAGTCTTATTTTACGTTTTTTTCTAGAATACATTTGTCATACTTGCGAATTGCAATGATTTGGGGCAACCTTGCCTCTCTGGAAAATTTAGAAGATATAAAAATTCTGGATAACTCCTGGTCAGACCATAGCATTAACATGTGGACAATGAAGGATAAATGGAACAAAATTAACAGAGATACCTGGAGGTTAAACGATCACCTATTGTATAATAAAAAATATCTTGAGATATTTAAAAAACAGATCATATGTTTCTTTGCAGAAAATTATCCTAAAGACACCTCATACACTAATGGTGTGCTTTTAAGTCTACTATGAGAGGGAACTTCATAAATCCGTATGCAAAGTTTAAAACAGAAAGTAGTGCAAAAACGGTAACTCTGCAGGTGGAATTAATAAAAAATAAACAAACTCCCTCTAGAGAGAACTCAGATATTATGCATAAGATACAGAATCAAATGAACTTAAAACTTCTAGAAAATAATGCAAAAATCCTGAACAAACTAAGATGTAAGTATAATAGTGAAGGAAACCGAGCAGACAGGTTATTGACAAAAAAATTGAGAGACACGGTTGCCTCAAGTAGAATCGTAAGGCTGGCAGATGAGGAAGGGGAATGTCTTAATCCTAAAGAGATTGGAGAATGCTTCAATTTATATTACAGCAATTTGTATAATCTCCCAATTACTAATAAAAATATGAACGACTTCTTAGAGAATAATAACACCCTAAGATCTCAGATAGCCAAAAAACTAGTTTAAACTACCCATTAACTACCCAGGAGGTAGAGAAGAAAACCCCAGGACCAGATGGTTTTTCAAATTTGTTTTACAAATCTTTTGTAGATTTGATTAGCACTCATCTAGCTTGCACGTTTAACTATATTGTTACAAAGGGGGGTTTCCCTAGAGAAATGCTAAGAGACAAAATTCTTCCAATATTTAAGCCGTATAAAGATCTATCAAAAGAGAAAAGCTACAGACCAATATCTTTGATAAATACCGATGTAAAGATCTCCTCGGCATTACTAGCAAACAGACTCAAAGATATCTTGAAAAACATTGTTAATAAGGACCAAATAGGTTTTGTCCCGGGACGAGTAGCTGCGGACAATACGAGGTGTACAATAGATATAATAGACGCCGCCAATAAGAAAAAAGTCCCATTGCTGCTTTTAGCAGTGGATGCTGAGAAGGCATTTCACAGGGTCGGTTGGGATTTCTTGAGCAAGACACTGGAGAAATTCGGTATTCAGGGCTAGATGTACCGGGCAATCCTGTTGTTATATGATAGCGCTACAGCAAGAATGGTGGGACCCAACATCTGTGCGGACTGATTCACATTACACAACGGAACCAGACAGGGTTGCCCGTTTCAAATGGACTGGAAATACCTTACCATATTTGGGCATAATAATAACTAAAAATATAGTGGAGACTAATTTTTAAAGTATTTTCAGATATACTCATAGTTCCCTGAAAAAATGCAGGCATGTCGAGTTCTCTTGGTGGGGGAGAATCAATCTAATTAATGCCGGTCTGATGCCTAAATGGTCTTATTAAGAATGACTCAACTTTGGCTTGATTTGGTGCAGAGAGATTTTGTTAATTTTATTTGGAAAGGGAAAAGGCCCAGAATTAACAAAGAACAATTGATGAAGAAAAGTCGGGATGGTGGTATAGGCTTTCCTAACACGAATTATACATATCTTTCAAATATTTCTTTTCACTTGTATATGACAACTACATAGTACTAAAGAAGAGGGATGGCATATATTAGAAACGGAAATGAGTGGGGTAGAAGATTTGAGCTGTTTGGTGTGGTTGGGGGAAAAGGATGATCGGGTTAACGTGGCTAGCGCCTCTAACGCCTGTTTGGATTCACTGTTGTATGAATGGGGTAAAATGAAATGCATGAGTGGGCTAGGAAATAAAGTACAGAAAAGCTTCAAATGATCTAATATCCCATTATTTGTGATGGATTTACATACTGAAGAGTGGACTCGAAAGGGCATAAAGCAAATTAACCAATTATTGTTAAATGACAACATTAAACCATTCGCAGCAATTACTCAAAAGTTTCAATTATTGTCAAAATAATGGTACAACTATTTTAGGATTAAAAACTTTATAAAACAAAACATTCTTTCTAACTCTTCAGAGGGCGCAAACATTTTAAGTGCAATACTAAATAATGAGGCAGTACTACAAGTAGCTTCTAAAGCCAGAAGAGGTTTGTTAAAAATAGAAGCTCCTACTAATAATCTGATGAGTCCAAAAATGGGAGAAAGACCTTAAAATCTAAATTTCAAGTGAGGAGTGGTGTCGGGTGCTACCTCAAACAATTACAAATATACACTGTTTGAATATCATATAAGTGGTATTTAAGGTACTGAACAGGTGGTATATGGTACTAGAATGTATAATTCTAGTTCCCCGATCTGCTGGAGATGCAATAAACACTATGGCTCTTTTTTACATATATGGTGGGAGTGTGAGTTGGTGAAAGAGTTATGGTCAATGGTTTTTTGTGGGTTACAAAGGTTAATAGGGAAACGAATCCCCAGAGGTCCAGAAAACGCATTACTACATCTCCATATTCAAAATCTACAGTTTAAAGATTTGTATATATATATATATATATGTACATTATATGGCTGCAGACAAACTAATTGTTGCACAAAATTGGAAGAGCTTGGCGCACTTTATATTAGAACATTTCAAAATACAAGCCCTATACCAATTAAGGATGGCATATTTAATTTCTAAGCCATATCAAAGAAATCAGGAGTTAGGTAAGCATTGTCTTGGAAGTGTGAGGGAAGTAATACCTGAACAAAATTGCCATATCAAAACTATTGTTGCTAGGAAGAATATAGGTAGGAGACCCCCCCCAACAATCCCCAAAGGTGTTGTTGCAAGTGTTGTAATATAATGTTGACTGCCGCAGTGTATGGTTTTTTTTTTTTGGTCTTTTTTTGTTTGTTTGTTTTGTATTTATGGTGTTCAGTGTAGGGCAGGTGCCCTGGATATGTCTTTTGTATGGAAAAACAAATGAAAAACAAATGAAGACGTTTAAAAAAAAAAAACACAAGGGAGAGATCAGAGGACAGAAATTAGAGGTAGGTGGGTTCATGAGGGAAAGAGAACTGAGAAGGAAGGAGAGATCGAGGTACATTTGAAAGGAACGAGAAAGCAGGGAGACAAATGTAGGAAAGATGGATGAGCTCAAGGTATGTTATTGGGCACAGAAACTCCAGAGAGCAAAAAAAAAAAAATGGTCTCTCTGAGAACATATAGGTAGTAAGGGAGGTAACACCTTGTTAATCCAATATGAAATCTGGCTGTCGGTATACAGTTAGGAAGGTAACAGATGGACTTTTTTTCCACTCACTCATAGGATAGCTGCCTTACTCCTATAGTTAAGTGCCAAGTTAGGCATCACATGCATTAGAGCTATGGTGTTTCTTCATTTGGGATTGTGCTTGCCTATTTGAGTGTGTCATTTATTTTAATAAGCATGATCTTTTTCTGCTATTTTCACATCTTTACTACGTTCTACGGATTATTTCTTTTCTTTCCATCTCCTTTTTTATGATGGGTGGTATACTGACTGGATTTCTATTTGTATAGGAACAGTGGAGATTACGTTTTAAAAGAAACCACTGTCAGCTGAGATCAGAGTTATATTTATTCAGCATATCATAAAGTGAATTAATCACTCTTGTTCTGTGCTGGCTAATGACATATTAATGACGCTGCCGGAGGTGGAGTTACATCTCCGGCAGCAACATTTTTGGCTCTGTATATGCAGAGTTTCATACTAGAACCCTGCACACTCTGACTCCAAGCACCATGACCACTTAAAAATCACTGTGTAATTATTTTACAATTAAACAAATTTTGTGTTATGAAAAAAGGCTGAAATTACTGACCGCATCTGCAGGTCTGGATAACAAGTTTCCATTTTAGTCTTAATGGGATTTGGAGCAGAAGAAAAACAATCAGGTCTGTTTACTAGTGTGTGAGTAAAGCAGCGTAAACGAAATGTTGTATTTCTTATAAAATATCTGTGTGTAACTAGTCTGACTTGCTGTGAAAAAAACTAGCATAACTTGACAGTTCCAGCGTAATTGATTTTCAGGCATATTGCCTACAAACTCGCATCAAAATGAGATATGCCTGTGTTAATGATTGCAAGTGTGCCTCATCAAAGGGAAGCCACCAATTAGCTATCATGAGTTTTCAAATATATAGAGCCACAGAATGTTTCATGTACATTTAACTATTATTGTGCGGTGTTGTCTAAATGTACCTATTCAGCTGTTTATATATACTACTTTGATGCTAAACCCCCTTAAAATCTGCATCAGGGAATATTTGGAATTGATACTACACAAAAGAAGATTTACACCTTTTCATTTATTACTGTTTATGTATGTGTAAAGGGACACTCTAAGCACCAAAACTATTTTATCTTAATGAAATTGTTTTGGTGCATAGCTCATGTCTTTGCAGTCTCACTACTCAATTTTCTGGCATTTAAGATTTAAATTACTTTATTAATGCAGCCACAGCCGTACCTCCCTTGGTTTTGTGACTCACATGTGCTCTGTGGTATAGATTCCTGTGAAGTATCAGCGGTCCAGACGAAACCCTTCACTAACTAGAATCACAGCAAAATGACTCCAGTTAGAGCAATTTTTGTATTATTTTGCTGTGACTCCCCTCCACCCCCCCCCCACCCCCCCAATAAAAAACCTTTAAAACAAAAAAAGCAACTTGGGTCCTAGTAAATTAAACTAAATATCTCAAGTGGAATCTAATCTGGAAAAATAAGTCTTGTGATCATGGGCTTTTAAAGGACCACTATAGTGCCAGGAAAACATACTCGCCGGGCTCTGGGGGGAGGAAGGGGTTAAACTTACCTCTTTCTCCAGCGCTGGGCGGGGAGCTCTCCTCCTACTCTCCTCCCTCTTCTTCCGTCACCGGCTGAATGCGCTAGCGCGGCAAGAGCTGCGCGCGCATTCAGCCAGTCCATAGGAAACCATTCACAATGCTTTCCTATGGACGCTGGCGTCTTCTCACTGTGTAAATCAGCAGTTGTCAATGAGAAAGCCACTAGAGGCTGGATTAACCCTATTAAAAACATAGCAGTTTCTCTGAAACTGCTATGTTTATAAAAAAAAAGGGTTAAACCTAGCTGGACCTGGCACCCAGACCACTTCATTAAGCTGAAGTGGTTTGGGTGCCTATAGTGGTCCTTTAATGCTGGCAATGTATTTTAGCTACAAACTCCTACTCTTATTATGCTTTACCTATAAATGATAATATGTATTATTTAGTATATTACAGTTTATGAATATTGATATAGGGGTTGCATATGGTGTGTTATATGTGATTGCTTCGATAATAACATACTACAACACCATACATGCCAAGTATCCATATTTAGCAGGGACAGTCCCTCTTTACTAATCCTAATGTTCTTCAGTTCTATGGGTTCAGCATTATTGATGTGTCTGAGTGTATAACAGAGGTCTGCAGCAATTATACTCACAGTAAGATGTCTGTACAATAAACGTGTTTAGAAATCAGTCTTTGTACATAAGATACATTGTTCTTTCTCTATGTTTCAATTTAGGAGCAGAAATTATTAGTAAGTCAACTAAAATTTATCAGAACAGCCTAAACACAAACTTCCACCTCTAAACCAAAGTGTGCCTGTAACAAACTCAATCCCCTGGTGTTCAGTTGCCCATCCCCCCTTGGTCGTCCCCCGAATGGACAGTGTGTGGTCCCCTCCTTGTTATACCCTTTTGAACGCCAACCTCACCTGGCTGTTAACCACAAATTGGTGATTAACTTTAAGTTTCCCTGCGTGGCCGCCATAACCAAACACACATGGTCTATTGCATGGCGTCCATTTTGTCTCCTGAACGCAGGCAGTGGTACCTGGTCGAACGCCTGGAATAATTTTTCACATTTCCGCAAACCTGGGCAACGATGGTACTGCTGCCCGTCCCACTTCCAGACCAACTAGACGAACAGAGTTCAGGACATAGGATCTGCCGAACAGGGGGAGCATTCGTCAGTGTTCGTGTGAGAACCCACAAAAGATGACCGGTCATTGCCTTGTTTTCTATGGAACTATTTTGGGGTATCACCTCATGGCGTTCCCGAACCACCAAAGGGATCTGAGTGCTATTTCAAAAATGTAGGCGCTCAGACCCAAGCTATTCGGTGATATGACTTTCGTGGGGTTCCTATGTTAAAACAGATATAGGAAAACATATACAATAACACAAATAATCCTAAAAATATAAGAGATAATTGAGTTATAGTTTTCTCACTCAATTATTAAACAGAGGCTCCTGGGAGGAAAACCCTTGAATATTGGATGTCGAGACCCCATGCTAGGGGTCAGTGCAAAAAGCCGTGTGTGGTCTGAACTGAACTGTGCATTGTTCAGTTGCTGGGGAAGAGGTGGTTTATTCACTTGGCTCTTTCTTGTTCCTGAGTTCCTGAATTCCTGATCATAGCAGAGAGAGAGTCCTGGTGTGGACTAAGGCTCTGTAACAGTCCGTCTTTGTCCATTTAAAATGTTGGCTTGTATGCATTTTGGATTTGTGCTGCCCTAGGCACGACTAAATTCGGGCACCCCCAAAATCTAAATTTGACCCCCCAATTTGTGTCAAGGCCACTTTTTTGACTGACAGACACATGCCCTCATTGATACATGCACTGATATACATTCACTGACAGATACACAGTCTTGGTACACACATACAGTCATAAGCACACACTGTTTAACCAACACACACTTTCACTGAGAGACACACACTGACACATCCACTCACAGAGAGGTACACACTCCCAGATACACATAAAATGACATACACACACTGACAGGCACACCCATTCTAACTGAAAGACACACACACTTTCACTCAATCACAGACACACACTGACAGCTACACTCACTCACTCAAAGTAAGTTGGACAGCCCAGAACACATTTTTTGGTGCCCCCCCCGAAAGTGCCGCCCTAGGCAAATGCCTTGTTTGGCTTGTGGTAAATACATCCCTGCTCGTATGTATCCCCATCATTGTAAACATGGATATGATTTGAGGTTGGTGATGTGTGTTCCAGTAAAATTTTATGCAAATGTTGTCATTGTTGATCAGTGACAATATTTTATTCTTTAACCCCTTAAGGACCAAACTTCTGGAATAAAAGGGAATCATGACATGTCACACATGTCACGTGTCCTTAAGGGGTTAAACTCAGATTTGGAGTGATTAGAAAATTAACAGGAAAGATTGAGACCAATATGGCTTATCTTGAGGACAAGAAAAAATGCTATGCAAGGGATTATGTGGACTTGCAGTAGGACTTATCTTGTATGGTTTTATCTGCATATGCGGTTTAGTCCATCTATTAAATACAAATTGATGTTGCAAGTTCTATTCATCTCCTTGGACGTTTTGCTACTTGCTCTGAGATTTATTTGTTAATTGATGTTGTGGATGCGTTACTCACATTGCAAAATACTATTAACTTTTTTTAAACAATGATTTCTTTTAATGCAGCAGGTTTTAGTAAAACAAGCTGAATAATTGGGGAAGATTTATGAGACCATGATCTATCTCCCTTTTACATTTATCTTGGTTTTTGAGTCACAGATGATCCTGGTTTGATTTCCCTGAGAGATTTACACAGCAATGAATTGGCTCTTCTAAATTCTACAGTGAGTGTACACTGTATTAGAGGATTGTCTTTATCAGTGAGTGGGAACTCTGTTGTGCTTTAATGTCATGGGAAATTACCATAAAAGGCAAAAGAAGACTGGGATCTGCTGTGTAGTTGTCTCATACCATAGCAGTAGTTAGAGAAAAAATACAGAATTTTGCTTTCTGTTACTACTCAAATTATTCAAGCAAACATTCTGTTCTGCTTTTTCAACCCAGAAAAAAAAAGTATTTCCTAAAAAGCAATGAACACACATATACGGATACTGGACTGCATTATACAGGCAAAGACAAACAGACATATGCACAATGTATACTCAAAATATACAAGTGAAAGCAGCAGTGGAGGCTTGACCATAGAAGTACATGGGGCAGCGGCACACCACTTTTTATTGTGTGCAAAAAGTGAGAGTGGTGAGCCAAAAAAAATATGGGAAAATTTACTCTCTCTTTAATTCTGTAATATGTTTCAGTTCTACCCATTTCAGCTGTTTGGATAAGCTTACTTGAGAGCATCTAGGCATGTCAAAAGAGGGTGTTTGTTGAAATCTGCACTGCATCGGCAGGTTTAGCCTAGTGTCCTTTAAGAAAGAAAGAATTTCAGAAATTTCCACTAAATTGCCATTCGGGCAGTAGAGCAAGCTACCCGTGAGTGGAGGCATGCTACTGTCCTCTCTATTCAGGAGCCATCACTGGATGATAGCACCAGGAGGTGGGGTTACAGTGCAGGAGAGAGAAGCAAGAAGTTATCTTGGAATTAGCCCAGGGAGAGCACAGCAGCAGCAGCTTCTGGATTTACTCAAATATATAGTTACTATATATACAACACCAAGGAAGCCCAGGGGTGACAAGGGGGGGGTGAGACATTTCTGACACAAAGCACTGTGCTGCCTATAACTCATAGTTTTAATAACTCCTACTGCACAAACCCAGCATATTTTTTAATCCCTTAGTGACCCGACCACTTTTCAATTTGTTCGCCGTTAAGGACCAGGGCTGTTTTTAAATTTCCGCAGCGTTTGTGTTTAGCTCTTACTCATTTACTGTACCCACACATTATATACAGTTTTTATCGCCATTACATGGTCTTTCTAAATTTACCATACCATTATTTTCATCATATCCTATAATTTACTATAAACATTAAATTATATAATATGATGGTTTTTTGTTTTTTTTAAAACCACTTTTTCGAACTTTGACGCCCCAAATCTGTTATGCATCTACAACGCCCCAAAAAATGCGTGCTAAATAGTTTCTACATTTTGTCCTGAGTTTACAAATACCCAATGTTAACATGTTCTTAGCTTTTTTTGGAAAGTTATAGGGCAATAAGTACAAGTGGCACTTTGCTATTTCCAAACCTTTTTTTCCCAATTATTAAGGTTACATTGTAACACTGATATTTGTCAGGAATCCTCGAATAATCCTTCACATGTATATATTTTTTAAAACAAGACAACCTAATGTATTACACTTGGGGTATTTTGACTCTTTTTCAGGCAACTATTTTATCACCAATCTATGGCAAATTTAAAAATAAAAATAAATATTGGTAATTTTTTTGACACACATAGCAATTGAAGAATACATGTACTGAGAACTTTAAGGGTTACTGGCAAAGAACAACCCAATGTGTATTCAGCAGCATATCCTGAGTACAGTGATACCACCCATGTACAGGTGTGTCGGGTTCTCTGGGGGCTAAAAGACCTTATTTGGAGGGTGCGCATTCCAGTTTTCCAACTTGGAATTTTCACAGCTGGTCATCATGCACCCATGTCCTATTTGGGACATTTTTGAAGCCAGACAATGTAATTTACCCCCATCAAACCATATCTTTGTGAAAAGTAGACACCCTAGGGTATTTCAAATGGTGGTATTTTAACACTTTCCGTGCACTAATTCTACCACCAGTCTTTGTCAACCTTTTGGGTAGTCATTTTTTGTGTTATTTTTCTCTCACATTGTACTTTAGGCATGGATTCTCAGTTCCTGTTATGTGTTTTGGGTTTTTGCAAACTTACAGGGGTCAAATGTAGGGCTTTCCCCTTTTCCATGTTTGCACATTGAAATTTGCCAGATTAATTTGCTGGGCCTATGTTGCCTTGGAGATGGTATGGCAGCCCAGAAATGAACATGAACCCCACCATGACATACCATTTGAAAAAGTAGACACCCCAGGGTATTCCAAATGGGGTATGTCCAGTCTTTTGTAGTAGCCACTTAATCACAAACGCTGGCCAAACTTAGCATTCTTATTTGTTTTTTGCATTTTTTTTACACAAAAACTGCAATTTTACTGGTGATTTCATTGTCGTGATAAGTTTTACTGTTGTAAACACTCATATTTGTGTTCAGTGAAGTCTCCCGAGTATAACAATACCCCCCATGTACAGGTTCTATGGTGTTTTGGAAAGTTACAGGGTCCTAATAGGGCTTGCACAATTCAGTCTGCCAGATTGGTTTGCTGGGTCTGTGTTGCCTTTTGAGACCATATGGTAGCCCAGGAATGTGAAATAACCCATCACTGCATACCATTTTCAAATGTAGACTGTCAGTTCAGGCAGTCCCCCTGCTGGCAGCACTGTGGACACTTATTGCAGCCATGTGACCGCTCTGGCCATGGGGATCCTAAATTGCAGAGGGGGGACTGTCAGGGCTGACAGAAGAAGACCAATCGCCGGCAGGGGAACGTCAGCGATCAGTAAGTACATGGGGAGGGAGAGTAGGGGTTAATTTTTTTAAAAAAATTGAATTAATTTAAAAAAATAAAAAATATATATTTTTCAATTTATTTTACTGAGTGCCTCGACCCCTCGAGGCACTCCGTACAGGCAGAGCATCGAAAGCCTGCCTGATGGCTTCCGATGCTCTGCTCTGCACTGCGGTACGCCACGTGTGGCAACCCAGAAATGATTGCTTCGGGGGAAGCGATCCCTCGGGTGCCCGGCAGTAAGGGGGGTATTGTACGATGCCTCGACATCGAGGCATTGTGCAATACCCTTAGCCACGTACATATGAGGTACGTCCGTGGTCCTTAAGGACGTATTAGCCGCAGACGTATGAGGTACGTCCGCGGTCCTTAAGGACATATTAGCTGTGGACGTATGAGGTACATCCGCGGTCCTTAAGGACTGTGTTTTTTGTTGGACGTACCTCATACGTCTGCGGTCCTTAAGGGGTTAAAGAGCTCCGTCACTCTACAACCTGAGACCTGAGACATTAATTTTCTGGCTGGTTGAAATGTTGTGAAGCTTCAGACTGCAAGACTCTGAGGACTGATCTGATTCTGATTTCAATCAGTTTTAACTTGCAATGATTGCTGCTTCTGTTAACCATGCCAGCTACTTCTTGGCACCATATTACCACTCAAGATTAATTGCATTGCCAGCTAGGTAACAAGAAGTCTATCAGTAATGCTGCTGCGTTAACCTTGTGTGCTGAGAGCTAATAGTGAATCATGAGTAGCTGAAATGGTTTGAGTCTATCAGTATATTGATGCTTTAACAATGTGAATACTGTGTGCTGGGAGCTAATGGGAGTAGCGGACATGTTTCGTAACATCGGCAATATGTAATAGAAAGTTGACATTTTCATATAAAGGAGAGAGAGATGTAAAAAAAAAGGAGAGAGAGCGCTAAACCATTTTACAGAAACATGTACGGTGCGGTTATCTCTGTATTGCAGCTCTGTGTAATCCATCACAGTGATCTTCGCTGTTTTGGATAGTTATGTTACATCTCTATTGTGCCTAGCTCTGTGTATTATATTTTTTCTCAGCTCTGTTTGTGGTATGGCTATCTCTATACGGTACTCAGCTCTATGTATTTTATAGATATCTTTATATTGTGTCTAGCTCGTTTTATTGTATGAGCATCTCTGTATTATGCTCAGCTCTGTATTGTATGAGCATCTCTGTACAGTATGGGGAAGGAGTCTAGCTCCCTACCATCTTAAAACGTCACCAGATGCCACTGGAATGCAGTGGGGTTTAAAATGAGCCTGTACGAAAACAACAGAATGAAAGAACTTACTGTTCAGGGCTAGAGATGGACGTTCTGCGGCCTTCCACAACTGCATTACTTTTGGGTCTTCGTGCAACATTAGGCCTGGGAGGGCGAACCTGTAATGAACAAATTGTAAGAGTATTAAAGATGGTTTATAGCAGTGAGACACCTCTTTAGTGAGCTAGGGCTAGGTCATTCATTGAAGAAACTATGAAATCCAACAGAATGATGGTCATCCTAGCAAAGAAGAAACATAAAATTGCTTAATAAGAACAATATTGTAACCGACAAGCCTTTCATATGTTCATACATTTATGTTAAAAAAAAACAAAATAAAACAAAAAAAACCCTACACAAAAAATGAAAATGAAAATTGTTTAAACAACTTTGCAAGTCACTCTAATTGTGAATGACATTCTCTAAAAACATCTAGCACATATAATATGATGAAGTGATTTGCTACTAGGTTTGCTGGAAGGCATGCTCAAACTAACTACAACTTATATTTAACTTTATGTTGCATAAACACTGAATATATGAACATTAAACACAAACACTTTAATGTAATTTTGCAGGTAATGTAAATATCTGCCTTTTTCAACTCGCAATAAAATGTACACTGTTCAGCGTGTCTGGTTGTCTTTATGGAATTAGAGAGAGCCAGGTCTAGTGGTAACCCGATTCTAGAGTTACAACTCTACCTGTGCTAAGAACACTAAGCCTTCCTGCAGATGTGCCAAAGGAACAATTTATTGTCATATTTATGCTAAACTTGACATTTAAAATCCTTTAAATTCAAGCTATATGCAAGTTTTGTCTTTGTGAGCTTGGTTGTACTACAGAGGATTTACATAGAATTTATATTAATATATTCTGTTTTCAACAGTGCATGCCTCTATAGTATCCCCAAGTAGTATGGACAGTCCCTCCCTAATTTGGACCCAAATATCTCTGTCCTTCTTTTACATTCTAATTTTCCACTTTTATTTAATAAGCTCCATATTCTTGGTGTGTCTGATCCACAGCAATTATACAATACTGTGCCTTTAATCTACAATAAATGTGTTTTAAAATCACTCTTTTTGATTTAGATAAATTGCTCTTGTTGTAAATTACATTTTAGTTGAAAACAATATTAGCTGACTTGTCAACAAATGCAGTGCAGCTTGTACAAACAAATAAAATGTGATTAAAAATGCGCCTTTCAGGATTTACCTGTGGAGTCTTAGTCAATGAATAAGACTTCACCGATCAATCCTAGAAAGATCGATTTGTTTGGGGGCAGACCACAAGACATTTGAGTAATTTGATGAAAAGTCTAGTTATTAGTAGGTCACCTAAAATGTATCAGATTATACCCACCCGTGGCGACACCTCCCCTATAATTAAATTGTTCCTCTTTGTTCACCTGAAATACTGGGAGGTATGCCAGTGTTTATTTTAAGGAATGCTATAGACACCCAGACTACTTCAGTGGTCGGGATGCCATTCCCCCCACACATTAACCCTGCATCTAAAAATCCTGCAATTCTGAAGGAAAGGCAATATTTTCTTTCTTTCTTTTTTATTCTTTATTTAAGAGAGATAGACAGGCAGACATACGAAACATGACAATTCAAAATGCTGATGAATAAATCGAGTAAACATTTAATCTTCCCATCAATTATTCAAGAAGATGTCACAAGTTGGCACTTGGCAACAACAGATTGTAAAAATGGTTAGTTATACAATAATCAGCAAATTACAAACCATTACCATAAAATAACTGAAACACAGTAAAATAGGAAGCATGTCAGATGCACAAGAAACAGTACACAACATCAGAACACTAATTAAAATCAGAGATGTTAGATGAGTCAGCATCAATTTATGAACTTCCTGCTGTCCTCAAAAGGATTTTAAGTATTTAATGGTAAACTAAAAACATATAGGAAGGAAAAGGAAATAGAGGGAGAAGAGAAGGGGGATAGAGAATGAAGGAGGAGAAGGGAGGGGAAAGAATAGTGCCACAACGCACGATCCTTGATCCTAAAGGTAATTGCCCATCTAATTACTATTAGAACTATATTCCCTACGAGGGTCCCAAACTTTGAAAAAAGGAGAATAGGTCAGTTCAGTTAGGTCATCCATAAAAAAAGTTATCCTTTATTTTTGAAATAACCTCTCTCACTGGGGTTGGTTCAGTCTTAAGCCAGGGTAATTAAATATACGTTTTTGAGAGTGTTTAGCTAAACCATCAATTGATCGTGAGAGCAAAAATATCCAGGGAGAGAAGCCAATTGGCCGGTGAAGGACTGCACCTGCAAGATCCCTTACGCTCTTCCAGAATCCATGCAATTTAAGGCAGTCCCACCACATATGGAGGTACATGCCTCCATGGCCAGCACAGGTCAGTCGGATTCTTCCCAATTCTACATAACAGAACGGGAGTGACAGGCCAACGAAACAGTACTTTATAAATTTTATACATTTGTTCCATTGTTACGATAAAATCTTTGGATGCCTGCTCTCTTTAAATTTCTAAAGTCATGTAGAGTCATCAGTGAGTGGTTGCAAGCTAGTTCATATTTAGTTCTTAATCTAT
Organism: Pelobates cultripes; assembly: GCA_933207985.1. Lineage (NCBI taxonomy): Eukaryota > Metazoa > Chordata > Amphibia > Anura > Pelobatidae > Pelobates > Pelobates cultripes. The sequence continues at coordinate 100,451,963 of OW240920.1, read as the reverse complement.
CCCAGAGACTGAGTGAATTCAAAATGGACATGCACGATGTACACAATGGAGCCAGAGAGGACCTGTCAAGCCACATGTAAAATGAAGGTAAGTCAGAACCCATCAGACCAGCCTTCAGATCAACCCAGCAGCAATCCCCTGGAGGGTTATTACTATTCGGGACAATTGTGCAGCAAAGTAATTCAAAATTCAGTTGGGAAATACCAAACCCCCTCTACTTCTAGATCTATACAGTGTGTTTCTAGCTAATCTATGGTGCTTATCCTGCCTGCCAGATAAAAATATCTATCTTTCTCTGGAGTTCACCTAAATTGCCCTTGGTGACCCTGATAGGTAAGGCTTGAAATAGAAATAGAAGTCTAGGAAGCACATTCATTCTGATGCATTGGATTCTATTAATCCACTAAATAAGTTTGTCTTGCCAGCCCCCTAATTCCCTATTCAAGGTATTAATCGGTACTTATAAGTATTAGAATATAGGGTTGCAAGGGAAGATCCATTTTTTTTTAATTTATTTTTTAAAATCAGTTTATTGAATTTTCAGAACTAGAAAAGGTAGGTAAGTCATAGGTATAGTGAGACATACAGGTCTCTTACATATCAATATCTTTCAGTGGTGGATTAACATTAACAAATGAGTGATGCAATTCTACGAATATATTGCTATCTAGTTTCCGTCATACATCCCCTTGGTGCTCAGGAGGCTTAACATGTTATGCTATTGTATACTCTTGTAAACAGCGATGGAATTTATGGGTTATAGCATGTGTGGCTGTTATGTTTCGCTTAGTGCACTGTGTGCACCCGATGAATTGAGTATGCTGAAGCTTTCCATAGTATTTGTGTGAGGTTCCTTCACTCATCTGATCTATAGGGTTTGTGATCTAACCTTGTCACCACGCCCCACTTGTCTTCCAGTGTGTAAGACGAATGCTCAATGTTGTTTCTATTCTTTTGGGGTAGTGCCATTCACCCAACTTCATATACGTGAGGTTAAGTGAGTGACGGGTATTTGCATCTCAATGGGTTACATCGTTAGTAAAATGTGTAGAGGGGAGAAAATCAAGAGAGGCGAGGGGTGGAAAGTGGGTGGTATAAGAGACAGGAGAGAAAAAGAAAAAAAAAACACAGGGGGAAGAGAAGGGGGTGTGAAGGAAGGGGAGTGTTGTTCGTGAATGACCGTTATAACGTGTATCCTTAATCAGGTAACGGGTGTGCCATTATAGGCCTCTGTGTATTCCTTGTTGGCCTATCCCTTTCTTTGAGTAATGTTCAGGTCCTAAGGTGGGGTGATGGCGGGTTCATGAGCCCCTCCCCATATATCTGCTATATATGTGAACCAGGGTCGCCATTTCTCCGTGTGTTTGTCCCTTTTACCCTGCAATGCCACCCATGCGGCCATGGCTGCTTGGATATCTTCCACCCGCCCTAGCCACTGTTGGAGTCACATCCTGCTTCCAGAGGGCTGGTATCATGGATTTGGCCACGTTGAGAAGGTGTCTCTGAATGGATTTACTGGATGCTGAGATTGGGGCTGGTGCAAGGTGTAGCAATGCTTGATCTGCAGGGAGTTGGTGAGGTTCCCCAAAGATATCCATTAGTGCTTGTTTAATCATCTCCCAGAATAGGCTACGCCTATCAAGCAGCCCCTGATTCCCACAGTGTGAGAGGTGACATATTTTCAGCATTGTTTTCTTCGTAATGTAGGGTTAAAGCCCTCTCCACCTGTTCCTTGATGGTTGGATCAAGTAGTAGAGATTTGTCAAGGCGCCACGTCCACTGCGCGGGTTTGGCCAACAGGGATTCGATACTGATCTGCACCGGTGCATGGTCCAACCAAGTTGTTACGTCAATTGTCGCCTTAAGTAGGTGGTGGTTGAGGTTCTCCTGTTGAAGAAAGAGATAGTTTATACGAGAGTGACGGGCGTGTACGGACGAGTAATGAGTGTAGTCCCTGTCAGCTGGATGGCATGCCCTCCAGCAGTCCACCAACTGTAGGTCTTTGGATATATTTTGGATATATTTCGGATTTGTGTTTGTGGGATGCAACTGTGTCCTGTAGGAGTCTAGGATGGGGTCAAGGGTCAGGTTTCCCCCCAGGATTGTTAGAGATCCTGTTGTGAAGTGTTTAAACTTATTCAGTGTTCTGCGTAGGAACTGCATTTGGCCTTGATTGGGAGTGTAGATAACAGCTAGTGTGTACACCTTATCGGCGATCTTCCCCTTGACGAAGAGGTACCTGCCTCCTGGGTCTCTGCAGCTGTCCAGCTCTTGTAATTGCAGTGAGGCCTACAATAATATGGCTAACCCTGCCCGTTGTGCATTGGGATTGCTACTGAAATAGCTAGTTGGGTAGTATCTATTCCTGAGCGGGGGAGCCGCTCCCTCTCGGAAGTGCGTTTCCTGCAGGAAAGAAATGGAGATGTGTTGTGCATGCAGGTCACTTAGTATATATGATCTGCGCTCTGGGGTGTTTATCCCTCTGCAGTTAAGCGAGAGAAAGGAGAATGACGCTGCTCGGCAAGTCATGTGGGCTAGTGGAAAGGTGATCGTTTGAGGAAGAGTGGAAGGGATGTGAAGAGAGAGAGAGAGAAAAAAAGAGACGGGGGGGGGAGAGTGGAGATCTTCACCATCACAATAGGGGTGGGTAAAGGGGGGAGGAAGAGGTAGAGAAGTTAGTAAAGTAAAGAAAGAGAGAAAAAAAGAAGTAGTGAATGTTGGAGGATTAGAGAAATGCCCCCTTGGGCCTAGTGGTGCCCAATTGTATTCCCACCCGGAGTGTGGGTTACCATGTGGTAGCAAGGGCCATTGGCTCTTCGTCCGGAACGTTGTTCCGGAGGTCTGGGATCCCAATACCTCACTACCCTTCAACTATACACGAGTGTGTCTAGGTAGCATGACCTAACTCCAAACCCGGGCCAAAAGTCTTTCTAGGTAAAGATAAGTTTCTGTGTCGAATGGCCTCCTAGCTGCTTTTACAAGTCCTACATTGGAAGCCAGTTAATCTGTGAAGTTTGGGAGGCAATATCTCGCCTTTTTCACAGTGAGTGAGTATTTGATAGTTAGAATGATGTCCCTTGGCGTTGTGTTGTAATTTTGTGGTCGTGAAACTCGATGTGCCCATACGAATCTGAAGTCGACAGGGGCTTCATTGCAGAGGATGGTGCTGAATAGGCACCTCCTCTTCCCCCTCTGGCTCCGGGACCCCGCGCACCCATATATTATTGTCCAGGTCTTTTACTTGGCGCTGCATATCTATCAGCATGGAACCTTGCCTCCTCATGGCCTGGTCCGTGGCTGTCTTCCTCCAGGGCCTGTACCCGGGCCCCTGTGTGGTAACCTTGGTACGTAGTTGGAACATTTCTGCCCCCAGTGTTGCCGTCAGAGTTGCTGTGACCCCGTGCATGTCTTGTCTGGTGACCATGGAAGTTGCCAGGGTGCGTAATTCTCTACTAATGCCTTCAAGAGTGGTGTGTCCTGATCCCATCGGGGAAGGTGGCCTCGAGGTCGCCATGTTGGGGTCAGGCACCATGCTGCAGGCCCCAGCCGGAGTATGCAGGTAACCGTCCATTTAGCCCATGTGGGATCTAGGCTTTGTGCTTCTGGGGTTGTTCAGTGCGGCGTGGCTTCCCCATAGATACAGTAAAAGTCAGCTGAAATGCGTATTTTGTGCGTATTAAGGGCTTGTAGGAGCAGAGCTCTCAGCTTATGCTGCTATCTTGGTCGGAGTCCAGACCATGCCTCCAAGATCCAGTTTTTACCTCGAGATAAAGAAAGGAGGAATTGAAAGTTAGTAACCAACACACACAGATGTAATCAGATTGTTTACTTGCAGGCAGCACTGTGAAGCACTTTGGACTGTGTGTGTGTAGCGCATGCCATCTATTGAAATATTTCATTTTCCTCCCTCCCTAACGACAGCCATTTCTCTATCCAGTCCTCCCCAATACCACCTTCATACATGTATTATATGTGTTCTTTCCACTCTACTTTCCTCCTCCTTGTACTTCCTTTCAGTTATGGGCTATGCATGTTAACATATTTCTCTGGAATTCCTACATTTTCCAGGGTATTTTTCATAAATTCATCCATCCAGGTTCCATCTTCATTGAGAGTGGCTTTGGGTATTGGGTATAGTGGCATTGGGTATTGAACCCCACGTATGTATTCATTGTTTATGATGTGATCAGAACTGCATCGGTCAGAATGTATTGGCTGAAGCACCATGTTTCGGACATGGTTCAGGCTTGTAAGAAGTGATGGTAGGTTCCATCAAGAATGCACTACCAGTCACCATGAAGTATAAAACTATACTCAAAGCGAACCATAAACGGTGTTTAGTGTTTGATAAAAAAAATTTCCTTTTCCGCTTGTACAGAATCTAAAATCTCCAACCTTCACACGTGTCGCTTGTGTAAAACATATTTTGAATTCTGTCCAGCTCTTGTAATTGCAGTAAGGCCTACAATAATATGGCTACCCCTGCCCGTTCCAAGCATCTTAACCACTACAGCCCAGTTCCCTGAAAATTGGGCAAACTCTTAAGCAGCAATTTGCTCTCTTTAATGGATCCCCACTGGTTTGGTGCAGAAGCAGTCATCATTCATTGACAAAGAGCATCAAATATCTGTTTTCAGCCAATGAATGACATTCTGTGCAATTAAATTTGCACAGAATTGACATTGGCTATCACAGAACTCTAGCTTAGGTCTGGCCGATGACACCCCAACAAAGCTGCCGGAAGTGTTGTTGAACCTCAGACAGCAGAGCAGTTGGTTAAATCCTGCATGTGCAGCGTTTCAGATCAATGAACTGGTCATGATGCTTGGAGTTTAATTTTAAATTGCCATTAAATTTAAATTAAAACTTTAAATAAAAGTATGTTTAATCAACATTAAATAGCTTTCAAAATTGAATTTCAATGTTTTTTAGTTAGATTATACTTTACTTCCCATTTTCATTATTTCTCCAATCTTAATCCTATATTTCTTTTTTTCAAATTAGATTTTTAATAGCATTTATGCACACAACATATTGCTTTTCCAATATCTGTGAAGATTATCAGAAAACCATACAATGGTTGTGGGAGCATAAACATTCTACACAAATTAAAGCGAATAGAGACAAAGCAAGAAAAAAAACATATTGAACACTTCCCATATTTAAGTGATTCATTATGGCTGGTCTTGCTGCTATGTCTCTGGTGACAGCAATTATGTCTCTGGCTGCTCCTACAAGAGAAGTGGCGGGTTTGCTGACCTGGAACACTGACGTAATATAGAACATCCCTCTGATGCTCATAGAAACGACTTTACCCAAACTGGAGCTAATCCCCTTTGCCTATTTTCTCAGGGACCCATCCACCTCATAGGTGTGGCATATCAAGATGCCAATTAGACAGCATGATTATTGCACAGGTGTGCCTTAGGCTGGCCACAATAAAAGGTCACTCTAAAATGTGCAGTTTTATCAAACAGCACAATGTCACAGATGTCGCAAGTTTTGAGGCAGCGTGCAATTGGCATGCTGACTGCAGGAATGTCCACCAGAGCTTTTGCCCGTGTATTAAATGTTAATTTCTCTACCATAAGCGTTTCAGAGAATTTGGCAGTACATCCAACTGGCCTCACAAGCGCAGACCACATGTAACCACACCAGCTCAGGACCTCCACATCCAGTATCTTCACATCCAAGATCATCTGAGACCAGCCACCTGGACAGCTGCTGCAACAATCGGTTTGCATAACCAAAGAATTTCTGCACAAACTGGGAAACAGGGAAGCTCATCTGCATGCATATCATCCTCATCGGGGTCTCGACCTGACCGTAGTTCGTCGTCGTAACCGACTTGAGTGGGCAAATGCTCACATTCAATGGCGTCTGGCACTTTGGAGAGGTGTTCTCTTCATGGATGAATCCTGGTTTTCACTGTACAGGGCAGATGGCAGACTGCATGTATGGTGTTGTGTGAGTGAGCGGTTTGCTGAAGTCAATGTTGTGGATTGAGTGGCCCATGGTGGCTGTGGGTTTATGGTATGGGCAGGAGTATGTTTTGGACAACGAACACAGGTTAATTTTATTGATGGCATTTTGAATGCACAGAGATATCGTGATGAGATCCTGAGGCCCATTGTTGTGCCATTCATCCACGACCATCACCTCATGTTGCAGCATGATAATGCACGGCTCTATGTTGGAAGGATCTGTACACAATTCCTGGAAGCTGTAAACATCCTAGTTCTTGCATGGCCAGCATACTCAACGGACATGTCATCCATTGATCATGTTTGGGATGCTTTGGATCAGCGTATACGACAGCGCGTTCCAGGTCCTGCCAATATCCAGCAACTTTGCACAGCCATTGAAGAGGAGTTGACCTACATTTCCCAGGCCACAATCAACAACCTTATCAACTCTATGCGAAGGAGATGTGTTGCACTGCGTAAAGCAAATGGTGGTCACACCAGATACTAACTGGTTTTTGGACCCCCCTGCACTCTCCCAGACCTCCTTAATACAGTATAACTGCACATTTTAGAGCCCCAGTGGAATAATCTGTTAAGGGCCCCCCATCCGCTATCGAGCAGAGTTGGCCAATAGGTAGATCCTCACCCTAGAGAGATCAATACACAGCGACAAATAACTCTGCTTAACAAGTCTTTTCACTTCTGTTTATTTAAGCAAAAACACACAAAAAAAAAATCAGTCCAAGAATAGGAGGGCAAATAAAACAAAAACATTGCTTTTTTTTCCAGTCACAAAACAGGAACAGTTTAGAGAAGTGCTTCATGTTACTCAACTGTGATGATGCTTGGATTGTTATTAAGGAAAGTGATTAATTATTGGGAATTCTTGCAAATGGAATTAGCCAAAAGTAGGGGAGGGTCTTTTTTTTTTTAGATGATGATGAATTTTGCACAGCTAAATTCAGTTTCCTTGACATTCTTCTATGAGATGTTTACATCTCTCAAGCTGGCAATATTTTCTTTTTTCTTTCTTTTAAATGGAAAATATAATTTTTCAATGCAGAGATACTATTTCAAGGAAACGTATCTGATTTTACATATCTGGGATGAATCCAATATTCACTTTTTCAGTCAACATTTGAAATATGTCAATTGCAGGGATTTTGATTGTAAACTACCCAGGGCTTAAGCCCACAATGAGACTCTAGCCCTGCATTTTTACTTTATTAATTTTTCTTATTCATTTTCTTATTTAATTTTATATTGTTGAAGAATGTTTCTATGTATTTTGTTGGTAGTGCTCAGTGTGGAGGCTGTTGGCTGCCATAAGGTTTATTACTTTTGATTCATTATGCATTCAGTATTTATAATCTATCCAATTCAGATACTTCGTTGGGCTTTGCTTGCACGTCCGCTTGCGTGATGGCCGCAGCCATGGTGATACACTGTTTCTCTAGCTCTCAGATATTATTCTGGGCACGTGCGTATGTGTATTGCCGCGGATGTGCATCCGATCCTGAGACAGCGCACGTCCTTTCTCAATGGGGAGTAAGACTTCAACGTGTAGACGTCCCCTTGTACGTTTAACATCATTACGCTGAATGTCATTACGGTGACGTCACGTACAGAGCGGAAGTGATCTTCTGGCGGGAACTTACCAGATTATTTTAGTTTAACTCAATCAGTTCAACTTAACCATTAACCTTTCATCTAATCATTAATTGATTGAATCTTTGATCTATGACACAGCTGACAGCTTCCATTGATGGGTAAGCTACATTGGAGTGCATGAACTTAATTAATTATTTAATTATGTTAATTAAGTTAATTATTTGTAGTCTTATAAAACTGTATTTGGGTATGCATTTGATAGCTTGACAAATACCGTTCAGGTCGAAATGTTGTGAGTGGCACTGGGTTCAATAAATTTGCCTTTTTGTATCCTGGAGTGCCTGGGCAGTTTTCTATTTTCTACCTTCACAACGAGACTCTTGTGATGCTGCCTCTTAAATATCTTATGCATAAGATAAAATGCAATTGGACATCTATAGTCTGTTTATGTATGTTTTAATAGACTGAGGCATACATACAGAAACACTTGTATATCCAGGAGTAGAAACATTTTTATACATACCTATACAGCTTAGAGAAATATAAACACATTAATGCATAGACATTAAAACACACTCATGCACACTGATACACATGTAGACACACTTATGCACAGAGATACACAAACACATACAGGTAAAAATGCATACACAGATACTTTCATGAAAATATCAAGACATTTGTACTCTTTCCCACCTCCCCTGCAGCCCCTCCATGTGTCTCCACCCCTCTCCTGCAGCTTTTCCATGTGTCTCCGCCATATTCTGCAGCCCCTGCATGTGTTTCTTACCCCTCTCCCCTGCAGCCCCTTATATGTCCTGTCCCGCCCCTCCCCATACCTGTTTCCCGCGGTCGCAGTACCCGTCTGACATGAAGTGCTCTCTGCAGTGCTACACACAGGCAGGAAGGGAGCAGCACAGCACATCACTCCCCGCTAGATGGTCAGGCTGATTAAAGGTATGCTGGAGACTCATGGTCACAGGGGCGCGGCTGCGACCGTGGGTCTCTAGCATTTAGGGAGAGTGCACTGTGACTGTGGTAGTTATGCCACTGTCCCTATATTTGTGATGCAAAAATGTAAGACATTTTGACTGAATCTCTTTCTCACAGACCATGCAAAGGTGGAAGGTGTCCACAGACTTTTGACTGATTATGTAGTTTTTAAATATGTAACATTCCATGTGTTTGACATTACATTATTTGTACTCGATATAAGTGACACAAAAATAAATAAATAGCTTATTTTTCTTTTATTGTCTATATGTGCTATGTAAAGTTGCACACTAAAAATGTAGATGGATGATATATGAGGTTCCTGACTTAAAGGGACACTCTGGGTACCATTACTACTCTAATGCATTTGATTAGCCTCATTAATATGCAGTATTTGTTGCTTGCTCAGTTCATTAAAGTTTTTGGATAAAATAAATATTTTGCAGAATGCTGCACCATAAGTCTGTCTGTTAGCCACACACCATCACTCCAGAAAAATACTTCTTTATCAAAGATATGTAAAACATTTATGTTATTGTGCAAAAACAATAAAAATAGAGCATATTAATGAGGCTAAAATCTACCAAATGCATTAAAGTTGTATTAGTGCCTGGAGTGTCCCTTTAATGCTCTTAATCAACTGGTTGCCAAGTCTTCTTAAAGCAACTGCCTGAAAAGCAAAGCTAAAAATAAAAAAAAATCAACAACAAAAAATCCGAAATTGGCAGAAAAGCCCACAAGTTGTGGAGAATGGAAAATCAAGTGTCAAGATGAAAAAACAAAAACAAAAAATAAATAAATTGAAGTTTGTGGCAACTTGGAGACTAACAGGGTACAAAAAAAAGAACAACAGAGCTAATTAGAAATCTGAGCTGTCTCAGAGAGTTGTTAGATGGCCAAGTGCCAGTGAAATAAGGAATAGGCCGGCAATAAGAAAGATGGGAAGCAATAAAAAGATCTCAATAATAATTAATGAATACAAAAGAGAACTATGCTAGTCATGCCTAAAACGACCCTCCAGGTACACACACATGCATTTGATTGGTTTTGGCCTCTTATTCAAGCCACATTTAAATCTTTTTAGTTTTGTTAAGTAAAGTTCTGTAGGTTTTTGCAGCATAACCTGCTCCTTAGCCAATCCCCCTCTTCTCAAAAAACAATTTATTTAAAATATATTTCCTTAGTTCATACTTGACTCAGCCAAATAGAGATCAGTGTGAGCCACAACAGCCAAACACTGTCTTTCTTTTATCTGCCCATTTTCCCTTAGAGTAACTTTGAAACACTATACAAGGGGTGACCAAACTTCATGTCTGTAAGAGCCTCATGTTAAAATTTAGAAATATTCAAAAGCCACAATAAAATGTATTGAAGTATTCAACAAACCCTCCATGTGCCTCATTCCCCCAGTTCCTCCATTCATGTGTTTCATTCCCTTTTCCGCCCCCCCCATGTGTATCATCCCCTTAGTCTCCTTGTGTGTCTCATTCCCCTGCCCCCCCATGTGTCTCATTCAACCAGTTCCCCCATGTGTCTCATTCCCCTAGCTCCCCATGTGTCTTATTCCCAAGCTTCCCAATGCGTCTCATCCCCCCATGTGTCTTACCCCCTGTAACCCCATGTGCTAGCTTTCCTCCACTGTGTAGAGTGTCTGAACTGCGGACCATGGTAGAGGAGCTTGTTTCCCTCCACTCGGTCTGAGACTTAGCAGTTCAGCTCTCGCAGTCCATGTCTGCACTATATAGACGACCAGAGGACAGTGATTGGCTTTGGGCTGGAATAAGGACAGCAGCTCATACTGATCTCTCATCAGCTGACCTACACTGTTTCAGGAAGATGTTTCTTGAAAAAAGGAGTAGTGGCTAGAGGGCCAAGGTTATGCTGTAGAAAACACTTATAATCAGAGAGCAAAGTGGATGAAAGAAAGAGAGAGAGAAGAAAGGTGTTGACATGTTGATGAGGGCTGCAGTAGGGGTGGCAATATAGGATGTAAAAAAAAAACTGCATCAATGCAAAGATAGGTGTTGTAGTAACATATTTCTTCATGGGCAGTGCAATATAGGCGTGATATAAAACAGAGGGGATTACAGAGACAATTGTAAGAGTTGAAATTGTAAAGATATCCCGGCAGTCGAACTTTCACATTTACGGACTACTAATTTCATAATGCTTAGATCTTTAGTCTTATGTCCGGCCAAGATTAACACAGAACGTAGTGTCACTCTCTTTGTGAAGATTGGAATCTTATGATGCCCATTATTGTTGTATATGCACTTTCATAGAGCGTTTATCATCATCACTTTTAAACCATGTAAAAAATTAGACACTCATTACAACATCCAGTGACAGTAAGAACAAAACATAACTTTAACGTGATAAATTCCAGTCTTTAAGGGCCACAGACATCTTATGTTTTCAGTTGTATACTGGACAAATCACTTAGTAAGGTAAAAAACTAAATAATTTGATCAAAAATGCAAAGGAGGAATCCGAAAATGGCCGCAGTTTACTTATAACCCTATTGTCTGCACTGTTATTAAACCTTTAAATGAAAAGAAAGGACAAACAACTGATGGCAAAATACACATTGAGAAATCAGCAAACATAAAACACAATATTGAAATATTTGGAAAGCTAAATTAAAACACATATCTGAGATGAAAAAAACATGGATTTACTCACATATTCATGTTGGATTCATACAGCTATTTGAATTCCTTCTTACAAATGGAGCACTACTTTGATAAAACTTGTATTCTGAGTGCATGAAGACTTTGTTTAATATTGCTTAGCTTTCTGGTAACTACAGCAGCTACTTATATCAAATAAAGCCAAAAGTGTAGATTTCTTCTAGTGATAGACAGGTTGTATAGTAACCCAACCAACCAGTAAAAGTAGCAATCTGTAAAGGTACCCATGTCTTTCTGCTTTGTTCTTACTCTGTACCATTTTGGCATACATTCTAACACAGGACTGCCCTCTTATGATTTCTTGCTATTCCCAATATTACATTCTTGGTTTTCTTCAGTCCTTTGGTATATGACCCTGCTTGTATTGATTACTTTGTATAATTGTTCCCTTAGAATCAACTGAATTAATTGTGTGATTTCTGTATTACCTGACCTCAGCTCAATTTCTCACCTCTCTTATGTTTTTTTGACAAATATATGCAGTGTTAAACCCAGTCACCTTAAAGGGTTACTTCACGCACCATGACCACTTCCGTGATTTGAAGTGGTCATGGTGCCTAGAGGCTGTATGAACTTAGACTCTGGGATTGAACAGAAAAACAATTTTGCCTTTTATTGTTTTAAGTTTTTTTGTTTGGAGTAACACTCAATAACCAGTAATATGCCTACTATTCTTCTTTATTCCAGATAGCTTTAGATTGCTCTTTGTGCATACTGGGTTGCTTGCAAATCCAAAAAGCAAAACTTTGTTTTTCACACATGGCTTCTCCATTTTAACATTATTTTTATTAAATAAATTATGACACAGTATATGATGTCATGTACTGTTGATCATCTAAGGTTGTATTTACCTCATTTTAAGACCTTAAGAACAGATGATATGTAAAACAAGAGAATTTAAAGGGGGCATACTTTTTTTTCCAATCACAGTAGTTTTGTGTCATCTGCAAACACCGAAAAATGTGTTTCAATGTCCAATGGACAATATAAAGATCATTTATAAACCAACTAAAGAGAAGTGGACCCAGGACAGAACCCTGAGGCACTCCACCTACCACTTGTGTGCAGTTTGAAAAATTTCCATTTACCACCAAACCTCAATGAACTGAAGTACTGTTGTAAAGAGTTGGCCAAAATTCCTCCACAACGATGTGAGAGACTGATTGAGTGTTTCTGTCAGTGTGTGTATCTGAGTGTTTGTATCTTTGTGTGTGTGTCAGTGTGTATCTGTGTGAGTTTGTGTATGTGCCAGTATGTCTCTGTGTGTGTGTGTGTGTGTGTGTGTGTGCCAGTGTGTCTCTGTGTGTCTGTGTGCCAGTGTGTATCTGAGTGTGTGTCAGTATGTGTATCTGTGTGTATCTAAGTGTATGTGTGTATCTGTGTGCCAGTGCAGAGTGTGTGTATCTTAGTGTACATGCCAGTGTGTATATCTGTGTGTCAGTGTGTGCATCTGTGTATGTATCTGAGTGTGTCAGTGTGTGTATTTGAGTGTATGTATCAATGTGCATATCTGAGTGTGTGTGTTTCAATGTGTGTATCTGTGTGTCAGTGTGTATTTGAGTGTGTATGTGCCAGTGCGTGTATCGGTGTGTCAAGTTGTTCATACATGTTTGCAGGCTGTGTGTGTCTGTGTGGGGAGGGTGCGCTCTGGCGTGGTGAGGGTGGTGAAGCCACCACCCTGAAATGCATTTTTGCAAGTTGGGATGTCTAATAACTGCAGGTGAGATAATATTGTCTGAACATGATATCACTTCTCTACAGAGGAATTTGGACAAATTGAGAGACTCAGGCCGGCAAGTGGCTGATCATATTCAATGCAGATAAATGTAAAGTAATGCATTTTGAAATAAGGAACCCACAAACCGTTTATATATTAAATGGGGTTGAGTTAGGGATAACATTGGCTGCAAAGGACTTGGGCACAATTATAGATAACAAACTAGGCAACTGTATGCAATGCCAGTCTACTGTTGTAAAATCTAGTAAGGCAATTTCATGTATAAAAAGGTGTACTGATTCATGTGATCAAACTACAATGTTACCTTTTTATATATCAATAGAAATACCCCACCTTTAACACGCAGTGCAATTTTGGTCACCAGTTTTAACCTCTTCCCGACCAAAAATAGTCTTTTAAGGACATTTTTCCTACTTACTTACCTGATTAGTTATGAGGAAAGGCTAGAAAAAATTAATTGTTTTCTTTAGAAAAAAAGGAGCTTTGAGGGGATATGATAGCATTATACAAATATATGCGGGGTCAGTACAAATCACTATGTGCTAACCTGTTTATTTGCAGGAATATACAACAGACAAAAGGTCACCCATTGAGACTGGAAGCAAGGCTTTTTCTTTTACAGCAGAGGAAATGGTTCTTTACAGCAAGAACAATAAAGATGTGAAATTATCTGCATAAAGAGGTTGTCTTATCAAATTCTATAGATATTTTATATAAATAGCTTGGATGCTTTTTTGCATAAACAGAATATTCATAGATGTATGTAAACAGGTAGTTCATCCAATTAGAAATCTGATTGCCATTATGGCGTCATAAACAAATTTTCACTTTTTGTGGCATAATTGGAAATGGCTACAATTGGGTGTTTTGCCATCTTTTAAATCCACAGAATAAAAGAATGTGTTGCAATATTGAACTTGGTGGTCTTTTTTCAACCTAGACAACTATGTAATATGCTACGCTGAAACATGAGGTCCTGTGCTCTGCTATACATCAATAAGTATTCTTATAGCTCAGTTCCAAGAGAGTTTATGCATAGTCCCAAGCTTACCAAACACATCACTGACTGTAGCTCCTGTTAAAAACCAAAATCTGGTTATTTACATTGAGTCCAGTAATGTAATTATGTGGATGTGTAACATAGTATCGTCATCATCTGACTGTGGTCATTCAGAGCCTGTAGCTTCTCTGTCAATCAGTCACATAATTCTAAACTATATTATGCCACGTAACAGAGAACCTGAAAAACTATTTTGAATTTGAAGATTTAGAGACATGTTTGACACAAAATATGTACCACCCTGTTGGGAGCTCCTTTGACTCATGGTCTTTCACCTGCAGGGAGATTCATATATAACAAACTGCATGCATTAAATCCTTTCTACGAGTATTTAACGAGATGTAACCAGAACATGCAGAGTTAGCAGTAAGTCATTCAAACATCCTGAGCTGTAACCTTTAAATCCAATAATCACCTACAAATATGGGCAAAAATGACTTGGGCAAAAAACTTGCATTTTCTCCTCCGAAACATAAATATACACATGCAGACAGAATAACACAGTAGTAGAAGACAGTTACTCACCCCTGCCCCAAAGAACATATGTATTGTATGTAGAGGCTACTGTGATAATTTCTTACTAGCCAAATTGATAATTAGTTATAAATTATTAACTACAAATTTTCCAATTTTGGTTACCCGTGGGGTACACCAATGGGGTGGGAAGCTATCCAGCAATTTGTAGAGTGCAAGGTCAAGAGAATTGACATTCAACAACAGGGAAAAGAGTTTCTGTTGGATACCCCAAGGGATAGTATTCCATTTAGGCTGGCAAAAACCTACCCACGGAACGGAGGTGTGAACCATGTCTAAAGTTAACTATTGTTTAAGTTTATATTAATCTGCCAATTAAAAATAAAGGTCCAAACCAAGTGCAAGTAATGTCATACTAAATAACCCTACATTTAAAATTATTTCTGATATACTGTGTATTCCTTATTATATATTTTATTTCATGTATGTTTTATCTGTATAATTATGACACCCTATTTTGTAAAAATAGATAAAAAAAAAAAAAAAAGATATGTAACTAAGTTAAGAATGCCAATTTAATGAATCAATTAAAATGCTACACTGCAATTTTGGTAGCTAGATGATATGTTGATAAAGGCCACTCCATACATGTAATTACAGCCAACCTACTTTTAAAAAATGAGCCAGTAAGTGCCATCTAAACACACTCTTTCCCAGGCTGCGGACGTTAAATGTCTTATCTGATCTAATTATTTACAGGTATAGTTTAAACTTTACAAAATAAAACCTAATACATTTTGTGAAGTTTATGAGACTAATTTAATCTGAAAACATGCTTTGCAACGTCTCATGAGGACTCTTGTGATTTGATTTACAGAATACGAACGGAAAACTGAAACATTCATTTAAACTAGTCTTTGACCAGTTGGTGAGTAGCCATTTAATATAAATAGCAAAATCAGAAAAAGGAATAGTAACCCTATATATGCATTTAATACTTGTTTCACTCAGATATCAAACCAGACAGAACAGAATGTGACAGGATCAATATTAAGCTGGGAGAAATGCAAGTTTCATAGGAATGTTTTGTACACATCAGAGGTTTTAGAGGCCAAATTTCATTTTTGCTGTTGCAAGAGAGACAGACTGTACATATTAGAGCTACAGAGAGTAAATCAGGCAAAGTTAGCAGAGTGAGAAATGCAGATCCGCATCTACTCACGGGCACAGAGGCACGCTGGATCCTGGGAGGCGGAGGTCGTGCTGGAGGGATCTTTTCCTGCGGTATTAAAGTGGAAACTGACATATCAGTATCAGGCAACACTGACCACAAACAGTAATACACACTGCCCTGTATGTCTGCAGCCAAGGTGAACTTCCACATCACCTAGATTATTAGGAAATCTTCTTTACTGTACAACAAGAAACATTTACCAACATGACATGAATGGCTTTGAAGGCCCAAATCCAGCTTCCAGTACCATAACAAACAAGTAAACAAATCTATAATATACTATCAGTTTAACGAGCCACCATTAATGGATGCAGGAGAAAGTAAATTAATCTATATTATACTACCAGTTTGCCAGGCAACCATTAATGGATGCAGGAGGAAGATCTCTACTAGTGTGGCCTACATCACAATGTTAATTACCTTTCATGAATGTATGCAAGTTAGTTTATTTGTGTATAATTTGATTGGGATCTTCCAATTCCAGTTCTCTTAATACCCCAAGTAAAACAAGCTACATTTGGCTGTCATAATGAGCCCAAAATGTGATTATACAATGAACAATCATCCTGCTTCTATCCCCCCACTCGGGTCAATAGGTATTCTTTCCTAGCTTTGTTCACGAAACATCCTGCAAGCAAGTAGTTAGCGTGTTTGTAGTGTCGTTGATGATCAAATACCTCATGGCAGCAGAGTTTTGCTGGTTACATTTTTTGTAATAGACCCTATCTCCACTGGTTACCTATTGTATTCCATTTTTCTGCATCTGGAACCCCACAATTAATTCACGCTATTTGGGCTAACCAACTACCTACCATTACTTGCACAAGCTGCATTTTCTTCTGTTTATTATTTTAACATGTATCCGCGTCAACCATTTTTAACTGCAATCTGTATTTAATGCATGTCAATCTACATGTTTTGCAGCATTTTGAAAAAATAATCTATAAAACAAATATTAAAAAACAATGGACATGGGTAGATCACGTGTATAACAAAAGTTCAGCTAAGTTATTTTATATTTCTGTACAATACAGTTTTAGCTAACCCAGCTTTCATTAGCCATGACAATTAGATAATTTGGGATGGTAGATAGCCACAGTACCATGCCTCCTAAAATATTATAAACGGCAGATACGATACTAGTGTTGTCATACCTTGTAATACATGAATCTACAATTATTTAACCACATAAAATTGATTATCAGAACTTGTTAAATAATTTTTTGATACAATACAACAAACACAATTTCACATAGACTTAATCTCCATATTCTCACCACTCACATGACGGGAATTCACAAATTTATTTTTCTATACATCTGGTAACAACATTAAGAGGATCTGTCAATTATTTGCTGTAGGTAGTTACTCTTTGATTTAGCAAGATCAGGTGTGCATAAACACAGGGCCTGATTAAAGTGAACCTGTGATAACATATATAAGTTTGCATGGTTTGACTCATGTTATACAATTAAAGAAACACTACAGCGTTTGGAATACAAAACTGTATTCCAGTTCCTGTATTGCAGTTATTTTAAGATCCCACACCTCAAATCTAAATAAAATTGTGGAAAAAAAAGGTTTCACTCACATATATTATTTCCAAGCACCAACAGCCAGTCCCCACAGCTGCTCAATTCACTTCCCACAAACATCACACAGACTTTAATTCATTGGCTCAGTGTGTCAGCTGATATTCTTAGACAATGAATTTAGTTTCAATCAAGGCCTTACTTCCTATCACTATCTCAGAAGAGAAAGTTCAATTTTAGTGATATCAGTGAAGAGGGATGGACCAAAATGCTTTGAGTGTTTATTGTGGGAACAATGGCAGACTACTATTCACACCATATCCATGGTTCATTTAGTTTACAAACCCAATTGCTTTTTAGATAAAGATAAATACTCTTATAGCATCTGTACTGATTCTAATAGTCTTTCCTGTATAATTGCACGATCAGCTAGGATCAGCTAGGACCAACTTATCCGCAGTTTTCTCTGGGCAATTTAGACATGCCATGCAAATTAATTAAATAAATCGTTTGTATCTAATATGTATATTTAATTAGATATATCAGGATAAATATGTACACTCTCTAGGAAAGTAAAGCTAAATTATGTAATGAGAAGCCATCTACAGCATTGACTTGTTATGTGCATCGATGAAGATAGCGACTATATTTGGTCATAAAAAATCTGCAGGTGCAAACCGGAAGATGAGACTCTTTAAATAATAATACAAAAAGGCAAATCTGGTTCTTTCAAAATCACATGGATAAAAAAGAACATGTTCAGTATTTTATACCTTACTTGACTGCTGCCTTTGGAATTGAAGCTGTTAATATTTCTCTGTGGTACTAGCTAAACATGGAGGTGGAAAGCATTGGGATAGTGCCAACCTAGAAATCTGCGTCTGGCATGGGATTCTTTGGAACGTTACACTCATCCCACTTCTACTAAGGAGACAAAAACATGATCATATGGTTTCTATCACAGGTTCTGAAATGTGCAGAGACAGAAGAGTGGGATGCTCTTCCTGGCCAACAAGGGATGCTCACAGATGTGTCAGACAGTAACAGACACATACAGACTAAATGCTTTACCTGAGCGCTTTGTGTACGTTGCGCTATGACCTACAAACATTACAAGTTATCTGCTACTGTGTAGATCTAACAAATAGTGCTTGTTTTACTTTTAAATGTTTTTTAAAGGAAAGCACACTAGTTTACTTGATATATATATATTAAATTATTTCATCATGATTACATCAATAGTTAGATGCAATGAATATGTTAGGTTACAGTTAACTATGAGACTTCTTTTTTTTTTTTATAATCGTCAGTCTTTTTACAAAAAATAAATAAATCACAATTCTGTTAGCTCCACATGCACACGCTGTATGCCCTCCCTCTTTACCTGCATTTTTTTTTTTTCTATTTAAATACTGCTGTTCATAATGTCTGTATGTGGGGTTGTAGGATTTGCAGCAACTTTTTTTTTTATTATGGTTGTATACATTATTATAATATATATATAAATACCACTTAGAAACATAGAATGTGACGGCAGATAAAAACCATTCGGCTGTTCTAGTCTGCCCAATTTTCTAAATACTTTCATTAGTCCCTGGCCTTATCGTAAGTCTAGGATCGCCTTATGCCTATCCTACGAATGCTTACACTCCTTCACTGTGTTATCCTCTACCACCTTGGCTGGAAGGCTATTCCATGCATCCACTATCCTCTCAGTAAAGTAACACTTCCGGATATTATTTTTAAACCTTTGCCCCTCTAATTTAAGAATATGTCCTCTTGTTGTGGTAGCTTTTCTTCTTTTAAATATAGTCTCCTCCTTTACTGTGTTGATTCCCTTTATGTATTTAAATGTTTCTATCATATCCCCCCGTCTTGTCTTCCCTCTAAACTATACATGTTAAGATCCTTTAACCTTTCCTTGTAAGTTTTGTCCTGTAATCCATGAATCAGTTTAGCAGCCCTTCTCTGAACTTTCTCCAAAGTATCAATATTCTTCTGGAGATACGGTCTCCAGTACTGCGTACAATACTCCAAGTGACGTCTCAACAGTGTTCTGTACAATGGCATGAGCACTTCCCTCTTTCTACTGCTAATACCTCTCCCTATACATAAGTCGTTGTCTCCTCAACTACTTATTTTAGAGATAATCCCAGTAGGGAGTTTAGAATATGTGTGCTCCTGGCATAAGCCTTTTTTTGGTTTTCCAGTTCACATCCGGAAGATTAAAGTCACCTATGATGAAAACTTCCCCCTTCATTGTCATTTTAGCTATTTCCTCATCTAGTAGATTATCTAAATCTTTTATTTGTCCAGGGAGCCCTCTAAATCACACCTACACGAGTTACTGTGTGATTGCCAAATTCTAATGTAACCCAAACTGACTATGTTCTAACAATTATTAGGCTAGATTTTATGTTATCCTTCACATACAGGGCCACCCCTCCCCATTTCTTGCCTTCTCTGTCTATTTTATATAAAGAGTACCCTGGTACTGCTATGGCCCAGTCATTTTTCTCATTATACCATGTCTCAATAACAGCAACTAAATCTACATTATCAGTTGCCATTATTGCCACAAGTTCATGGATCTTATTCCCTAAACTGCGAGCATTTGTAGACATGACTCTAAGCTTACAATTTTTTAACACACTTGCTACAACTTATGCTCATTAGATTGAATATACAATTATATCTATACATATTTAAAAACAGACTTTTCTCCCAGATGTCAGTGAATGCCTGACAAGGGAGAATGTAAAAGACCTCCCATAGGAGGTACCTATGGGGGACCCATAACAATCGCAGCACATGCACTGTGGTTGCTATGGAAACTCCCTAGTCGGTGCTTGGGTGCCGACATCAGGTGTAGCGGAGGACATCCAGGAGGTGGATGCTGCATGAAGAGTAACACCCATGACACATGAAGAGGGTATCGCTGGAAGGGAGAAAAGGTGAAAAAAATCTCTATATTTTATATTAAATACCCCATGTTATCACTTAAAAGTTGTTAGTTATAAAGTGCCTCTTTATAAACTGTAAACTTTTCTAATGTTTGTACTAGAATGTGCATGCTTTGTATTTATTTTTAGAGTCACTCTGTCTGATATTTTCATGCATCTTTACATTTTTACAAGATCCCCCAAGGTGACACCCTTGTGTGGTGTGTGGTGTCCAGGAGGCAAAGCAATATACCTATCTGCAGTTCTCCATCAGCCACCATCTTCTTTTTTCTGCCTCTCAGTTCTTTATCTACCAGGAGCCCACATCCCTGTTGTTCTCTTGCACAGTGAAGTCTATGGAGGATCACATGATAATGCAGTATCTTTTATAGCCTGACTAACAATGTGTGAGAAGTTTCATATTTCCCACAGCACCTCTAGTGACAATTAAGGGAATTGAAACATTTTGACTGCAAATATTTCGCCCGTTGTCAACTTTTGTCAACCTTGCGGTTGCTCATAAATCAAAGTAGTGTGATATATTTTGATTGTGTAGTCATTGAATAAATTTAACAGATCAATATGTCAGTCACTATAAGTAATTCATAAATAATTTTATAAAACACTCAGAAGTGCTATTGAGATGACAGAGCTGCTTTAAACTCTAAAGGGACACTATAGTCACCAAAACCACAACAGATTAATGAAGTGGTTCTGGTGTCTGTAGCCTATCCATAGACTGTGAGCACTGTAAATGCTAGTTTTGCAGAGAATAGGCAGTGTATACATTGCTATTTAGTAACACATTTAGTGGCAGTCACTCAGACGGCCACTAGAGGTGCTTCCTAGTCCAGTGTGCAGTACTGACCTTTAGCGTCTGTACACTCTCATGGAGACGCTGAACATTCCCCATTGAGATGTATTGATTCAATGCATCCCTATAATGAGTTGTTGATTGGCTGATACGGATTTCCTTTCAATACTAACTTGTAAAAAAATATGGTTTTATCCTCAGCAAACATAATACTTAAAAAAAAATTAAATTACAAAAATCGAAAAGATGGCAAGTACTTAGTACAAACTCTGTGAGTGTGCAAATAGTTAAATGAGTGTATTTAGATTTCATATGTATTTATTCCACACTAGTAAGGCCTGTCTGATTTCCCCACATTGAACACAGCCTGGAAGAAGACACCCCAGCCTTGAAATATAGGAAAAACCTTATTCCTGAGAAATGAATTACAGATTTCAGTAGACGCTGGAGTTCAGTGAGAATGTTAAGATAAACATGCTCGATCATACTGCTAGATGCTGACCACTTGGAGCTCAAAGGCTCGTTTTAATTGCAAATATCTACAATGTCTAGATTTACCTATCCCACATATGTCCTTCAGCTACTCCAAGGACATGAGATAGCCCTGAGAAGTAATGTTTCAAACACAGATAATCCTTGCCTTAAGCCAATTTTTCCAATAGAAAGTTGTTTTCTCTCTCTCTTTCTCCACATAATCTTGTCCACAGCCTGAGCAGGCTCCCCTGTGGGATGGAGAGGCAGTAGCATATTTGAAAATGAAACATGCAAATGTTATAATCGTGGGGGTCTTACTATCAAATCTTAATTTCACCCCTTCACTGCCATGCCACAGTATGTTGCATTTATAAAAGCAACAACACGCCTTATCAAAGATCACACTGAACATCATTATATTCTTAACGCATCCAGTGATGCTTTTGTTAAATAGAAATTCAAACTGTAATCACCAAAAGAAAATTCTGTTAATTGAAATTTTTACATCTTGTTATACATAAGGGCATCCTTTAAAAAAAAAAGAAAAAAAAAAAAGATAATTTTAACACCAGAAACATCATTTTACCTTGTTCTCCCCAATCTACAGCTGCCGTTACTTCTCAGGTTTAGCTTTTCAGAAGGAGCAGATATTATTTACAAAAGCGACATCTGATTTGCAGTTAATTTGTTGATGCAGCAAAACACATTGTTTCTGAAAGGTCAGGAGGGGAACTCACGCTGGAAAATCATCTTAATTAGCGTGTTGTGCGTATGAACGGTTGAACAATGTGCGAGGGAATGGACAGACATTGCAAAAGAAAAAGAGTATATATTTAAATAAGCATTATCTATAGAAACTGGTTTATGGAGCTTTCTCTACATGAGCCTGACAAGCAGAGGGCTTGGAGAATCTGATTAGTCTGAGTTGACATCTGGTTAAGAAAAATATCATCCTTGCTTTCTTACTGATATAAAAAGATGTCTGACAGTCCCTTTACAGCGCAAATGTTCCGCTGCATGAGGACAGTAAAGTGCCACATTTTTCCTTTGGTAGCTATGAGATGATATTAACATTTCCAGTGCTACATGAAATTATGAGAATTGTTATACCTGTGTAGAACTTCTGCACACTAGCACTTTATTGCTCAATATTGCTTTGTAAAGTCACCCCTCTGTGTATATCTCCCACTATTATAGCTTTGTCACATTTTCTCCCTTCATCCATATTTTAATCTTCACCATACTTCATCCATGCTACTACCCAAACCTCCTGATACATTTCCACCCTCAACGAACCATAGTCCCACAACATTCACATTGGTGGCTTTGACAAGGTGTGCATATTCGTTCCCTTTCAGCGATATGTGAAAGGCAGCCTACGGAATGAAAGCTCAAGGGTTGCAATCTTATCCCTGTGACGGCCTAACAGTCAGAAACTTTATTTACAACACCTTAAGATTTGGCAACTTTACTCCACATGAATGAAATAGCAGTGCATTTTAAGCCAGAAAGTGAAAGCTTTGGAACTTACTTCATATGCCTTCCTAAAAAGAGTTCTGTTCTTAAAGGACCACTATAGTGCCAGGAAAACATACTCGTTTTCCTGGCACTATAGTGCCCTGAGGGTGCCCCCACCCTCAGGGACCCCCTCCCGCCCGGCTCTGGAAGGGGGAAAGGGGTTTAAACTTACCTTTTTCCAGCGCTGGGCGGGGAGCTCTCCTCCATCTCTCCTCCTCCGTTCCTCCTCCTGGGCTGAATGCGCACGCGCGGCAAGAGCTGCGCGCGCATTCAGCCGGTCGCATAGGAAAGCATTTACAATGCTTTCCTATGGACGCTTGCGTGTTCTCACTGTGAAAATCACAGTGAGAAGCACGCAAGCGCCTCTAGTGGCTGTCAATGAGACAGCCACTAGAGGATTAGGGGGAAGGCTTAACCCATTCATAAACATAGCAGTTTCTCTGAAACTGCTATGTTTATAAAAAAATGGGTTAACCCTAGAAGGACCTGGCACCCAGACCACTTCATTAAGCTGAAGTGGTCTGGGTGCCTGGAGTGGTCCTTTAAGGTTTTATAAAATGTCTGAAAAAGTCACAGCAAGCCTAACTGACTGACGTCTGAAATAAAACTTGGTAATGAAGATGTGGACCGAGCAGAGGCATACGTCATCAGCAGAGTGCGTAGATTGGGATGGGGCATACTATTTGTGAGGATATTTAACCTCTTAAGGACACAACTTCTGAAATAAAAGGGAATCATGACGGAATATTTCCGTCATGTGTCCTTAAGGGGATAAGTAAGAACACTGTTATGAAGTGCTTTTTATGCAAGGATTAGGATTTTGAATTTAATCTAGAAACGTTTGTACACTTGGGAGTAATGTGATAGTCCATCAGCAGTGGGTCTAGTTTTACTGTATAATAGTTAGCAGCAAGATATGCACGTTTTCAGCTTTCAACTATGATGTTAAAACCAACAATAAGGAATGGTACATTTATTGAGAAAGATGACACTGATTCTGTTTTATATCTAGCACATATCACAGAACCTCAGTGGTCACGATGCAATGTATATCAATGTTGAGTAGTTTAAGAAATTATTCCCTCTATGAGTTTGCTGTAAATACTCATATGGTAAAGAGGCTACAGGAAGGAACCAAACAGCTTACCTACAGTCCACTAAAAATTCCCAGTACAGCATGTAGAATATTCCCACCAGTGAAAACAGAACATCAGAATGTTTTTGTATGTGTGAAATAGCAGCTGGTGCCCAAGAGACTTTCAAGTTTCTTCTAATGGTTAATTCTCGTTAACATTTTTTTCAAGTAAATATTCAAAACAGATGTCTCAGCAGCATATTAAAGGTGTGACTTCACCCACACTCAGAACTCTTCCTCAAATAACACAAAATGGATATGATATCAAACATAAGATAGCTGCAAAGTATTCAAGGCAAAGTTTGATGCAGCAAAAGTCCAAAAAGAATAACACTTGACCATTCCATGTGCGAAGTATAGAAATTAACCAGGAAGTGTCTTGTAATTATTCAGTAGGGTGCTAGAAAATGTCCATCCCGTTAAGCTATACGCGGAGGTCCATGCCAAAAACACAATCCCTAGATAAATAACTGTAGGGTGAAAATAGCGGATTCATCCGCTTTCATCTCACCTACAATATAATATTGACACGAAGGACTTAATTTGAAATATATACAGAGAGTTTATATGATGTGTTGAACTTGAAATGTATATTTATAATCTATAAACAAAGCACATATATATTATTTCACTTAGATCTCTGTTGTTATCCTGCATAAACAAACCTGAAAGGAGTTGAAAGGGCCACTATAATGCAAATAAATACTTGACATTACTCACTTCTGCATGAACTGCTCAGTGGGAATGTTGGGCATATAGGATACACCACTGATCAGCAAATGTTTATAGGACCGTTACTTCTGTATCTGGAAGTAAAAGCACATAATGAAACCACTGTGCAAGGTAATTGGTGTCAATTATAGCTTGCTAGACAACTTTCTGGGCAAACTGCCACATATAAACCTATGAGAAGACCCGTAGAGTCTAGAACTTGTGAACACCAAACAAGTGCTTGCACAGGAAGTGTACCTGTGACATCAATGAGCATGGTGGTGGGCTTATAGCTGCAATGATTAACAAGAGAATGTACTGAGATGTACTGAGAGAGGAGATTTCCTTGCTCCATAGCTTATATAAGAAACACATGTGGCTATAGTGCTAATTGAGTCCTTTAAATATAATTCAGACTGCGTTACAGATCAATGATTATTTATGTCCAGAATGATTGCAATCAAACTTATCAATAAGCGTGCAAGGATATAATCTCTGTACATTTACCCAGGAAACAAAAAGCTGGTTTGTGTGGTGCAAAGCGACTACACTGTGAAGATGGTTTTAGTGCTGTGTACTTTTAGCTGTTAATTTGTCCTGGCATTTGTGCTTTGACTACCTGTCAGATTTTTATGCCTCTTACACTGGTGACAATAAAGTTGACGTTTCTCTCTGACATATGGAGCAGCAAAGGAACGTTGCAAACACTGTACTGTCAATTGATAGAATTAATTTCCAGTCCCAAGCGACAGTTTAAAGATACACGTGTGATTATATGACATGTACTGAAAGCAATGAGGTACCAGGATTAAGACAGAAGTTATTTCTGTATACTAAGTCTTCTCTATCAGACAGCAGTGAAGGCTATGTATGCCTTGCTGTAAGTGATATGGACATTGCATATCTTGGGACAGTGGTAATACATTACATAAGATTTCACATGAATTCATAAACACAATCTAGTTCATGCAGAGTGCATTTTAATGGCTGGAAAGTCTGCTCAATTTGATACCCACCTAATGAATGCGTGCATACAAATAACTGTCCAACAAAGTATTTGTATAAGTTTATACATTGTGATGCATCACTGTGCTAGGGACAATAGACATTAGGGTCACAGGGAACAAATGGCTAGAACTATTGTAAATATCCTACACAGGCTTTATATACGACACAACATACACTGGTCTTCTTGATCCTCATTAATTCCTACCACAAATAGTGTTGAAAGACTCCCAAACTTCAAGAAACTGGATGTATTTTGACCCAAACAAGCTAAAGGTACTTGAAAATAAAGATTAATTTAGATAGATTTGCTTTCTTGCTCAAATGTAATCTCTAAAGTTGATGGTGATAGTATGGTGTGAAGATGGTAGCTTTAGGCCTAGAATCAGCTATATTATGGCAAAATAACTTATATCTGGCATGGTATTGGTATAGTACAATGTGTATTTAAAAGCTAAACATGCTAACAAAACACAACAAGCTCACATTTACTTTGATAGTATTCACCACCTCTATTGGAAGGTTACTTTAAGTATTGGCTATCCATTCCAATATGTATTGTTTTTTTTTTTTTCTTCAAATAATTTTCTACAATCCTGTATATCAGGTCCTTATGTGAACACCTATGTGTTGTGCACAGAATCTAAACCTTAAAATATTTGCATTTTAAGTGCTTAATACAGAAATAACTTTAGAACTTCTTGCATCCTTAATTATACTGCACTGATGTAGCCAGTGGCTTTGTTTTTAACCCCTTAAGGACACATGACAGAACTATTCCGTCATGATTCCCTTTTATTCCAGAAGTTGTGTCCTTAAGGGGTTAATAAGTATTGACAGACAGAATGTTTATGTTTTCAAAATGCGCTGAATAAAAGTGTCCCTTTCAGAACTTAGATAAATGGAGAGACCCTGACATATTCAGCTTCCTTAATTACAATACAAAGATGTTGTTTTTTTTTCTTTTTTCTTCGGTATCAGACAATGAGAATTGGGGGCTGAGGAGGAATCTGCTCTTCAATTTGCTTGGACGGAGCTGTGCCACCTGTGACAGGACTGACATGTCATACCAGAGGAACTAGGGACTGTGTGTGACATTTTTTATTCATGGTTAGGAAGGCCCTTGTAATGATAAGACCCATTGGATGTGTGACTGCTACAGACATCCCTTAGTGCCAGGGACAGCGGCTCAGGAAACGCTTCCACTGCTTTATCAGGTACTTTGAGCAGTCAAATGAAGAGAGCAAATGCCAAGAAATCTGACTGTCAAATCAAATCCTCCAGGGCAGCTCCTACGCACAGCATCTCCTCATTTATACAGTAGAAGGACTATTAATACAAAGGTGGAGAACGCCTGGGAGTTGCTGTTGGTCATTTCTGTTGCAAAGCAGGCCCAGCAATATGTGCCACTCACTAATCACACTGCTTATGGATTCGTGCAGCTGCTGCTCTAACACACATAATAAAAGGCACCGGGGAGAAAGGAGACTCTGGCCAGCACTTCCCACGGTGCCATGTGCTTTTAAAGTGCTGAAACTAACAAAAAAACACACAATATGTTGCCTCCGCAAAAATAGCCCCCTGTGTTTCCGTGTGTCATGGAAATGTAGTATCAGCAAAATGAATGCAAATATGTATTACAATATAGTGTGAATAAGAAGAGCTTTCATTTCCTAAGAAGCATCATCTAGGGCAGCTCAGAGCTACTAAAATTAAACCTTGTGAAACAAAATACTGTTTTTCATACGTGACTCGAAATGCGAATGAATAATATTGCTTCCGTCCCTAATGCCTGTGGCTTGGCTCTTTGATGCCAATATTATGCTAAGGCACCGTGACCATTCTGGCCAGCCAGAAAATCAATACAAGTGAAATAATGTATGACAATTTAGGTCAATATCTTGTGGAAGGTAAATTGTCCACAGGATTATAGCTGCTTGTAGACTAGAACTCTCAACATTTGCAGTTCTCAGGCAGAAAGATGCAAATCAAACATAGGGATACAGGATTATCAGTACAGTAATAGGCTTAGTCTCCAAGTCAGTACTTAACAAACCACAGGCACCAGGTCACCATGAGGAATAGAAACGTTCTGTTAGTTTAACTATGCTAAAAACTAAGACAGTGTTTCTGTACCTTGTTGTATGTATCTTAAATTATGGTGACTATAACATTTCACATCTCCTTGACTAGAATTTTTTTTCTCCTCATCAGGTACTTTTAAAAATCTGTACCCTATGGATATCCAGTGGCTCAGATATCTATAATGTATTGCAGGAATCATTTAGGAGCGAGACTCTATATCACTGACACAGTATTAAGCATGTATCTTACATTTATTGAGGATAATAAAATTTTGATTGAGACATACTTTGTTTTAGTTAAACAGAGTTCTCTTTAAATGAAAACTGCCTTAATTTTTCATTATTATGTAAAATACATAGCATCAGAGCGCCGTTTGTAATGTACGCATATAAGAAAATACCTCTTTTCGGGGCATCTGTTATCTTACCCTTGCTCTTTGGTGGCACCATCTTTAAATGCTCTTGGTCGGAAACACTGCTTAGCTAACCCTAGGCTCGTTAGATTTTGTGCTTTTAAAACAGTACATGTCCTTGGTAGATACGCAGTAATTCAAACTGGAGAGGATTTAAAGATGGTCGCCTCTACTGAGCAAGGGTAAACAAGCAGAAACACTAAAAAGAGGAATTAACTTTCATGTGTGCATTACCAAATAATATGCAAAGAGGCAATATTACATATAACCATTTATTTCAATACTAAATAATTATGCAATTTTACACTTCGATTGTTGTGCAACTTGCTCATCCAATCTATCACCATATACAATATTTAGAGGATGATCCCCTGAAACCCATCACTAAAATGCAAATGTAGATGTTATAAATGCATTTGGGACATCATATAATTTCTACAGAAGTTAATACAGACCCCCTTAACACACACAGATTTTTCTGTCACAGCATTTAAAAACTGAAACAAAATCCTAAAAGGCTGCTGAGAGATCAAGCAGTGTTAAAACTGAACTCAGACCATCAGATAGTGCATAAACCAGCATGCTTGCTTTTGAATCCTGCCATAAATGTCACTGTATGACAAATGGGTTACCAGTTGGGTAATGACTTTCTCCAAAAAAAAGTACTTTTTAGATGTACCTATATATAGCTATGAGCAACATCATTACCAAAAATGTGCATGATCATATTTTTTTGTTTTGTTTTTACTAAGTGACATAACTTATCTTCCATTTACTTTCATGGACTGCTTTAGGTCCCCTGGGAGAGAAAAAAACAACCTGGAAATGTTAGCCAATGTCTAAATTTGCCCCTCACATGTCAATGTAGTAACAGTAGAGAGCAGAACTATCCTCCTACAGATGGCTCTCCTCCACAGTAAGTATTGGCAGCTGTTGGTTCAGGTAAATGACTAATGCTGGCTTTTCCCTTTAAAACACATTTTGTATATTTGTATGTTCTGCCCCTCCTCATTCCCCCCCCTGCTCTGGAACCTTTTGGGCCTTTTCTTGACCTTGATCTTACCTGTTTTGGTTTGCCCGTAACCTCAAATGAATTAGCCAATGTATCTGTATTCTGCCATAACCAAGTATTATTCTAGGCAATTCTTCTGTATCTTTGCACTGAACGTATCTAGTCCTGACCAAACACTACAACCCAAGAGCCATGTCATGGTATAGTTGTACAAGAGCATGGCAATCACTTCTTATTAACTTGCACACTGATCTTCTTTTAAATCTCCAGTCACTACATGTTGTATAAAATGATCGTGTTCTATTTCTAGTTGTATCTGCAGCAGTTTTCATAAACTGTCACTGCATTCATTCCAAGGTGTGAAAATCGTCTTCGTTAACCTTTTCACTGCCAGTGAACTATCCAGAAAAAAAAGGTTTTTGTAGGCTTTCTAAGGAATATACCCGCTAGGAGCCAAAACAGAAAGAGAGGAAAAAAAGTAACAAGTCGCACCCTCTGCACACTGAATTTCTAATCAAAGGAGTCTGTCTGTACTTGTAACCAGCTACTTGTGAACTTTTGTATCTCATGTTTTTTTCCCCCTCCTGGTGGCAGTTTACATCCTGCTTGCTGATCTATCAGTGCTGCAGGTTTACACGTCTATTTTCAAAACCCTCTGGCAGGTTCATTCACCCACACATTATAAGCAGCAGTGTAAAAAAATAGATTTGCAGCACTTTCCAAAGTATAAACTATGTGTACCAACAAATCTATCGGAGGCATAACAGTCATACTGAGTTAGCACAGCACAGAGGGCTAGAATAATTGTCTCAAGTACCTTGGGGTTTTAAGGTGAAATATTAGGCATTTGATTAGCTCTACAAGGTACACTGATGCTAACAGCTACATTCTGATTGATAAACAGTACAGATTTCATAGCTGCCTGTTTATAGAGACTATCTTGCATATGGATATGCAGGGGCATAGATCAACACAAAGCCAGTGCTAGAAAGAGTCATGTGAATAAACAATAATAGAAAACCTTAATGCATGCTTAGTCTTACAGGAAGACAGGCACATATTCTCATAATGACATGCAGCGTCAGAAAGTAGGCTATATACAGTCAACAGCATAATAATAGATGGAATGTTATAAAGTTTACTACACATGTACACACTGATATAAATGGTCCTGTAACTATTGCTACAACCAGACACACAACCTAATATACACAATGCTGTCATGTCCCTAACAAATACCCAGCTAAATAATGATATCAACATATAGCCATAGTGCATGGTGTATAAACATTAGTTATTAGTGGATTTGATCTTTCAGTAATCTCCATAGAGAAACACTGACAGTAGAATTACCTGCACTACAGAACAACCAATGCTAAATTGCCATAGGATGCCGCCATATCAAAAAATCAGATTGCCACTTTTTTACCCTGCTTTTCTTTAAGCAACATTACTGTGAACCGAAAATGTATGGGAGCAACAAAGAGAAATCTGAAAAGTTGTAGGACACACAAACTCATTGTAGTGCTACAATGGGGATGCTAAAACATGTTATTTTGTGTCTTGAGGACTGTAAGTAGTATCAGTTAAAGAACTGCTAAACCATAGCTTTTCAAAATAGTATTTAAAAAAATAAATACATTAATTTTATAAACTGAGCAGCTGTTTTTTTAATATTAAAATTGACAAAGGTTTGTAAGAAAATCCTTTTTACTTCTGGGCTGTGTACAACATGCACATTTCACATAAAACAATCTACACATATACACTAATAATAAAGTGTCATAACAAAAGTATCTCCTTATAAAGGAATGCACACATCTGCTATGTTGATAGATTTACTCATACAGTGATCGATACATGCAGCTAGATACTACTATTTATGTCTATATAAGGACAGATATAAACAACCACAAATCAATGTGTAAACACAATCAAAATCTGACAGAGACACTCATACATATTCATTTGCATACTGATCGAGACCACTCTTATATGCGGAAACATATACACTGCATAATAAAGTACACAGAAGTGGAGCATAACAATAGGGGGCTCCAGTGCAGAAATATTTCTACTAGTGCTAGCCTTTTTTCACCTTTTGTGTCCACTGATAGAACCTGCAATGCTTCCCATTTCTACCTGGCTGTTTTGTTTTTTTGTTTGTTTGTTTTTTTGTCTGTCCGCTAACTGTTTTAATCCGATCTTTTCCACAGTCTGCCTCCTCATCCCTCAGCCCTTTCCTTCTATCGCTAAGAGAATAAAAATAATGTTAAATAATTTTTCCATCTTCACTTTCAAAATATGAGAAAA
Organism: Pelobates cultripes; assembly: GCA_933207985.1. Lineage (NCBI taxonomy): Eukaryota > Metazoa > Chordata > Amphibia > Anura > Pelobatidae > Pelobates > Pelobates cultripes. Next base: position 100,420,244 of record OW240920.1, on the reverse strand, counting down.
GTTCATTTAACACTGCCATAATCTACCATAAAACGAACTGTTCTCCCTCAAGATATGATATCATATTCTTCTACTCTTTCAATAAGTCATGTAAGGATAAACATATCTTCAATCACATGACATCCAATATGGAAGAGAACAGGACAAACTGAACAAAAACAAATAAAAATAAACAAGCTCTAGTGGGTTTGCACTGTTACTGCCTTCTATGCTACACTCGGGTATGGTCATATTGAGGTGATTTAGAAATAAAATTTAGAAAATACAATAAATAAAAATGTACAAGCTCCAACAACTCGTCATGAGACTGATCAAATCCTAATTTAACACCAAAACAGAACTTAAAGAGGCAAGGGCATTGAGTTCATTCAACACATTTTTTTAAAATTTATCTGAGTTGATATCATTTTTGATAAATTAAGGACAAAATGGCCAACTGGAATACAATCTTCACTTCTGGATTTTACCTGGATTTTTTTTTTTTCTTTCATTTCTAATTTGGCTATTAACAACTTGGTTATCAATCTACTAAGTGAATTAGCTCTGGGTGTATATTTGAATGTATTAATCATGATGTACAATAGTCTCAACATATCAATGATGAGCATAAACAAATGCAGAATTGTCAGTTTAACAGGGAGTTCCAATGATTGTACCTGATTTAAAGACCAGTTTCTGTGTTATTTCATACATCTTAATAGAGCCAGCTGTGCATTATGGCCTGACTGCCATCTAATATACCTCTCAGTTATGAAGATATTTTAAGAGCACTGCTACAGTCAGGATATTACTGGGAGATGAGGCTGAGCTAGTAAAAAACAAAGTTAAAATTATACGGCTAAGATAATAACATGTCAAATCTGATAATGAGCAATATAAAGATATTTTACAGTAAACGTCATATTTCTTTATCTTCTCTGTTTGATACCTGATCTGCTGAAGGAAATGTCTATCAAAATCTATTAAACTATTTGCTATTGTAAAAGGATCTTTTAGAACATTTCCTCTTCAATCAATCAGAATTGAAATCTAAGCTCTAATTTTCCTACAGATCAATCAATTAGGTGGTTGCTGAAGTGGCACAGCCCTGGGGCTGTTTAATATAAAGCTTTGCGTCTCGCTGTGAGCGCTGGATACCGGCTCAATGATGGGAGCAGAGAGCAGTTGAGAAGGCATGCTATTCAGGCAGCACTAACGCACATTTAGAATGGCAGAAATGTTAGAAGACGCATCCGATTTGAAAAAAACAACAAAAAACAGCCTCCTGCACCGTCTTGACTGTGAAAGGATGATATTAGGGGAAGTGTACTGAACAGAGCTTCAAACACAGCTTGGGGCAAAGAGAAGAGAACTTCCATTTTGCTTAAAATCACAATTTAAGCAAATATTTACATGCATATTCTCCAGGAGAAAACAACTGCTACTGGTCTGTCAGTGCCCAGCACAGCCAGTATGTCTTGTGTGACGCAGGGGTTAATAGGGCTAAATCGTAATGGGGTTCATTTTATCTATTGTATTTGCATGCCGTTAACAAAGAAGTATATACATGTACATTATTTAAACCAGTGGACGTTTAAAAAAAATGTATGTCTGCAAGAGTAATGATAATAAATTCTACATAAAATAATCTATTATTTCTACTTCTCTTAATTTAAAGGCTTACATAAAGAAGATTTAGTTTCATGACTTTCCTAGATATCCTTTTTAGTTCAAAAGTGCTATCTTTTTTAAACTAATAGTAAGTATATGGCAACTTTTTTTTATATTAATTTCACTTTTGTTTAGCTCAGCTGATGGTTGCGCCCAAGAAAGCACACATGATAAGATATGGCAAATAGCTTGTGTGCCAGGGAAAATATGAACGATGGCTATATTTGCTCAAATTTGTTGTAAATCAACTTTTTTTTTTTTAGAGAATAAGGAGAGATAGTGAGTGTTACATAAATGAAAAAGTGTGAACTCCTTTATGCAAACAGTCAATGTACTACATACTAACATCCACTCTGTAAAGAAGGCATCTTTGAAAATATTAAGTATTAGATGGAATGCCACAAGCATGTATCTTATATCCTTAATAGGAAATGAAGAGCAGAATGAAAAAGGATACAAGAGAGAAAGGGACAGGTGAGATAAAGGTACACCCCATCACTGGAAAATCACACATATGAATCTAAATATTATTAGAATCTTTCTGGTCAGGTCCAAAGGTCTATTTCATGTACGAGTATTGGTATTGTAGAGATCTAATAACCCTGTCCCCCCTTGCATAGTAAGATCTAGAGGAGATGAAATATGGGGTTTTAGAATGGAAGAGGGAATGAGGAGTGATAAATAGAATAAGCAGGAAAAGATTAATACAGAGGGTTAGCAGAAATATGTTAGCAAGACAACCCTCAAGTCCTCAATGGAGGGTTGCATAGGAAGATGTAAGGTATTGTCCACATGCAAACTCTGTCCCATTGGAGCAGAACATGATCTTGTTGAGATAAGGAAAACATTCACACTAAAATACTATTATGCACTTTGTGAAAAATTATATGCCTAATGATTGAGCAGAAGCAGTAGACCCTCTGAAGTGTTAATGTGCTAAATTGAATGGTAAACAGTATCATATGAATGTACTAATTAGAAAGTATAGATTGCTACTTATACTTAAAAAAAAAAAGTATGCAATGCTGCTATGGGAATTAACATTTGGGCAGTCTTCGTTGTGTCTGCACATGTCAAAGATAAAAGCTTATGAATAGCATACAACTAAATTAAAATCTTGCTTAAGAGCATAAGAAACCATAAAAGTCCAAAACATTTGAAACGTGCTAGGCAAAACCTTATCCTCATATAAGTCCCAGAGTAGTCAAGTATCTCCAGTATCACGATATCTGGCCAGCAAAACTTTACTGTCTACTCTGTGTTGCATTTGAAGGCCTAATCTTTTTGGTTTCCAATTGGATCTTGTGTAGATAGAAAGGAAACACAAATGTAACAGCTTGTGTTCATCCCGCACCATGCCAAAAGAGCAAAGGATTAAAGTGTACTTGGTGATATGGAAGGTGTGTGACCAAGGCAAACTTTGTAGAATAACCCGTAATGTCCTCTGGGCAAGACGGCAAAAATTTTCATGCACCAGTGAGCTTTTGGAGTATTGCCGTATGCACAATTAGGCCAACAAGTGCAACTTGTCTGGATCATTTTCTAGAAGTTTAATGTAACTATTTTGGCAACTTTTCAGGTATTGTCAAATGCACATTGGGTCACTCATTTGTTATTGAGTTGGGAAGTGGTACATAGTAAGGTTTGCATAGGGAATGTGGACAGTGTAATAGTATTTTTAATTAATATATAAAAAAAGGTCTTGGACAATTCTGCACAAATATGTTTGATGTCATTATGGTGCAGTGAAGTTCTATGGAAATGCTATTGTATTGCCATAATATTCATCATAAAATCAAAATATGAAAAGGGCAACCTTTAAAAAAAAGACTTCATGGGTATAGTGGTAGCATTATGGCCAGGATGACCCCTTCTTAATAGCTACTCCTGTGTCTGTCTGCCTCCAAGTCAATGGCACTACCATTAGCTCTACCTTGCAGGTTTGTGCCTACATGTTCTCTTCGACTTCAACCTCTCCTTCACCCCTTAAGTCCAGTCATCGCTAAATCCTGCTACTTTTATCTCAAAAACATAGCTGGCATCCATCCCTATCTAATGCCAGATGCTGCCATGGTGGTGGTCCAATCCGCTATCATCTCTCACCTTGACGAGTGCAATCTGCTTCTCAGTGGTCTTACGTGTTCCCAGCTGGCCCCATTACAGTCTATAATGAATGCAGCGGCAAAGCTCATCTTCATGTATGCCTCCCCCACCCCCCCCACCCATGCCTCCCTTCTTGTCAGTCCCCACACTTGCTTCCTGTAAGATATAGGGTTCAATTTAATAGCTGCTAGAGGCGCTTCCGCAATTCTCACTGTGAAAAACACAGTGAGAAGACGCTGGACATCCATAGGAAAGCATTGAGTAATGCTTTCCTATGGGCAGTTTGAATACACGCGCGGCTCTTGCCGCGCATGCGCATTCGGAGCTGAGAGGCGGATCGAGGCGGAGGGATCCCCAGCGCCAAGGGAGTCCGGCGCTGGAGAAAGGTAAGTGCTGAAGGGGTTTTAAACACACACACTCACACGAACAGACGCATACACACTAGCTAACAGACACACACATTTACTGACAGAGACACACTCAGCGACATACATACATACTCACTGACAGACACACATACACACTCACAAAACATACACTCTTACTGACAAACACACACTCACAGATATCAAACAGACTCACTAACAGACACACACAGTAACACTCACTGACACACACACACACTCACTGACACTGACTAGCAGACACACACTCAATAACAGACACACACACACAAACACACTCACTGACACTCACTCAATAACAGAAACACACACAAACTAACACACTCACTAGCTCTCTGCCCAGCTCCCTCGCGCACCCGGTATGTACGCCACTGAGATGGATAGCAATCAGGTTAAAGGATAGGAAGAAACTGCCTGGAAGGGTGAGTTCATTTTAGAGGCAGGTTTGACATATCCCCTAGGAAAACTTAGGAATATATACCCACTCATATAATGTTTTTGTGGCTTTGGTTGGGTTAGGGGCAGGGTGAATTAAGGCAAAAGGAGGAGCAAGAATAATCACCAACCCCCCCAAAAATAAATAAATAAAAAGATAGAATGAGTAATGTGTAATTTTAAACCCCCCCCCCCCATTACATATACACACACATATATATATGCGTGTGTGTGTGTGTATATGTATATATATATATATATATATATATATATATATATATATATATATATGAAATTCAGAGCGGGAGTTGAGGAGTCAAATAATTTATTTTTTTTAAATCATTGAACCAATTTCAATAATAATACATACAATGGATGCTTAACATATAGAGATTTGTTTAACTTTGTACGGAAGGTGGCTTATTCTTGTAATTGAGCTCCATTTGCAGCCTTACAAAGTCGGGCTCTTTCGACTTCATTGATTATAGGATTAATGAATGTTTGAGGCTCTAGCTCTCAAATCTCTGCACAAATATTCTCCTTGAGCTGCTCAAGTGTACGTGGTTTGTTCATGTACACCCGCTCCTTCAGATGTTCCCACAGGAAGTAATCAGGAGCTGAAAGGTTCGGCAAACAAGCCTGCAATTAATCGTGACATTACTTAAAATTATCCACTAACCAAACAGTTGTCTCAGTTTTGAAAATAAAATCCCCCTATTTTTTTTTTTTTTTTTTACTCATTGTTCCTTCATGGAATTACCCATGATGAATCTCCCAACACTCAGTTATAATATTTAACTGCAAGGAAAAAAAAAATAACTACTAACAAATAAGTTATTTACCTGTCAAATCCTACTCTTAATTATGGCCCTGTGTTTATACACACACACGCGCACACACGTGTGTGAGAGAGATTTACTTGTGTTATAGTGTAGTGAATAAAGTCCAATAATCTGTGTATTACGCAATACAGTAACACACATATCTACATGGGTTAAACATGTAATGAGGTAAGAAATCCACGAGCCTAAGTTTGCACCATGCACTGGGTGAATGACTGAAATACACGTATTTTATTACCATGGAAAGGTTCAACAAAACACCCACTGGTGATGCTGCTTTAGCAATGGGAGACGTAAAGTGAGAGCAGGCCAATTATAACTCTGCCGAACACTGTTTACGATATTTTCATCTAGCTGCCGCCTATGTTACTTTTCATTCCGACACAGTGGCTGGCCATTATCACTGCTCTTTGTGGGGTGGCTCACAGAGGAGAGCGAGGGGGGAAGCTAGAAAGAAAGCTAGAAAACTGACAAAGAGAGATCTCTGCATCTCCTGCTTCTCTCGGTGACCTCTGTCAAGCTGGCAGGCCTTCATAATCCTGCCACCAACATGCAAGATCGAAATAACAAAGGAACTTTCTCCCATTATGAATAATTCTGTCTGGACAAAGTCTCCCACATTTTAAAACATTTCTCTCCACGGTTCTGGTCTCACCTTTCTCAACCTTCCAGCAGTGAAGCCCAGCGTATCATTAAGTACAAAGCTATGAACATGTCATATTGGCCTTTAACCTTCTTCTTTCCACAGCTCACCTCTGATTTGGGAATATAAACATTTTTATCTGTGTTCTATATCTTAATTTAAAAAAATCTAAAAATAGAATTCTTACAGATGATTTTGATGAATGGCAAAGTTGTTTTATTATGTATCAAAGCAAATGTTTTAACATTACTAACACTATTTAGCAGAGTGTTTGATTTAGGATAAATTATACACGTGAGTAGTGTCAGAATGCATAGCTATTTGTCCATGCCGTTATATATATAATGCATCATTAATTGAAAAGAAGAGCCCCTTTTTTCTACACACAACTCAAAGTGGCAGCAAAAATGGGATAAAGTTTTCACATATCACTAAAGGCGTTAGCGTTAGCCAGCAAATTGCAATAGGAAACATGATATATTTTTAACTTAAAGCCGGTCACGAAAAAAACATTGACCATAATTAAAGGAACACTATAGTCACCAGAACAACTACAGCTTAATGTAACTGCAAGCTTTTTGATGTAATCACTGCCTTTTCAGCAGAGAAAAGCCAGTGCTTACATTGGTTCCTAATAACACTTCTAGTGGCAGTCACAAACACGGCCACTAGAGATGCTTCCTGGGTCACGTTTTGTGTATCCATGCAGAGTGTGAGCCAATGCATCTCTATACGGAGATGCAGATTGGCGCAGCATAGTGGTTGTTGAGTATGCACTCTAAGCTCTCAATGCTTTGGATTGGCTAAACTCAGTCATTGAGGGTGGAGTGGGACGGGGCCAGCAGAGACAGGTGCGTTGCTAGACATATTTCACACACCCATCCCCAGTGGGTACACACTGAAGAATCCAGCATAAATGCATACCTTTGCATACCTGCTGTTGAATCCCTCTTGGCGTTGTGACCCTCCGTCCCCTCAATTCTGCCAATGACTAAGGTGCAGGTAGAGGTGTGGGATCGACATAGAAGTAAATGTAGTACTTCCGCTAATATAACAGTTATATCCTATTATATTATTTTTGTATTAAAGGACCATTATAGTGCCAGGAAAACATACTCGTTTTCCTGGCACTATAGTGCCCTGAGGGTGCCCCCAACCTCAGGGTCCCCCTCCCGCCTGGCTCTGGAAGGGGGAAAGGGGTAAAAACTTACCTTTTTCCAGCGCTGGGTGGGAGGCTCTCCCCTCCTCCGTTCCTCCCCGTCGGCTGAATGCGCACGCGTGGCAAGACACGCATTCAGCCAGTCGAATAGGAAAGCATTCACAATGCTTTCCTATGGACGCTGGCGTGCTCTCTAGCGGCTGTCAATGAGACAACCACTAGAGGCTTTGGGGGAAGGCTTAACCCATTCATAAACATGTTTATAAAATAATGGGTTAATCCTAGCTGGACCTGGCACCCAGACCACTTTATTAAGCTGAAGTGGTCTGGGTGCCTAGAGTGGTCCTTTAATCCATGGATATAAGCAGGAGTCAATTATATACAGGGTTTATATGATAAAGAGACTAAACTGACATTCACACAACTGCAGTCTAATTTTGCATTACCTCTTAATCTTTAATATGCATATAACCATATTTCTCACTTCATTGGATCTATTTTTCCAAGATGGAAGAAAGTAAAAAGACAAGTGGTGTTGTCGCCATCAAGAAACAACTCTCAATTTGTTACCTAGTGTTTATGGCCCATTTGAAAACTGCCCATGTGGAGAGGAGTGGTCTAAGGATTGAGGTTCTATCATCTCCGAACCTCAATCGGGAGATAATGTTGTCTCTTAAAGGAGTATCAAGCTGTGCATCGCATATGGAGCTACACAGGAGAATTATTCTGAGGTTCTACAGGGCTCCCACTAGATTATTGCACACATTCCCAGATAGCTCTACTCTGTGCTGGACATGTGGGGAGCAACTTGGTTCCATGGATCATATTAGGTGGGCATGTACAAAACTTAAATTTTTGAAGGAGTCAATGCACAAACATTAACATGCTCCCATTTGACCCAGATAACTATGATACTGCTACATATGCCAGACCATCCCCTGTGGGATTGTAGGGTGGTAACGATATAGACTCTCCTGGCCGCACTGTCATTGATAGCTTTGAAATGAAAATCCGACAAACCCACCTCTCTAGAGGAGTTATGTCTATTACATTTTGTAATAAAAAAGATGAAGTGAACATTGCAGAATCAGCACTACTGGAGGAAATGGGCAGACTTTGAGGAGGCAGGTCAGGCGTCATAGGGAGAAACCTCTTTACTGTGATAAGGGGGGTGAACAGAGTTGATACAGATATGCAAATATATTGGGAAAGATGGCTGGAGTGAGCACTCATGGGTAGTGAGAACAAGGAGTTAAAGAGGAGGAACCAAACTGGGACACATAAGACTTCCTTTGCACAAATAAAGCAAGAAGTGCAACAGACAGATAGTGTGACTAGTTGCGCTGCAAATAAAAGAGCTCACTGCACTTTATGTTTATTGTTTAGTTTTCTTACATGTATTTTTCTTTAATTTCACCAATTGTCACATGTCATTACTTGACCTACTGTAATGCTTGATGCAAGATCTTCATGTTACAGTAGGAATAAGCAACAATATTGTACTGGGGTATATGTGGTTATGTTATATAACTTTGACCAAGTATTGGGTAATTTTATATTAAATGATCAAACTCAGTATAAACTATTGCTTGTGTAGGTAATTGATTGTGATAATGTGACTTGCGAAAACATAGAAAAATTTCAAAATAAAATAGAAAATAAAAACAACAAAAACATCCACATCAGTGTACTCAAAATTTTGTTAGTCTCTGCAGATTTTACCAATGGCGGCTGCAGAAATCTGCTATTGCAAAGAGGGTCCTGAAAATCCTACCAGAAGGAGACATTTTCAATATCTGAGCTTTACTATCAAGAGACTAATTTCAAGACACTAGATTACTATCAGAATTCAGAGAACACTACAGAGTCAGGAAAACAAAATGCAGGAATCACTTTTTAGGTCCCCCACCCACCCCTCCGTGGAGATGAAAGTTTTAAAACATATGTTTTCTCGCATACCACGTCGGTATTGCCACAGCTGGCCCTGACTGGTCCCGCCTCCACTGCTGAAATTATCAATCTTGATGATTTCAGCCAATCCAATCCCATAGAAAAGCATTGGGAGGTTATGGTGCATGCGCTGCAAAAAGCTATGCACCAATTAGCATCTCCTCATAGAGTCAATGCATTCTTGAGGGGAACGTTCAGTGCCTCCATGTATAGCTTGGAGACGCTGAATGCAAGATAGCAAGCAGTTCTAGTGGCAGTTAAGTGACTGTGCTGGTGGTGTTCCTAGGCAGCAATGTAAACACTGCCTTTTCTATGAAAAGGCAGTATTTACAGTGCTAACAGTGCAGGGACAGGCTGTAGACACCAGAACCCCACTACATAAAGCTGTATAATAAGCATTAAAGCATCTAATATATATATATATATATATATATATATATATATATATATATATATATAGCTCTAGTTTAACCTAGTAACAAATATCTTACTACATCTCCCTTTTCAAATGTAAATGAAGAACACCCGGCGTGCCCTTTAAGTCTTTGACTCTGTATATATTTGTTATGTGGATGACTTGATATTTGCTTGGTTTTCTTATTTCTAATGCGGAGCTTGAAAGAGTACAAAGCTAGATATCTGTAAGAAGTGTGGGTCGGAAGGTGAGCTATGCACCAGTGACTCTGTAAATCCACTTTAACAATGATTACAGCATTTTAACAGATAATATCAAACAGCTATTACACAAAATTAATAATGCTACTGCACGTAAGGATTTGTTCCTTCAAGTGGAACTCCCATTTAACCAAAGGCACCATTTTAAAACAACCTTAAAATTCATAAAATTGCTTTTTCTACACAACAAAATATACAATACATGAAATACACTAATCTTTTTTTGCTACATACTCATCTATTAAACACTCAGGCATTTTATTTGCTCCTGCAGTTGTGAGTCCATCAATCCAAATACAGCTTTGCTCATAAGTCGAAGGGCAATAAATTTGTATGTATTCAGACACCATATTGAAATTCTGGTTCACACACACAGAGCAGTCAACACGTCTTTGGACAGTAATATATATTTTGTGGTTTTGGCTCTGTAATACTTAGTGTTGCATATAAAATCAAACATAGAGGTATTTCTATTTTTTTTTTTTTTTTTTTTTAACTGATGAAGACACTGATGAGAGCAGATGCAGGATAACCTCCAGAATGTACAGATAACCAGGGCCCTCTTTAATATTGAATGGACGCTGAGCAAGCATTAGCTTGGGCACCCAAGACCCTACCCCCGCCCATCTCACTGGCATGAAATCACACCCTACACGCCAATGCAGTGGCGGTACTGAAGTAGAGAGCCCTAGTGCAAGAATTGTTTGGGCCACTTATTGCAAGGGTGGGCAAAAGGTAGAGCCCTATCTGTCGTGCAGCTCCAACAACGCTTTGACAGCTGGGGACTTTCATTTTCCCATGCTTGCAGGGTTGTATTATGCACTGATCAGTGTATGTGTGTTTGAATGTAATGTAATTTGTTTTTGTTTTTCTTGTAGTATGTTTGTGTATGTAGGAGTTTGCATGTATGTGGTGTTGGTGTTTGAATGCAAGCATGCACTTATAAGTCATGTTGATTTTTGAATGCAAGGGTGTGTTTGTATTTTGGTGTTTAACACAGATATTTTTATATGTAGTGTTGACGTTTCAATGAGGGAGTGTGCTGGTATGTAGTGTCGAAGTTTGAACGCAGGGGTGTATTTGTGTGTAGTGCTAATGTTTAAATGCTGAGAAGTATGCACATATCCACATACACAGCCATACAAACACACATGCAGATACACACTGACACATATGCAGATATACAGACACATATACACAGACTGACACAGATACAGACACACAGACTGACACAGATACAGATACACAGGTACACACACACAGACAAACACTGACGCATGCAGATACTCATACACACAGATACACAAACTGACACACGTGCAGATACAGACACACACAGATAAACACACAGATACACATACTGACAACATACAGATACAGACACATATACTGACAGACATACTGACACACACTTTGAAAAAAGCTTAAAAGTTACATTCACCAAAAAGTGCAGTGCTCATGTGTTACACACATATGAAATTGAAAATGGTATTTACCCTTCCAATTTAAACCACTTGGTAGATAAAAAGGGATCCTCTAAAAACCTCAATACAAATTCATACTGCAAAATATCTGCAAGGGGTAATACAAAGGCACAAAGATAGTGTAATACTGTATACAGATACAAGAATCACATACTGTATGTGTATACAGTATTACACTATCTTTGTGCCTTTGTATTACCCCTTGTAGATATTTTGCTGTATGAATACTGACACACACACAGACACATATACTGACACATAAACCGACACACACACATACTACTCACAATACAATTGCTGTTTCCTGTGTTTTTTCGTCCAGTACAATTGCTGTTTCCTGTGTGTTTTTATCCAGTAAAGTTTCCCTTACTTTTACTACATTGGATATCCTAATTTTTTATGCGGTACCAGGAAGGAGATTCCATACAAGTGAAGCTCACAGCTTGAATAAGCTTAATATTCAACTGCCATAATGGTCAGAGCCTGCTTGTGGTGGCTCTGGAAAGTGTGAGTGACCCACTACCTCTTTAATAGATCTATATTGCTGATATACAGTATTATGCTATGACTGCTCTTATATTGTTTTTACAGAAAGATCAGGAGGCTCTTCACTCATTATAATACGTATATTTTTATGTACTGCTGTTTATTCTTGCACCCCCCATCATTCACTACTTTTTACCATTCATCTTGTGTCATTTGAGTGATTTTAGACACTGGGGGTTGTTGCCCTCATATTTGTACGTTAAGCGCCAATCCACCTTTATTTTATCCTTGCTTGGATTTAATACTATATACTTATTGACATTGACAGACATACTGAGTCACACAGACACACACCAACAGACAGACATACTAACACACAGAGACAGACATACTGACACACACGCACACACACACACACACACTGACAGGCTTACTGGCACACACTGATATACATACTGACACACAGACACACTGATAGGCATACTGACACACACACACACATATTGATACACACACACATGCAATATTTACAATTAGTCACCCTCCAGGTTCTTACCTTTAACTGGAGGTTGGTTTCCCTCGGGTCCAGTGGCAGGTTGAGGCAGTTGGGAGTTAGGCTCTTGCACTCTTGGCCTGGCCTCCTCGTCACTACCTTCGTCCTCCTGCGCAGCTCTGTTCTCTGTAGGAGGAAGTGACTGGTGGCTGTCAATTCCTCCCATCCGTGTGCCGAAAAGAAAGGGGCCGATCACGCTGTTAAAGCACCACAGCACCAGACAGGGCCCCTGCTGACACATGCCCACCTGGTGGCCCTTAGTACATGGGTCACCCGGTGGGCCTCCTTAATGTGCGGTCCAGTGCGGGACCACAGGGGGCTGCTCAAATAAATTGCGAGCAGCTGGGCCCACAGGGCAGCTGCTCTGGGGCCCACCAGGAGTAACAGGACCCAAAGCAGCTGCCCCATTTGCCCCGCATAAAGACGGCTCTGCAGAGAACACACATCCCAGCAAATGTCTCAAAATTCAAAGTAAAAAAAAAAATGGTCGCAACTGAACACAAATGAGCTTGCAACATAAATAAACGTTACACAAATAAGCAAAAAAATCTACACGCCTCGCCGAGCATGACCAGCAAAGATAACAAATGTCTGGCAATATCCCACAAAAAAAGTATTTGTATAAGATTATGGTAATCAGTCCAATAATCAAGTTGCTTATTATGGAGGAACTATGTATAAAAAGACTAATTCCCGCAGCACCCACTGTTTTTGATTTTCCACACCCTCAATTTAAAGGTGACAGTCTACACTTAATCCTTAGAAATTCCTTAATTTTTACAACAGCATGCTGCATTACAGGAAAAAAAAAATTATATATGAGTAAGCCACTTTTTGCAGAATAATTTTGAACTTTACATTCTACACGTTTGTCCCTCAACATGCAGTATGTATGTATAATTTAAATTAAAATACTTATAAAAGTTATTTAAATAAGCCGTAAGAAAATTATAATGCTTGATAGCTCGTATTTACAATTAGAAAACAAAGCAAGCATTCTTCTAAGATTTAATCAAGTAAAGTTAATTGTTGTCAGGTTTACTCTGGCTTAAAAAAATAAACAGAGAAACTCTATATAGTTTGGACCCAAAGTCCCAATCACCTACTCAACCCCCTATCTAGTTAACCTGTCAAATAATGAAGAAGAAGCCAGGAGTAGGACAGCTAGCTGCTGGCTCACTTACAGAAAAGCTGATTAAAAATGTTCAAGCAACAGCAGCCTGCAGACCTTTCCAGCAAAAATAAATAGAGAGTATGTAAATGTGTTTGTCACTCTGACAGCGTGTCTCAATTAAGCCATCTTACTGCTGTTGCTGGATTCAGAAACTGCAGTCATACAGCCAGGAAAACTGCATTAGTGATACACAGGGCTTGACCTTAATCCGCATGCATGCATTTAAAAAAATCTGCCTCCTCTACATAAACTAGCATAATGCCAAGAAATATGTAAAACAAGTGAGAAATGGAGAGAGGGCCATCTCCTCCTCTCCATGTTAAAGCTGCTGATACGTAAAGCTTCACCCTGCATCTTTTAATTGTATTCCCGATTCATATGTGTAGTTATGTTTTCCGACTTTAAACACAAGCGTAGCTAATGATGACATTAAAGATCGGTGTGTTGTCCAAAATTGTGTGCGTTTCTTTTCTTGTGGAGCGGAGGAGCATAGATTCTTGGCGCTGGGTTGTCAGAGGAGCTAATAATACTGGGGGATATGCGGGTGGTGACATGTCTAACGAAAGGTTTCTTATGATCAGTGTTGCAGTGGAAGAGACAACTCGCACTCGCATAATTTATTAGATTCGCATCAGAGTTAGAATAATATATAGATATAAAAATGTACATACAAGGCACTTTTTATGGTCATCCTGGGCAGAACTGAGTTGTAGAAAGAATCTATAAAGAAAATGACATGGGATTACTTCCTTTTTTCCCTACACACACACAAACATATACATATATATATATATATATATATATATATATATATATATTTTTTTTAGATATATTAAATATATATTAAAGAAAAAGGGAATTGGGGTCACACCCAGAACATGCATTTCTCAACAATGGTGCTGCCATAGAGATCAAAACGTATACAATATAGAGATTAAAAAACAGCGTAAACTTAAAAATACACTTTTACATTTTATTGGGCTACATAAAATCACCTTTTTCAGCAACCAAATATGTGGATTCTGTTCAGTGTTATTTATCACATTCATTTTGCATTATATATATTTACAATGCTCTTAAAGTAGATTATTAAAATACACTTTAGCTCATTAAGCACTAGCACTAATTAATTAGTCTCCCAATTAGTGTATGACCCACCGATATTGGGGTACTGTGAAGAAATGGTGGGCTTAACATATGGTGGAACTGAACCCTTATATTTCTTTCCAGAGATTTTAAGTAGCCATATACAATTTAAAACTGCGTTGTATTTGTGTGCTGTTCCTTAATTTGTATAGTAGATATATATATATATATACATACACAGAAAAACAAACACAATAGAGATCTTTAAAGAAATATGGGCAATCGCGGGTCTTCTTTTTTTTTTTTTTCTTCAAACTCACAATTTTTGTTTATTACATAATTGGCTAATTTATCCATGTTTTTGTATCTCACCTGGTCCTTTTTCAAAACCTTGAGAGAGATCAAAAATGATAAATAAAAATAAACACATCAAAAAAAAAAAAATATATATATAATATATATATGTATATTATATATATATATATATAACACATAGAGAGAGAGAAAGAGGAAGATGATACATGATAGTGAACTATATTTTAAGAGAAAGTAATGTCATAAAGGAGTTGTTGGTGTACTTCATTTTTTCTAGTCTTTATTTTCTTTTTAAACAAATATACAGACAAATATCCATATCAGTTACTTCATTGTTCAATATTCAAGTAAACACAAACCAACGACCATGATCTGGATTATAACCCAAACACATTAGTGCACAGTGCAATACATTACAAACACCACAAAAAAAGGAGTACGAAAAAGCTAAGTCATAAACGGGTTCAGGAAACACCATAATTATATAATACCCTGATATTGCATTGTTTTCACATAAAACACAGTTAACCGTAATGCATCTTTTTTTTCTTTTGCCTGAATTTTATATATATATATATATATATATATATATATATATTTATACACACATACACTCATGTGTAATCATCAATCTTGAGTAACACATATAGACACTGCTTTGACACAGGATTTGTATAGAAAAATAGGTCAATCTCAATGTTTGTTTTTGTTACAATTTACGTGGTTCTCTTGCAACCTCAATGGAATGACACAAAGTTGTTAATCTCCAAAGGAGTCCATGGTTGCAAACTTAAACCAAACAATATATACTACAAGCATGATATAATCTCTTTGCTGTAAATGTGAGAAAAGTCACAATTCATGAAGGCACTGCCTATAATCCAAGACACGTTTTGATGTTTGCACCATTTAACTTCCAGTCTGTCAGCATTAATTGGAGGTGATTTACATCTATAAAACGAGTTCCTTGAAACACATTACTCACCTGGAATCACAATATGTGGAAATTCATGTGACTTGTAATAAAACGTGCCTCTCTTTTGCAAAGGCAGGAGCATACAAAACTGGTGCTTCCCTCCTACCCAGCTGAGTACAGACATTATCCTCCAAATTATATTGATTTATAGACTAAGGTATTGCGATCAGTAATATGCAGGACATTTTTTTCGAGGGTACTGACCAGTCTGGAGCAGTGACACCTATTCTAAATTGACTACGCAGAGCATAGAATCTCATTATAGCATGTATTTTGCCAAACAAACCATGTTGTATTAAACACGTAATATACATAAACATGTATTCTATAAAAAAAAAAAATAGTTAGGAAGATGTGTTCAAATTAACATGGATTCTAGAAAAAAAACAATGTACTACAATGGTTAATAGTTTAACCAATAAAAAAGAACTTTAAAATAATAAACCACATTATCCAGAGCTGTCTTACCAGACATACCAACAGACATGCTATTACTAGACCGCATACATACAGGGGCGGACTGACAACTCACAGGGCCCTCGGGCAATAGGAGATCAAGGGCCCCCTACTTGGTGCAAAGCTTTTTTTTTTGGCTACTACTCCTTCCCCTTCTTTGTGAGGCCCTCATACATAGATATTATGTGTGTGCTGCCCAGTCATGTGCGTGGGTACAGGGGCTCTACTTAGTACAGTTCAGGGAGAAATGAAGGCTGTGAAGGGTGCAGGGAGTGGGTCTGTGTGAGGGAAGGGGTCTGTGCAGAGTGCAGGGAGGGATGAAGTCTTTGCAGGGTGCAGGGAGGGAGGGGGTCTTTGCAGGGTGCAGGCAGGGAGGGGGTCTTTGCAGGGTGCAGGCAGGAAGCGGGGTCTTTGCAGGGTGCAGGCAGGGAGGGGTCTCTGCAGGGTGCAGGCAGGGAGGGGTCTCTGCAGGGTGCAGGGGTCTGTGCAGGGAGGGAGGGGTCTGTGCAGGGTGCAGGGAGGGAGGGGTCTGCACAGAGTGTAGGGAGGGAGTGGTCTGTCTGTGTAGAGTGCAGGAGTCTTTGCAGAGTGCAGGGATGAAGGGGTTCTGTGCAGGGTGCAGGGGGAGAGAGGGTATGTGAAGGGTGCAGGGAGACTGCAGCGTGCAGGAAGGGGTTCTGTGCAGAGTGCAGGGAGGGTATGTGTGTGTATATATACACACACTACATGACACAGTGATAAATGTAATTTTTTATGAATGATTTGTCAGTGATTTTGCGTGTGTGGTGGGGGGTCTGTGCGTAGGTGTAAGTCAGTGATTATGTGTGTGCGTCTGTGATTGTGTGTGTATATCTATGATTATTTGTGTGTGTCTGATGAGTTTGTAGGTATGTGATTGTGCGTATAGGTCTGTGACTATGTGTGTATGCATCTGTGATTGGGTGTGTGTGGGTCTGACTGTGTGTGAATGTATGTGATTGTGCGCATAGGTCTGATTGTGTGTGGGTATACCTGTAATTGTGTGTATAGGTCTGTAATTGTGTATGTATGTGATTCTATGTGTGTGGGAGTCTGATTGTGTGTGTGTGTGTATCTGTGTAAATCTGTGATTGTATGTGTATGTCTGTGTGTGTACATCTGTGATTATGTGTGCGTATGTGACTGTGTATAGGTCTGTGAGTGTATGTGTGTATGTATATCTGTGGTTATGTGTCCGTATGCATATACATGTGTATGTATTTAGTAGACAGCTCCCTAATTTGGTATGCTTAAATATGGCAATTCCACATAATAAGAAATGAGGGAGTTGTCTACTAAACAAAAATAAAATGGGTTTTTAAGTTTTATTATATAAACTAATTATTTTATAGGCTTTATGTGTGGCCCAAGACATTTCCTCTGTGCTCAGCCAAAAGGTTGGACACCCATGATGTAAGGGGTTCTGTGCAGGATACATGGAGGAAGTGGATCTGTGCAGGGTACATGGAGAAAGGGAGGCTGTGCAGTGTACATGGAGAGAGGGAAGGAGTCTGTGCAGGGTACATGGAGAATAGGAGAGGGTCTGTGCAGGGTACATGGAGAAAGTATGGGGTGCTGTGAAGAGTACATGGAGAAAGGGAGGCTGTGCAGTGTACATGGAGAGAGGGAGGGAGTCTGTACAGTGTACATGGAGAATAGGAGGGGGCTGTGCAGGGTACATGGAGAATAGGAGGGGGCTGCCCAGGGTACATGGATAAAGGGAGAGGGGCTGCGCAGGGTACATGGAGAAAGGGAGAGGGGCTGCGCAGGGTACATGGAGAAAGGGGCTGTACAGGGTACATGGAGAGAGGGGTCTGTGCAGGGTATAATGGAGGCAGGGGGCTGTGCCTGGTATTATAGAGGCAGGGAGTGCTGTGCAAGATACAGTGAGGGAGGGGGGCTGTGCAGGGTATAATGGAGGGAGGGGGGCTGTGCAGGGGTTACATATTCGGAGGAGGGGGCGTGTGCAGGGGGTGCCATAATGGAGGCTGTTCAGAACACTAATGGAGGGTACCATTATGCAGGGTATAATGGAGGGAGGGGGCTGTGCAGGGTATAATGGAGAGGGGTCTGTGCAGGGTATAATGGAGGGAGGGGAGGCTGTGCAGGGTATAATGGAGGGAGG
>OW240920.1:100249153-100401333 GCA_933207985.1 Pelobates cultripes | reverse complement strand
GGCTGTGAGAGATACAGGGAGGAGGGGGGCTGTGAGAGATACAGGGAGGGAGGGTGGGCTGTGAGAGATACAGGGAGGGAGGAGGGGCCGTGAGAGATACAAGGAGGGAGGGGGGGCCGTGAAAGATACAGGGAGGAAAGTATAAAATATTAACAAAGCAGGGAAGTATAAAATATTTAAAAAGCACATACCTGGTCTCTGCCAGGCTGCTCCTAATCTTCAGCACTCCGCAGGACAGAAGAGCGAGCATAGGAAGTGACTATCCTCCGGCCCCGCCTCTTCCCTTCTCATGCAGAGTACAGCACGGAGGAGACCTGGCAGAGCAGGATGGCTGCCAGGTCTAACTCTGAAGGGATGGCAGGGGGACACTACACTGGAAATATGGGAGGGAGGAATTACTGCTTTCTGGCTGGGAAGATCAAAGATAGATCTCCCCAGCCAGAGCATGGCTGTGCTGCCGGGCCCCTGACTGGCTCGGGCCCTTGGTCCACGACCGATCTGCCCGACCTGTCAGTCCGCCCCTGCATACATATAATCCCCAGGCCGCAACACTTACCAGCCTCTATACCGCGGGACGTGCTCATGAGGCTCCACTACTACCACGTGAAAGATCAATTGCTCTGAGCCCACAGAGCAAAAAATAACTTACCTGAGAAGTTCAAAAATATCCTCCTGTTCACAGACCTGTCAGCGGAGACGATCTTTCAAGACTGTCGCGGAAACCCTGAGGCACCACAACATCCCCTACAGATGGGGTTACCCAGCGAAACTCCTCATTACAGCCACCTCACCGAAGGAAGGTTTAGAGCTCCTGCACAAATGGGACTTAGCCCAAAATCTCCAGTCTGCTGGTTCAAGCAAAACACCAGGCACGGAATGGCGCCCACAAAGGCAGAGGCGAGCAGCATCCAAGGAAGACGACTGTTGACCTCCCAAGAAATAGCAAGTGTTCAGATATGTTTTACCTTGGTTTATAATATTAACCTGTTAAGTTAATGTCAGATGTAAATGTACTCATAGGCTTAGTTCCCACTGTATCCTGGGAAATAGTCGCCCTACTCCACCCATAGCAGTAATAATAACTCTCCAGTGGCAAGACACACGATCCATAGGATCAACCACGTTTAAAACCCTCGCAATAACCGACCTGACCAATGCCCCTTGAGGTAGCCAAACTACCATAACACCACCATTAAGCGTTACCATTCAGAAACTACAATACCCCACTCAGACCCGAGAAGGTGGTAAAAATAAAGCACTAAACAGTAATATCTAGGCATCCAGCCCTTCCATAACAACAGTACCCATAAAATATATTGCACAAAAGAAGGGCAAAAACACCCTGGCATTCAACCAAATAACAGCCCAACTGGACCCACAAGGTAGATACATCATCCTCATATGTACACTAAACAACACTACATACACAATAGTCAACACATACTTCCCGAATGAGAACCAACCCAGCTACATGTCCACTTTATTAGACAAAATAGAGCAAGTACGCACGGGAACCCTAATTCCATGCGGGGACTTTAATCATATTCTGGACCCAAATGTAGACTCAATGGCCCTACACACACAAAAAAGGAAAAAGGCCCTACACAAACAATGTGCCTCTCTGAACAAAACACTGGCCTCATGCGGTCTTTACGACACATGGAGAACCCTCCACCCAGATGATAGAGAATACACTCATCACTCACAGGTGCATAACACATATTCCTGCATAGATGGATATCTAATGCTCAGCGCACATCTACAACAGATCCATACATGCCACATAGGGACTTCCACAATCTCAGATCATAACCCAGTAATACTCACCCTAACAGACCAATATCAATACAAACACAGAAGACCCTGGAGACTAAATGAACACCTACTCAACGATCTTGAATTCATAGACAAGCTCCGCAGCGAAATCCAGCAATACTTCATAACCAATGTTAACCCCTTAAGGATGGAGCCAAATGTACACGTTGTGAACGAAACAAAATGTAAACAAAACCTGGCATTTGCGCTACATGTCTGTCCAACTGTAATTCACCTCTTTCATATTAAATGCACCCACCCTTATTATATATCATTTTATTCAGGGGAAACAGGGCTTTCATTTAATATCAAATATTTAGCCATGAAACATAGTTTAATATGAAAAAAATGGGAGAAAATAAGATTTTTTTTTTATTTTTTTACTTCTACACGACATTTTAACTGTCAATGTCATAATACTGTTTGCTTTTACTGCAATAAAATACACATATTTGTATTCAGCAAAGTCTCACGTGTAAAACAGTACCCCCTATGTACAGATTTTATGGCGTTTTGGGAAGTTACAGGGTCAAATATAGCACGTTACATTTGAAATTGAAATTCGCCAGATTGGTTACGTTGCCTTTGGGACTTTATAGTAGCCCAGGAATGAAATTTACACCCATAATGGCATACCATTTGCAATAGTAGACAACCCAAGGTATTGCAAATGGGGTATGTCCAGTCTTTTTTAGTAGCCATTTGGTCACAAACACTGGCCAAAGTTAGCGTTAGTATTTGTTTGTGTGTGAAAAATGCAAAAAACGCCAATTTTGGCCAGTGTTTGTGACTAAGTGGCTACTAAAAAAGACTGGACATACCCTGTTTGCAATACCTTGGGTTGTCTACTATTGCAAATGGTATGCCATCATAGGGGTAATTTTCATTCTTGGGCTACCATAGGGTCTCAAAGGCAACGTACCCAATCTGGCGAATTTTAATGTGAAAAAATGAAACGCAAGCCTTATATTTGACGCTGTAACTTTTGAAAACACCATAAAACCTGTACATGAGGGGTACTGTTGTACTCGGGAGACTTCGCTGAACACAAATATTTGTGTTTCAAAACAGTAAAAAGTATCACAGCAATAATATTGTCCGTGTAATGCTGTTTGTGCGTGAAAAATGCAAAAAACGTCACTTTTACTGGCGATATCATCGTTGTAATACATTTTACTGTTTTGAAACACTAATATTTGTGTTCAGCGAAGTCTCCCGAGTAGAACAGTACCCCCCATGTACAGGTTTTATGGTGTCTTGGAAAGTTATAGGGTTAAATATAGTGCTAGCAAATTAAATTCCCTTTACTTTCGGCATGGGTTGTCAGGCAGGTCCCGCTAATTGTAATTAATTAAGATACCCAATTATGTAAAATTATTACATAAATATATATGTAGAATTAATATATGTGTATATATATACGTATGTGAATATATATGTGTATATATATAATCTTTTTAAAATATTTTTATTTATATATAGGTATATATATAGTGATATATACGTATATATTTATGTATATAGATATATATATATATTATTTCGTTCTACGTGTATTTTGATATAAATATATATATATTAATATCACAAAACAGTTAGAATGAAATAACACACATCTATATATTTTTTAATTATTTTTATTATTTTTTAATTTTATTTTTTAACATATTTAAATATTTAATTTTATTATATTATATATAAATATATATATAACAATAATTATATATATATTTAATCAGTATCAGTCTACGTGTAATCTGATATCAATTTATATATATATATATATATATATATATATATATATGTATAAGTTATATATATATATATATATATATATATATAGTAAAATACAATACATTAATGCGTGTGTGTATGTATATGTGTATATATATATATATATATATATATATATATATATATACTTAGATCATATATATATAATATATATATATTATATATATATGATCTAAGTATATATTATTTTTTTTTACACTTTTAACTTTTTTTTAATTTAATTTTATTTTTATTTTCAGCCAGCAGGGGGACCACCTGTCATTACAGGCAGCCCCCCTGCTGGCAATGCAGGAGGCAGCTAACCCGGCCATGTGATTGTGAGGTCCTCGCAAGGACCTCACTCTCACATGGCTGGGGGGGCTTCGAGGGGGTCGGACGTGCCGCGGTAAGTACCGGGTAAGTACAGAAAGACCGGAGGGCGTACTATTACGCCCGGCGCCGTTTAGAGCCGCTTAAAATAGGGCATAATAGTACGCCCTCCGGTCTTAAGGGGTTAATGAAGATACAAGCCCCGCTGCACTGTGGCTCACACACAAACCGGTCATCCGAGGGCATCTGATTAGCAGAGCATCCTATCTCAAGAGTACGACTCACACAGCCCTGCTCCACCTCCTAAAACAGATCCAAGACCTACACAGGGAAAATCAAACAAATCCCTCTAGGGATCTCCAACAACAAATACAGTCGGTGCAAAAAGAAATCAAGACAATCCATCTTAAGAAGTCCAGCATCGCACTGAAAAAACTCAAGGTGACCTCCTACTCCATGAGAAGCAAAGCTACGAAAGTGTTAGCACAAAGGCTACGGGCACGAATACCATTCATAGACGCTCGCGCCGGGCACAAAGTAATGCAACCCATATAAATATGCAACGAATTCGCACAATACTACACCACCCTATATAACATCCATACGCACATACCTAGCAAAACTTACTCTCCCCAAACTCTTAGAACAGCACACCGAAAGCCTATCCGCCCCAATCACCACAGAGGAAGTTCTTTGCCAAATTGATAAGATGCCAAAAGGGAAGGCACCAGGGCCAGACGGCTACACCAACACGTACTACACTATCTTCAAACAAGAACTGTCTACAACCCTCACGCGGTTCTTTAATGAGGCCACCAGACTAGGGACTTTCCCTGCTGAATTCCTGTTGGCCCATGTCATCACCATCCCCAAGCCAGGGAACCCCCCAAATACATGCCAAGACTTTAGACCGATCTCTCTCCTAAACGCAGACGCAAAACTCTACGCCAAAATCTATGCAGAGCGACTCAAAACTATATTACCAAACCCTCATCCACACAGACCAAGTAGGATTTGTAGCAGGCAGACAAGGGCCAGATAACACCAGGAAAGTACTAGACCTATACAAAATCCTAAAGAACACCAAACAACCGAGTATTATGCTATCCCTCGACGCCGAGAAGGCATTCGACCATCTGAACTGGAACTTCCTCCACGAAACCCTACAGGCCTACGGCTTCCCAGCTCCTTTCCTATATGCAGTTAAGGCCCTATACAGTGCACCCACGGCAACAGTACTGAACTCGGGATTTAGCTCACAGGCTTTCCCAATAACTAACGGAACCCGCCAAGGATGCCCATTATCCCTAGAACCCTTGGCTATAGCGATACGGAACAACGGAAGCATCCACGGAGTACCAGTCTGCCACACAGAATATAAACTTAGCCTGTTTGCCGATGACATCCTCCTCACACTCACGCAACCACTCATAACACTCGTTGCACAAAGAACTACACACATACAGTAAACAGTCATACTACAAACTCAACATTACCAAAACACAAGCAATGAGCCTCAACATACCAAAACCCACAGAAGACAAGCTAAAAACAAGCTACAGCTTCGACTGGAGAGAAGACCACCTAACATACTTGGGCATCAAAATAACCCGCAAAGAAAATGAGCTAACTACACGAAACTATTGAAGGAAATAGACACCCAATTACAATTGTGGAAAAACCTGTTCCTATCCTAGGTAGGGAGAATGGCGGCACTAAAAATGACAATCCTCCCTAAAATTCTCTCTCTCTTTCGAACACTACAAATCAAGATACCGCAAAACTACATAACGAAAATACAAGCAAACCTGCTACGCTTCAGCTGGGGAGGCAAACACCCACGAGTCCCCAAAACACTACTAATGAGAAGTGTGAAGTATGGAGGAATAGGACTCCCCAACATCAAAGCGTATTACCACTCTGCCATACTCACGAACGTAGTTAGCGTCCACTCGACCAAATACACCCCCCCAATGAGTAGCAATCGAGAACAACCAATGCGGAAACCAGGACCTGCCGTTGCTGCTCTGGACACCTCAACATCTACGACAAAAACCCTCAACCATGTTGACTACCTCCAACCTTCTCCTTAAAATATGGGACACCTACACAAACAAACTATGCTCGGCATACCCCTGGGCCCTAGCAACCCCGATCAAAACCCTACACCAATACAACGGAACATTCCCTCACCAGAACTGGGAAAAAGCGGGAATCACACATGTATATCACCTGTGCACAAAAAAGGGACTAAAAACCTTCCCAGACTTGCAAAAATAATTCACCTTACCTTCCAACTTTATCATTGCTTTGATTTGTAGGTATGCAAATGTAACCGACAACAAGATCGCAAATATGAAACACTCACTGCAAACCTCCATCACGAAATTTGAAGCACAATGCCTAGCGCTACACCCCCCCAAAGAAATTAGTCTATCTGCTACGATAACCTTGCTAACCCTGACGTAAATACCAAATGGAAGTTTATGCAAGACTGGCAAGATGACCTTCAAACCAATGGGAAAAGATCTTCACCTCCCATATGGGATTGACAACAAGTGCCGCACATTTTGAAACATCAAGAAAAATACTATACAGGTGGTACATGGTACCGACCCAACTACATAACATATTTCCTACCACAACAGACCTATGCTGGCGATGCCACACCACCAAAGGCACCATGTTGCATATGTGGTGGACATGAGACAGTGTAAACTCCCTGTGGAAAGATACAATCAAGCTGATCGGAAAAGTCACTGACCTCCAACTCACTCATGATCCCAAAACAATACTACTCCGATCGTTACCAGACGGCACCCCCAAACTGGCCCGGAAAATGGTTTACCTCATATTAAGCACAGTGTCTATATTAATAGCCAGAAACTGGAAGACAACTTATCTGTCCTCTCTCCAAGAAATTGAAAACGAAATGTGGAGTATGCACTCATAATGTGGAACCAAACGAAAATTGGGAAAATCAGCCCCCACAACGCCGAGCTATGGCGGACCTACCTACAACAAGCCACCACAAAACCAACATAAGCCCACACAGTCCTGAATAAAACTGGTTCTCCCGAAGAAGGCACACCAGATGCCGAGAACAACACACCCCAAGCACCGACCCCAGACACCCAATACACCACATTAGTACACCCTAACAATGCCAAAGCCATGGTAATCGAACCTATCAAAGGTCCCTCACCCAGTACTAATAACAACACCCTAATCCTATCACCCCAGCTAGAACACCCAGCCATTCCCTCCGCCTTAAGTTCATTCCCTTCCCTACCCACCAAAGATAAGCTAGGTCACAAAACCTTAAACACACTCTGAAAAAGGTCAAATCCCCCATAAGGAACTAAGGAACACAACTCTCCATGATATAACAGAGTTAAAAAGCACTCTCATAGAGAGAAACATGGTTGGACACCCTAATGGTATAAGGCACCAATCACAAAAGGTAACCCACAACAAGATAACACGTAAAGGTACTTGAAATGTAACACTGAAAATGCCTACTTGGTGACAACCCCTCCTTCTTCCTTTTTGTACCCCCCAACCCCGTTATATATTATATGTATATTGAATGCCCGACACACCCCTATATGTAACAAACGGACATTCCCTATTCTGTTCTGTAACCCATCTCTTTGTATGAAAATAAAAATTTCAAATTGAAAAAGAAAAAAAAAATAATAAACCACACACTAAAACACTTAAAAGAGCTGCTTGTTCCATTGCAAGTAACTTTGAGCAAAAAATTAGTTGCCTATAATATTACTCTTTCTCTCACAAAAAGTGAACACCTGTTCACTACTTACATGACAAAACAAAACAAAAAAACTTTGCTGATTGCATTTTGTAGGTTTAAAGAGGAAGTCTAAGTCTTACCCTTATAAAATAAGCAAAACAAAAAATGACCATTTTTTTTATAACAAACAAGGTTTTTGCCTAAAAGCGAAAGTGTCACTTCTCTGGTAATCACTATTGCAGTGTGAACAGTGGCACATCAGATTGATAACCTTTTACTTAGTTAGATTCCCACTTTAAACATATTGCTATACACTATTTTATTTCACCAGGTCTGTGACAAACATTGTATCAGTTTAAATTACTTGATTAGAATAAAATAGCACTGTTGTAACTGAGCTCCCTGTACCCCGGCTGGGTATCTCCGCCAAAGACTGCTTCCTAGCTGGAACAGGGGAAAACCTCAGCGTTTCTGCCGCAGTCGCTGTGGCTTTGACTGGGGTCACTCTGTCCTGGAGCAAGGTACAGAGTGACCCCAGTCCCTCCCAGAGACTGGACGACACACAGTCCTGGGAGCTCTAGTCTTTACAAGGACTTTCCCCGCTGAAGCCTCCACAACCTTGAACAATGTTCTGAGCAGTGATTATAGCCCTTTCCCTCCCAGTAACTAGACGACACATAGTTTTGGGAGTACAACTGGTTTAATGCATCATAGCAGGGGGTCTCCATTGTCTTCACCACAAGCCCCTCCCAGGAATATCTGGTTCTGGGGGATAATTGCGTTAAAGACTGGTAAGACAATTATCTCCCAGGAACAGAGAGGCAAACATAAAAATACCCAAAAACATAATAAACACGTAAAATAACCCCACAAATAAAACATTTTTAAATAGCCCTGATCTGAGCACCCAAGTTTTCCAAATTGCTCTCAGATCCATGCAGTGTAGGGG
This sequence comes from Pelobates cultripes, assembly GCA_933207985.1. Taxonomy (NCBI): domain Eukaryota; kingdom Metazoa; phylum Chordata; class Amphibia; order Anura; family Pelobatidae; genus Pelobates; species Pelobates cultripes. The sequence continues at coordinate 100,392,712 of OW240920.1, read as the reverse complement.
AAATGCCACCGTGTTAAAGTTCTGACTGGCCGCACACGTGGTCCTATGCCCAAATTAGTTCCAGGGCATTTGATGCTTTTGCCAGTCAACTTTCGGGAGATTCTGGCAATACGGGGTGCTCCGCCTGGCTCTTAAGTAGCGAATGTTTTCCTAAGTCACAGGCTCCTTTGCTCCAAAAAGCGCTCTCCTGGCGGATTTCAAAGTGGTTCAAAACCACAAACCAAGTTGTCCGGGAACAGCACGTTACCTCATGCCGAAAACAGTTCCATAGCAGTGGTGGCTAAGTACTGCTGGGACTATTCGTGAGTTTGGTTCATGCGAATGGCCGCCAGAAAGCAAGCGTTCGGTTCTATTCACATGAATGGAAAGTGCTGAACCAGGGGCACCCAGGGAAAACTACTAATGGTGGCTGGGCAGGGTAACTCCCAAACTTGGATCATATTCGAAGGGCAGGAGGCTGGCTTCTACACTCCTCCAGGAGTCCATGGCAAACGTACTTGGCAAGGAGAGCTTGTCACAACTGTATACTATAAAAGCTTGCAAAACATAGTTTTGTCTTTGACATTAGTATAGAACTAAAAGAATTTTTTAAATTTACACTTAAACACTTTTGTCGGCTACATCTTTAAACAAATGTAAAAACATTGGGGTTAATTCACAAAACATATTTTTTCAGTCTAATTTGCCAAGCTGTGACTCTAGCTGCTATGCAGAATTTTTCCAAATAGACATTTTTGGCTAAATTTTGCAATTTGGTTTAGTGAACAAACTCCATTATGTTTCTGATCCTAGGCAATTAATAATATAATCAGAAGTTAGAGACCGGGTTGAAAATGTTTAGCTGTGCCTCTTCCATTACATCAAGAAGTTTTCCTTTTCACTTGAAGTAGAGGATACACTATGATAGGAAGGGGTATAACTCTTACACCAAAATGAAACCTCTCTGAGAACAATAAATTATATTTAGGCAAGCTCTGACTGTATGCAATGTACCGCAAATCATCAGTACTTAGGTGCTGGCCCTTGCTCTGCCACAAAACAACTAGAATGCTAATCATGTTTATATTACAAACTGATGAAACTACAAAACAAAGCAGAAAAAAATCATTTGAACTCATATGTTTACATAAATTATTCATACAACTAAAATGAGCATTTTATGACTAGTTCTCAAAGGATCCAATATTCAGCTGTCTTTGAAGAGGATCTAGCATTCATTAGACTACTAAAATATTGTTTAGATGCAGCCTTAAAGGTCCACCCTAATCAACATAACAGCCAAGGATCATTGCATAGGGTTTGTTGTATATAATTTCCCTGTCTCTGTCTCTCTGTACAGAGAGGTGTATAACTGCAGAGATTGGCGGCAATATGGCTGAACCCTTACACAATGATTAGTGATGTCCCGAACGGTTCGCCACGGATGGCGAACATATGCGCTGTTCGGTATCCCCCCTATGTCATCATTGAGTAAACTTTGACCCTGTACCTCACAGTCAGCAGACACATTCCAGCCAATCAGCAGCAGACCCTCCCTCCCAAACCCTCCCACCTCCTGGACAGCATCCATTTTACATTCATTGCATTCTTAGTGAGCTGTCCAGGAGGTGGGAGGGTCTGCTGCTGATTGGCTGGAATGTGTCTGCTCACTGTGAGGTACAGGGTCAAAGTTTACTCAATGATGACGAATAGGGGGCGGACTGAACAGCGCATATGTTCGCCGTCCGCGGCGAACCGTTCGGGACATCACTAACAATGATGGTAAAGAGTGATTGTACTTTTTCATTTTTTGTTCCCCATGTGAAATACTCTTCACCTATAATTCAAATTGTGGCGACCAAACTATGACCTTACCAAGTATGTAAAAAATCGATTGAAAGATAGGGGAATATATATATTATATATATATTTATTTTATTTTTTTACATTATATATACAAATTTGTGTCAGTAATTTTCTTTCTTCAACACACAGTCAAGATAAAGCATTGGGGACAGTTTGAGTGGTTTATTGCAGAATATGCACTTGTGGCCTCCACTGGGAGTTAAAGTTCTGAATAAAGGTACTCCTTTCACAATTTTTTGATAACACAATATATAGATTTAATTTAGGTCTGTGTAAAGTAACACCAAGACAGGTTAGGTATGGCATGTGCACTATAAAATGTTTTGTGCAGCTTTATGATTATTGATATATTTGCTAAAAATAGGTTGCAGAATGAGATGGGATTTTGCTTTAATAGTTACACTTACCTAACCTGACATTTTCACACAGTTCAAATATTAGTATTTAGAATCCAAGAAAGAAAATTACTTGGCTTCTCTTAAAATGGTATTGGATGTCGCTTATTAGAACTTCCAAGATGACATAAATTCCTATACCGTACTGACCAGCACTGTAAATGTGATATTGTATTAGGGACATACCTGTCCAAAATGTACTGTGATTGGTCTCCTTTCCTCTCTGCTTTTGGAATCTTTTTTTTCAGCAGATGGTGAAGGTGACATTCTAGGAAGTGGCTCGTCTTGAACAGCAGTACATCCATTTTCTGCCATATCCTGGATAAACAGAGAGATCAGAGGACACTGTTATCAGTATTTTAAATATAATATAATGGATCATTCCATTCAGTTGATTTCTAGATTACAGACTAAACATTTCAAGTTTTAAGAGAGATCAAAATTATGCGTTGCGTGTCAGGATAAAATTAAACAGAACTGAGAGAATATATAACACATTTTGGATCCAAGCAGGCGATATCTGGAACCTGCTGCCCTTTGAGGTTTCCCAAACTAGCTTTGTCTTATGATGTATTGTTTGTCGCCATTAAGACTATACACAATGGTAATTTATGTGATGTGAATGTCCACATAAATGGTACTTGTATTATGTAGAATATTGCACATTCTATGTCTCTGGATTGACATAAGTAACAGATGGTCTGGAATGTGGATTGGGGGGTCTTGACCTTATATGGCTAGGGTTTTACTCTGACATCATTATGGTCATATCTATATAGATTAGTGAACAAAGGACCACAAGGTCTTGGTCTTGTCAAGCTGTCTAACTATGTAGAGACTAACTCTTCCTTCAGGGATCCTTTGTTGTTTTATTATGTATCAGTAACTAAGAATAAACCTTAAGAAACCGTAAGTCAGATTGCGAATTAGTACTTTTGAGCCTTTGACCCAAGAAGAAATATACATAAAATAATTATTCCAATCAACTGGAAAAATACGAAGAAGTAGAAATTATTATATTGGCCAGCCAGCCATACTTCTATTCAAGTTTTGTTCCCACATCCGGGAGAAGAATCGAGTTACAAAGCTGAGTTTTGGAACTGGGAAAACAAACTTGAAGAGAAAAAAAATAATCTAGACTGTGTCACAGAGACTAAGAATATTTGCACAGAAAAAGAACCGTGTGAATAACTGTGTTTGTAAGAAAAAGAAAGTTTTCAAACTAGAAAGACTGTACAAGACTTTTCTACAACTGAAAGAAAGCACAAGATACAACGTGAATTCTGCAACCAAGCACGTGGCAGAGATTGGCAAGTTTCCAGATCCAAGTCCAGAACTGCGCAGCTGTGTGGATGAAGCAACGAATTAGACAGAAATAACTGATCTGGTGAGTAACATGGAATTCATAAATGATATTGCAGAGAAAAGTAAATTGCAGTTTGCATTTTATAGCAGCTATTCAGATGCTGTATTGTGGCAATCTTTATACACACAATGTGAAATTGCGAATAGTGAAACTGACAAGAAATTGTTTGTTAAAGGGACACTATAGTCACCTGAACAACTTCAGCTTAATGAAGTTGTTCAGGTGAGTGCTACAGCTTCCTGCAGCCTTTTTCTTGTAAGCACTGTATTTTCATAGAAAATACAGTGTTTACATTGGAAGCTTGGAACACCTCTAGTTGCAGTCAGACGGCCACCAGAGGGACTTCCAAGTTCATAAGCCCTAAAAAGGCTTCATTCACGTCTGACGTATTCACGCATGGGTGAATACTTCAGACGTGCTATCAGCACACAGAGCACTGTGAACGCACTTTGTGTGCTGAGGTTGTCAGCACTGCGTGGGAGTGGCTTGAGCTGACAGGTCTGACCGAAGAGGAGGATTCAAACTGTAAGTAAACTTATTTAGTGAGTGTGGGTGGGTGACTGAGGGTGAGTGGGTGAGGATGGATATGGATGGATGATGGGAGTGGATGGATATGGATGATGGGAGGGGATGGATTTGGGTAAGGATATGGATGATGGGAGTGGATGGATTTGGGGATGGATATGGATGATGGGAGTGGATATGGATTGGGATGAATGGAGAGAGAGAGTGTGTGTATATCTTTAATGTTTTACTACTTGTGTGTGAACACAAGAAAAGTGCAGATACAGAATCTAATCCCAGAACCAAATTACACTGAAAATGTATCATCACAAAGTGATTTGCAGAAATGTAAATTTCCAGACAGAGCTGCAAAACATAAAGGGACACTATAGTCACCAGAACAACTACATACAGCTTATTGAATTTGTTCTGGTGAGTAGAATCACTACCTTCTGGCTTTTTGCTGTAAACACTGTCTTTTCTGAGAAAATGCAGTGTTTACATTACAGTCAAGTTATAACTTCACCGGCCACTCCTCAGATGGCTGTTAGAGATCCTTCCTGGGTCATGGCTGCCTAAAATGCATCCAAACATTCAGTGTCTCCTCCCTCTGCATGCAGACACTGAACTTTCCTCAGAGAAATTCATTGATTCAATTAATATCTATGAGGAGATGCTGATTGGCCAGGGCTGTGTTTGAATTGTGCTGGCTCTGCCCCTGATCTGCCTCCTTGTCAGTCTCAGCCAATCCTATGGGGAACCATTGTGATTGGATCAGGCCACCACTTCTGATGATGTCAGAGGACATTCACAGGCAGAGGCAGCAGCTTCAGACTTGATCACAAGTAAGATTTTACTATCTTTAGGGAGGCAAAGGGGGCTAGATAGTGGTTTTAACAATATAGGGTCAGGAATACATGTTTGTGTTCCTGACCCTATAGTGCTCCTTTAATTTGAAAATCCATTAACAATTAATTAAAATTGTGAAATGTATTCAAGTTTATGACACTTCAGTGGATGCATTTACTAATGCTGAGATGTTTGATTCAAATTTGGACAAATATAGCCTAAATGACTAACAAAGGAATAGACTATTTAATATGGCTGTCGACTCAAATGGCATGTAGGCTGACCGCGGCCGGACAATGATGAAATAATGTATGAGAATGGACAAGACAGATTAACAAAAGGAAAGGTTTTTTTACTGTAAGAACAATAAGGATGTGGAAACAGCTACTAGATGCATACTTGCAAAAACAGAATATTCAAGGATATAATCTTTCAATGTAGGGTAATAACTGCTTGATCCAAGGATAAATCTGACTGCCATTCTGGGGTCAAGAAGGAATTTGTTTCCTAGCTTGTTGCAAAATTAGTCCAACCTTTTTTTTTTTGCCTTCTTTTAGATCAACAGCAAAAAACAAATGTAAGTAAGACTGAATTTGATGGACGCACGTCTCTTTTCAGCTATGTAACTATGTAACAGTTAATTAAATTAACAGGTAATGATTTTGCAGACATTGAAATGTTGGAAAAACTAAAACCACACAATAATGAGGATATTTTTAGTTTTCTTGTAAAATTTGAAAGATCATATAGACTTGTTGCTAATTTTCCTGAAGATCAGTTAATTCATGAACTTGTGAAAAAATTTGAAACTCTAGATCCAACTGCAATTGTGATAGCTAAAGAAAAAAGAAATTTGAGAGAAGTTGCGTTGTTCTTGGATAACTTAAGGAGGGAGTCCACAAATGAAGGGGTTAAAAAGGTTTGTGGAATTAGGCAGAGAAAGAAGCCTCCTCCTCCTTCTTGTAAAAAAGTGATACAGACAGCTGAGCCCCTCCCAGTTTTCCCAACTAAAAACTGCAGAATTACCAATCAAAGGCAGAATATAACTCCTAAAGTTATTTGATTTTGGTGCAATAAAAAACATGTTTTAACCCCTTAAGGACACATGACATGTGTGACATATGATGATTTCCTTTTATTCCAGAAGTTTGGTCCTTAGGGGGTTAAGGTCAGATATTTTTTTTTTTGCAGATATTTTATCCAAGATATCAAATCAAACGGAGAATGAGAAATTGAATTTGTTGATTGGAAATTTTGACAGAGAAAATACATGTGGAAATAAATCAATAGAGACCTTTCCTTGTAACCTTATACTCAGAAAAATACGAGCAATTTTAGCTAAATCAAAATTAGGAGACAGACAAGCATTATAGTGTAACATAGAAAGTTATAAGAATCAGATAACTTCACAAGACAAGATCAGTATATAGAATGAGCATGGATATGTGTGCCAACAGATGTGTACAGGCTGATTCCAGAGTTAACAGCACAAAAATGAAGATATATGATTGTTTGTTGTTTTACTGAATTGTTAGTCTGAACTGTTTTTTATTGTTATTATGTGTGTTATAGGAAAGTTTTAGGTTAAAGGGACACTATAGTCACCAGAACAACTACAGCTTATTGGACTTGTTCTGGTGAGTAGAATTATTACCTTCAAGTTTTTTGCTGTAAACACTGCCTTTTCAGAGAAAATGCAGTGTGTTTACATTACAGCCTAGTGATAACTTCACTGGCCACTCCTCAGATGGTTGTTAGAGATCCGTCTTGCGTCATGGCTGCCTAAAATGCATCCAAACATTCAGTGTCTCCTCCCTCTGCATGTAGACACTGAACTTTCCTCATAGAGATTCATTGATTCAATTAATATCTATGAGGAGATGCTGATTGGCCAGGGCTGTGTTTGAATTGCGTTGGCTCTGCCTCTTTGTCAGTCTCAGCCAATTCTATAGGGAAGCATTGTGATTGGATCAGGCCACCACTTCTGATGATGTCAGCAGACTGCTTGTTTTTCTGAGACAAACAGCATGGAGAGTTACAGCTTCAGGCTTGAATATAAGTAAGATGTTACTATTTTAGGGAGACATGAGGGGATAGGGTGGCTAGATGGTGGTTAGTAAAAATGATTTGTAAAAAGTTTTTAAAATTGAAATATTCAGAAAGATATTCTGATAAGAAGGAAGCTTAAAGACTATACAACATCACATGGCATAAAGATGGTAGATCTCATAAGAAGAAATGAGAATGTTGTATAGTCAATGTAAAACGGTATAATAATAATAAGATTGAGTTGTAAACAATGTAAGCCATTGTATTAATGCTGCACATGTTTTTTGTTTTAATGTAGGTAAATCATGACAGATCCATGTGGCAATAAATTATGAAAACATTATTTAGACAACTGGACATCAGCTGTTGAAAAAATACTTTTTATCTGACCTGCAAACTGTGATCGAAGCCTCTACAGAGCTAATTTGATACAGAAGATTAACAGACTTAAAAAAAAAAAAAAATTAACATTAATATACATATCAAGTCCTAAATATTAATGAAGAAGAAAACAGACAATGAAAAGTTATGTATCAGTTATGAGTATATTGATACCAAGAGAGAGTACTTATAAATGTGTAACACATGGAGTAAAATTACGAAAGGATAGTATTATTAAGAGAACTATTACATTATGACCTATACATAGGATGAGAAGTATAAGAGGTAGATAAAACATGAAGTCGATAAAATAAGGATTATGTATACTTAATACTACAAAGATTGAGTTCAATAGTATTTCATAGATTCACTAGAATAAGTCATTTGTTTATATCGAGGTGAAGTAAAACAAACAATGGTAACTAAAGGAAGAAAACTAAGGAAGGGTAATTTATATTGATTAATATGAAGTAATGGCATACATTAAAAATGCCTTGGATATAAGAGTTCAGAGATCCAAAAGGATTTAATTGAAGTTTAGTTAAGATTATAGTACACAATTATATATGATCTAAGTCTATAAATGTATGGGATAGGGAGAATAGGTTTCTGGATATGACTATATCCAATAAATAAGTAGTTATTTGTTATGATTACCCTGAGTTTGTAAGACATGCACTAGAGACACGAGTTTCTGGGCAGTATGACCCAATGTTTATTTTAGTTTAGTCAGTTGAAGTGTACTAAGGAATACGGATTGGTCAGAACAAATGTTTAGGTAACATTAGGGCAATCCTACTTTTATGTTAAGATATATTACATTAATAAGTCATCACAATGCTAATGAAGAGAGTGATGATAATGCATTTAAATTATTCTTTCAAAGTTCTTTTAAACCATTCTCCTATTGAATGAAAAGATTGTTACAATAAGGTGGGATGTTAGTGTCGAACGACAATGATGTAAACAAACACACATAGATGGATAGGAAGATTCCTAGGTGGAGAATTTCTAGAACAAGTATTGTCAACAACATGAACATTATTTGAAGAATTAGAAGGTTTGCAAACTATTATGAGTCTTTTAAGTAGTGTTTGTATATTTCAGGTAGTGAGAGCTACTGTATATAGAAATTAAATACTATGGTTGTAAAGTACTGATACAATCATAACAAGGTGGTATTAATGGTGTAGGAATGTAATTCATGAATACAAATGACCTAAAGAATTTAAGGTTGCTAGAAAACATATGATTCATGGAAATATAAATGGATGGGATATTATAGTAATACATGTATGTCTATCTTCTGTCCGTACTCCCACCTCTGATGCTCGCCTTCAAGATTTTTCGAAGGCTGCACCGTTCCTGTGAAACTCGCTTCCCTCCTCCGTTAGATGCTCACCCAGTCTCCACTCCTTCAAAAATCGTTAAAAACCCACTTCTTCATAAAAGCGTATCAATTAAACTGTTAATAGCTCATGACTGATTCCTCTTCTGCAACTGTCAATAGTCTAATACTATCCTTACCTTTTTGTGTCATTTTACCACACTCCCTCTAGCATGTAAGCTCATTGAGCAGGGCCCTCAACCCCTCTGTTCCTGTGTGTCCAACTTGTCTAGTTACAACTACATGTCTGTTCGTCCACCCATTGTAAAGTGCTGCAGAATTTGACAGCGCTCTATAAATATCATAATAATAATAATGTATTAGTACTTAAGTAATACCAGGTATTGAGAATGAAAATATGTTGTTATATGTGTCTGTATTAGGAATGATAGTGATACACAGTTATTATTTAGAAAGTTACACAATCTTGATGTTATCTACAAAGACATGACTGTATCAGAGCAGGTAGATATTTCTCATTGCTTTACATTGTCTATTGGATCAACATTTGTAAATATTTAATTTTATCCATTTATTATTGTTATAGGTATATATTATATTCACTTAGTTATGATGTAAAATGGATATGGATATCAATACATAGCTGAAACAGGGAGTTTGAAGTAAAGTAAGCATTATGAAGGGTAGAAACTCAACCTTCCAAGAACTCTCATAACAGAAAGTTGTGACACCGCTAACGTTCTTTGAACGTATCTTTGGGGCCGAGCTTATGACTAAAGGATTGATAACGCTGCTCTACGCCCACCTCTGCTCAGGAAATAAGGAATGGGGTAAACTGACATATGCTGACCAGTGGGAACAGGATCTAGGCAAGGAACTAGAAGGCACTGAGTGGCAGGAGATATGGGAAGCTAGAAATAACACTTCTATGTGCGTAACCTTCCAGTAACAATCCTTTAAAACCATGTTGCGATGGTACACAACTTCTGTTAAGCTATTTAGAATGCACAAAACCACAACTGACGTTTGCTGGAGAGGATGCGGTTTGAAGGGTACATATTTACATACGTGGTGGGGATGTCCACTTATGGTAAGATTATGGAAATTGGTTGAGAACTTGTTGATCCAGGTGTTCACTAGGGCCCCAGAACTAGACCCTTGGGTGTATCTACTAAATAGATCCATAGATGGATGGGCCAGGAGTGAACAAAAACGTATGCATACAATCAAACTGGCCGCACGAAGGGCAGTAGCATCCTCTTGGCTACAACAGGGAGGCCCAAATTTTGCGGGAGTGATAACCAGAATCAAAGAGAGTCATCTGATGTATGATCTGACAGCTAGAGTAAAGGGAACCACTAAAGCTTTTCAAAAAATTTGACTCAGAGGAGAACTGGGTAAAAGTGTTGTGGTCAGATGAGACCAAAACCGAGCTCTTTGGCATCAACTCAACTCACCGTGTTTGGAGGATGAATGCTGCCTATGACCCTAAGAACACCATCCCCACTGTCAAACATGGAGGTGGAAACATTATGCTTTGGGGGTATTTTTTCTGCTAAGGGGACAGGAACAACTGCACTGCATGAAAGGGACGGTGGACGGGACCATGTACCATTAAATATTGGGTGAGAACCTCCTTCCCTCAGTCCGGGCATTGAAAATGGGTTGAGGATGGGTATTCCAGCATGTCAATGATCCAAAACACAAAGCCAAGTAACAAATAAGTGGCTCAAGAAGAAGCACATTAAGGTCCTGGAGTGGCCTAGCCAGTCTCCAGACCTTAATCTCATAGAAAATATGTGGAGGGAGCTGAAGGTTCAAGTTGCCAAACGTCAGCCTAAAAACCTTAATGATTTGGAGAGGATCTCCAATGAGGAGTGGGACAAAATCCCTCCTGATGTGTGCAAACCTAGTTGCCAACTACAAGAAACGTCTGACCTCTGTGATTGCCAACAAGGGTTTTGCCACAGAGTACTAAGTCGAAGGGGTCAAATACTTATTTAACTCAGTCACATGCAAATCAATTTCTAACTTTTTTGACATGCATTTTTCTGGATTTTACTTTTTGTTCTGTCTCTCACCATTAAAGTCATAGACTGATCATTTCTTTCCCTGTTGGCAGACAATCAAAATCAGCAGGGAATCAAATACTTTTTTCCCTCACTGTAATTTCAATTTCCTCAAATTCTGCAACTATGCTTAAACATAACACACAACATCAAACTAGAATGTAATATCAATTCAAAAGTTGAAATTGTGGATAATTGACAGGGAATTGCAAATATCAAGCCAGATAATCGAAAAAAGAGCATTTTCCAAATCAACTGTGTTTCCAGTGTGGCTACTTTGGACTACAAACTTAAATAGTTGGACTTTAAAATGCTATTAGAGCACAGCCCACGCTGAGGAAATCCAAGAAATCACCAAGCAACTTAACGCACTATCTTTGGAAAAAACGTCCCACATCCTTGCCAAACTGAAAATGAGAACATACACCCAAGGCAACAGAGCTGGGAAACATCTGGCCACTATGCTTAAAAAGCAGCAATGCAACTCTAAAATCCCACACTTGTTTACCGCCAAGGGCGACAAAATATACAACCCGCAAGACATCAACGACAACATGGCTGACTATTACCACTCTCTATATAACCTTTGCACAGATCCCACTCTACACCAACCAAACACAATAGAAATCGAAGAATTTCTTGCGAAGACTCAGCTTCCCACTCTTAATGAAACACAAAAGAATGCCATACAACTTCAGATCACCACACAAGAAATACTGGATACCATTAGCTCCTTACCCCCCGGGAAATCACCAGGCCCTGACGGCATGACCAATGCCTACTATAAGCAATTCGCGCCACTCCTGGCCCCCTACTTACAAAGGGTATACCACCACGCCACACTGACAGGCCAACTGCCAAAAGAGATGCTGATGGCCCACGTCGCCACCCTCCCTAAGCCGGGGAAACCCCCCAACAGATGCCAAAACCTCCGTCCTATCTCCCTGTTAAACACAGACGTAAAAATCATAGCGAAAATCTTCTCCAACAGGTTAGCACATATTATACCCTCTCTGATACAGGAAGATCAGGTGGGATTTGTGGGTGGTCGACAAGGTACTGACGGCACGAGGAAAACACTAGACCTACTCTACGAGATCCAACGGAATAAAACCCCTAGCGTCCTATTATCATTAGACGCTGAAAAAGCCTTTGACAGGCTACACTGGCCCTTCCTAATGGCAGTACTCCGAAAATTCGATTTTCCCCCTCAATTTTTAGCGCTTGTCACGGCACTTTACTCCTCACCGACGGCCAAGGTAGTGAACGGGGGATTCATATCAAAACCATTCCACATCTCCAATGGCTCCAGACAGGGCTGCCCCCTCTCCCCCCTCCTCTACATCCTGACACTAGAACCCCTTACCCAACTGATCAGAGACAACCCCAATATACACGGGATCAAAATCAAAAACCGAGAGTTTAAACTATCTTTATTTGCGGATGATATCCTTCTCACCTTAGAACAACCGCACATATCCCTGCCCAATTTCCACAAAATCCTCTCCCAATTCAGCGCCTGCTCTTACTACAAATTGAACATCTCCAAAACACTCGCCCTAGGCGTCAACATCCCAATTCAAGAACTATTGCTTCTCAAAACTAATTTCAACTATGATTGGAGACGAGATCATATCAAATTCTTAGGCATCCTCTTCACACCGTCCACGAACTCCCTATATAAAGCCAACTATATCAAACTTCTCACAGAAATTCGAACTCTGTTGCACAGCTGGAGGGGCAAGTACATATCCTGGACGGGCCGAATAGCTTCCGTAAAAATGGTAATCCTACCGAAAATCCAGTATATGTTCCGCACGCTCCCACTTAAGCTTCCCAACAAGTACTTAAAGGACCTGCAAAATTCAATAAATGATTATGTATGGGACTACAAAAAACCAAGAGTAGCCCTAAACACGATGGTCGCCACACGAGCCCAAGGAGGGATGGGTCTACCAGATGTGAAAGGATACTATAGAGCTGCGCAAATTGCTCCACTTATTGCAGCTTCCCACCGCTCGACTCCCATGACATGGGTCGAATTGGAGAAACATAGAGCCGAAGGCATCTCACTCCCCGCCGTGGCATGGATGCCGCCGAAACACAGACCCAAAGCGTCAGAAATGCTGCCGACAACCACACTTACTCTCTCTGTGTGGGACGACTACCGCAAAAATAAGGGGAATATGTCACCCATCTCACCGGCAACCCCAATAGAATCGATCCAGCACCTTATCCCAAATTTCAACCACAAACTTTGGCACAGACATGGCATCCTCACGCTGTCGCAGGTGTTGCAGGGTACCAAACTCAAGCAATTCAAGGATATATGTGAAGAATTCTGAATACCAACGACAGCGACCTTCTCCTATAACCAGCTACAATCATGGATAAACCTACATAAATCGCAACAAACAGTGCGCCCACCTGATCCACACTGGCTTAAACTGACAGAGATATGCACCAAGACGAAACCGGCAACAAAAATTATCTCAACAATTTACACATCTGAAAAGACAGACACCCACGGCAAAATACCCTCCTATAGGATAGCATGGGAAAAAGACATAGGGCATGAACTCACGGATGAACAATGGCAATATATATTCCGCGCCAACAACAAGCTATCCCTCTGCACATCACACACAGAACTCTCCCGTAAATTGATGTACCGGTGGTATCTTGTACCAACGAGACTTAAACACAGCTACCCGAATGTGTCAGACACGTGCTGGCGCTGCCAGCGAGACCGAGGTACCCTGCTGCACATATGGTGGCAATGCCCACTACTGAAACAGTTTTGGTCACAAGTCCTAAATCTAACGACCCGCTGCACCCAACTGCAAATTACTTTGATACCTGAACTATTTCTACTATTACTACTCCCCCAAACACCTCACATTCACACCAGGTACTTGCTATACCACATCTGCATAGCAGCTCTCACCGTCATAAGCAGGAAATGGAAACAACCCACTGCCCCCACGATCAGCCAGTGCATTACAGCTATAGAAACTTCCAAATCTTACGAAATGGCAGCGAGAAAATCAGCACAAAACAAATCTTACTGGACTGAGGCTTGGGACATATGGGACAGAAACAAACCACGCTGAAATGCATAACAAAGCACTACCAGAATCGAGAGACACAACTCCCTCCTCTGGAGGTACTGAAGAAGCCACTCCAACCCATGTCCACGCACCCATTCCTTAACCACAACATGATCCATGCACACCACACATCAACTCCAAACATTCACTCTTCACCCTACCCCCCGCATTCCCCCTCCCCCCCCTCCCTTAGCCAAAGACTACCAACCATGCCAACAATACAGATCGACACCCCCAAACCACATTGAACACGATACAAGCGAAAGAGACCCATGACCGCACGTTAAGGCTCAGAGGCTATGTTACTATACATGTTCATATTTGTATTTTGTACATTGTACTGTCTAACACCCTCACGGTGTCCGTGATGATCACATACTGTAACGGTGATAACATGTGTTATGCCTTTGGTACCACACCTAACCCCCTTCACTTCTGTACCCTTCCCATGACCCCTTATTGCAAAATAAAAATTGTCAAATTCAAAAAAATGCTATTAGAGCATGTAAAAGCTATTTTACATCAATCCGGCTACAGCTGTTCCATTTCTGCTTTTTTACAATCTGTTTTTTAATCTATTACAATCGTTATTTAGTCAGTTCTCCAACCATCCCGATACATGGAGTTTCTGGGATTTCGAGTCAATTCTGTTCAACAGGTTCGATGCCTGCTGACAGTGAAAATATCGAATATCAAGAAGGAGATAAGGCAAATGATGAACCACTTGTACATCTCCCTCGGGCAACTAGCGAGAGTCATCAGCCTGTTGGCCCCCATCCAGGCAATATTCCCGGGCTTGTTACATTAACGGGCGTTACAGAGGCTGAAAGCATCTTACCTAAGATGTGGTCACATACGAAACACACATTTCTCTAGACGAGGAATCCAGGAAGAACTGACCTGATGGTTGTCCCACATGGAGGTGTGGAGTGGACGGGCAATCTTCAGATCAACTCCAGATCTAGTAATAGAATCAGACGCAAGCTTACATGGCTGCGGCACGCGTTGCGGACCCATATCCACTGGAGACAGATGGTCCACAAACAAATCATTTCTGCATATAAATTGCCTGGAATTATTGGCAGCTTCGTTTGCCATTTGCAGTCTCTCTCCCAGGAACATTTCTTGTTCAATCCTTCTCAAACTAGACAATGTTTCCGCTGTCCGTTACATAAATCACCTGGGTAGAACCAAATCGCAGGTCTTAGCAGTATGGCTCGAGACTTCTGGCATTACTGTCTACGAGACAATATAGTGACTGCAGAACACATACCGGGTCTGGAGAATTACACGGCAAATTGGAACTCCCGTTACCTGAGGGACATGGGGGGACTGAAAGGCGTCTGCCATCCATCTTCAAAGTGATTGCCAACCTCTGGGGGCCCTGCAAGTGGATCTCTTTGCATCCCAACTGAACACCCAACTGCCTCAGTTCTTCAGTTGGAGGCCGGATCCAGAAGCCTTGGGAACGGCCTTTAGGATTGGTCCAGGTGATATGCCTTCCCCCCGTTCAATCTGATTGCTCAGACCCTTGCATACTTACGGCACTGTGAAGGCACTATAGTCCTGATAACTCCATTCTGGAGGTCGCAACCCTGGTTCCCACATCTCATGGAGATGGCGATAGACGAACCACGATTGCTCCTGGACACACCTCTCCTCCTGACCAACCCGGACGGGGAGAGCCATGAACTCATTGACCAGGGACTTCTATGTCTACTGGCTTGGATCATTTCCGGGGACCCTGGGCAATTGAAGATGTTTTGCACACAACTGTTCAACTCCTGGTAAACACTTGGGCACCAGGAACTTGATGTTCCTATCATGCAGCATGGACAATGTGGTCCGATTGGTGCTTGGAACGGTCTTTGGATCGTATATCTGCTCTTTGAAAATGGTGTTGAACTTCCTTACATACCTTTTCGAATTTGGCAAAGCCTATTGTTTCGTCAACCTGTATAGATAGGCAATCTATGCAGGACATGGAGGTTTAGATGGTGTCCCAATCGGGAGAAACACGATGATTTGTCGCCTACTCAAAGGTATTTGTTTTTCACACGCCTCGAAACCGAAATATGGGTCTTTTTGGGACGTGAATTTGATTTTCAACCTATTGGATTCCTGGCCGCAAAACATGGATTTATCCATGAAACACCTATCAGACAAATTACTCATGCTGTTTTATTTGCTATCCTGCAAACAAGGTATCTGATGTCAGAGCGTTGGATTTGCTCGTCCGGGTCTTCACCACTGAAGGAGTATCCTTCGATATCTCGCAGAGGATGAAGTTTTTGACCAAGAACATCTCCTACCCTAGATTCCCAGAACAGCCTAACTTGTGCCCGATTTTATGTTTGAAGGAATACAAACTACGCACATCTTCGTTGCGCCTATCACATGACGGTCCTCTCTTCATCTCGTTTACAAGACCTCATCTACAAGTGTCTATACCTACTCTGGCACACTGGGCTAAATGGTTGCTGTCCTCGGCTGGTATTGATACCACTATTTTCTCCTCACATTCTGTCTGAGGCGCGATGGCTGCAAAAGCTTCCACAGTTGGTTGCAGACTGGAAGACATCCTGAGGGCTGCGGATTGGTCTACAGAATCTACTTTCCGCAATTTCTACTTCAGACCAATACACCATTTCTCGGAGTTAGTTGTGGCTCAGCTTTAAAATATAATAGTAGCCTCTATGTCTTTAATAAAATGCCCAGATTTTACTATTAACATGGCGTAAAGTCATGATTTTATTAATGACACGGGGGCAAGTATTATTCCCACCGACACTTCCCATTGGGTTGGGACTTCGGAAATGTTTTCTTGCTGTCAAACATATTTAGCCTTTTTACGGTAAGTGCGCATGGGATGTCTGATTTATGAAATCGCAAATGGGTGAAGATTTTGTTGTGCATTTTCGAAGAATTTGATATGTTTCTGATTGTATATATTATACTGTTGCACACATTCGTAGAAGTCGAATCATGATCTTTCGATATTACCATTGTTTTCCTCTCTTTTTAGCTTGAAGGCTTCCTCCATCACTATGACGTCTTGGGACATGGTTAGAGTTTTCGTTTTCCTACAGATAAAGAACGTATGTTGTCTATCCGGTTTTCTGTTCTGTTCTACGTTTACAGTTTCTGCTGGTCGTCGGATCACTACAGAAAGAGGAAGCGTTGAGGAGTGCAACCCATGATATACCACATGCTGGATGCTCAGTTACTATGCAATGTTATGTTTATTTGTTTCTCTTTTGTATACATCTCTCTTCGTTGCTGATGGAAATTAAAGGACAGAGAAAGCAATGTTGAGATATTTCCTTTGCATTACTTTTTGACTGAATGCACATTTTAAAACCAGCAGACCTAGGTTGTAACAGATGCAGAAAATGTGATCAGCAACAATATCTAGTAAATATAGAAATATGCAAAATGACAATCAATCACAGCCCTTAAACAGTGAAACAGTGCAGACAAAAATTAGAATCAAACTTCCCTTATGCAGAAAACTCAACCCCGAAGACTTCCTTAATCTTCAAGCATAAATACAAAAACACAATAGGGGTAGATCTGCTAGTGAAAATTAAATGAAAGGCACAAGATAGTGCTTAACTGTGTTGATGTTTAAAAGTAATGTTAGGTATAACTGGCCACGCACACTTTGAATGCCAAGTTCAAGCCTTCATAATATCTAGGAACCATAGTAATGGCCGTATGAAACAGGCATCTTCTTGCTCATTGCATGGCAATTTTACTATATCCTTAATAGACCTCTATACGGCACACTTGCACATTTATGGAGAGTACAGCAGTGAAATAACTCTTGACAGCACCACGAGCTAAAGAAAAAGGAAGAATATGGCAGAGAGAGAGAGAGAGAAAACTTTAGCTAGGTACCTTTGTCACCACTCTTGGACAACTGCACTTTGAGCTGGGTTTTCACCTCTGAGTGTCTTTGCAAAACACGCAAAAAGCTTAGAAGGTGACAAAGTCACTTTAAGAAAAAACTGTGCTTGTAATGTTTTACAAATAAATAATCTCAAGTTTTTACAAATATTCAAATTAATAATTATGAACTTGGTAATAATCACATTTATTCCTCAGGACAAACTTGAAATAAAAAGCTATTTCAACGAATTCTATGTGGTATAAAAAAATTAAACAGGTCTCATATATATTCTTGCATTGTGGGTCTGTGACTGTAAAATTCATGTAACAGGAAGTGTTATTAAATGATGATGTCATTTCCAGTCCTTTACAGTTTAAATCACATTG
Organism: Pelobates cultripes; assembly: GCA_933207985.1. NCBI lineage: Eukaryota > Metazoa > Chordata > Amphibia > Anura > Pelobatidae > Pelobates > Pelobates cultripes. The sequence goes on along the minus strand of OW240920.1, from coordinate 100,374,518 downwards.
GCAAATTGCTGGTAAATACAGTCTTGGATTCAGTTCTAGCTAATATCTGACTGCCAGTCTTGGCAGTGACAGATATCTCTTCAGAACCTCTTAGCTGTGATATGTTTTAGACTGCCCCTCTTTCTTTGAGATACCTGACAGAGTCCATCTGCTGTGACAGATTTCTAACTGACCTTGTTTCCATATAAATCAGCCAGACATTTTCAATACTGACAGATGTCAGACTTGGTCACTTTGTACTACCAGAAGTAAACGGATCTTATCGCTCCTGATACACTTCAGTGTCGTACAGCACTGCTACATTTTATAGTTATACCCAGAATCAGGAGCTTATTCACTAAATAGTGAATAGTGGGGAATCCAGAAATCTGGGTTAAAATAGTCAAACCTCAGAAAAAAAAAAAAAAAGTTTTTTTTTTTAAAATCTTGGCTACATTTTCTTTCAATATTTTTGCCAATATTATGCAAGCTGGTTACAAATTCACTGGTTAGTGACTAGACTGTTAAACATTGAATACAGCAATAGATATAGAATAGAATACTAATATCATTTAAGTAAAAAGTAGAAATATATAGTTGGAAAACACAGCAATCTCCATTCTCAAAGGGACACTATAGTCACCAGAACAATGACATCATAATGTAGTTGTTTAGGTGTCTACGGTCTGTTCCTGCAGGCTTTTTACTGGCTTCTAAGACATCGAGTAGCAGTCACTCAGATGCCCACTAGAGGTGCTTCCTGCACAATGTGCATCACTGGATTATTCAATGTCTTCACACGCATTGATTTAATGCATCTCTATGAGGAGATGCTCATTGGAGCATCGATTTGCTGAGCTGGGGCGGAGCCAGCCTCAAGGAGACCCACGCAACAATTGAAAAACAGGTGAGCAATGCTCCTCTTTAACAGGGAGACAATGTGGCCGGGAAACCTAAACAGCACTATTAGACCTATAATGTCAAGAATACAAGTTTGTAACACTATAGTGTTCCTATAAGATTTTATAGTACATAACAAGGCACTTTCTATTTCATTCCCCCCTACTATCCATACAATCCATACCTCGGCTAGCCCAATGCTCTTTTGCTGTCTTTATGAAGAAGAAAAACCTGTTTAACATTGTGTACATTATAAGTACAATGTTAAGGTAACAATAAATTAGTTTTTCTCACTATAATTTAGTCTTAAATAAAATGTGTCCTGAAATATACTAAACAATAAACTAAAATTAAAGGGAAAATGCAACCTAAAATGACAGTCCTCCTAAACATGATATCTAAATACAAAAACACAAGCTGAAAGTAGGCTCAGGGCAATCTATGCACCATCACATTTGCAATTATAGAAACGACAGCACGGGATATAAGAATAGGTTTAGAGACTATACGATCATTTGTATATATTAAATAAATGTCGATGTGGAAGCTGAGCCACAGACTGTTTTTTTTCTTTTGGTCTATTATATCATTATACATCATGATACATTTTAAAATTAGCTGATATAGTTACATAGCTGAAAAGAGACTTGCGTCCAAGTTCAGCCTTCCTCACATTTGTTTTTTGCTGTTGATCCAAAAGAAGGCAAAAAACCCAGTTTGAAGCACTTCCAATTTTGCAACAAGCTAGGAAAAAAAATCCTTCTTGAACCCAGAATGGCAGTCAGATGTATCCTTGGATCAAGCAGTTATTACCCTACATTGAAAGATTATATCCTTAAATATTCTGTTTTTGCAAGTATGCATCTAGTAGCTGTTTGAACATCTGTATGGACTCTGATAAAACCACTTCTTCAGGCAGAGAATTCCACATCCTGATTGTTCTTACAGTAAAAAAACCTTTCCTTTGCCTTAGACAAAATCTTCTTTCTTCCAGTCTAAACGCATGACCTCGTGTCCTATGTAAAGTCCGGTTTGTGAATAGATTTCCACACAATGGTTTGCATTGACCCAAATATATTTGTATAATGTTATCATATCCCCTCTCAGGCAATGTTTTTCTAAACTAAATAGGTTTAAATTTGTTAACCTTTCTTCATAGCTGATATGTTCCATTCCTTTTATTAATTTTGTAGCCCGCCTCTGCACTTTTTCTAGTGCCAGAATATCCTTCTTTAGAACCGGTGCCCAAAATTGCACAGCATATTCAATATGGGGTCTTACCAGTGATTTATAAAGAGGTAAAATTATATTCTTGTCCCGAGAATGAATGCCCTATTTCATGCATGACAATAGCTTACTGGCCTTGGCCACTGCTGATTGACATTGCACATTGTTGCATAGTTTGTTGTCTATAACAAATCCCAAGTCTTTTTCGTGTGCTGTTATCCCTAGTTCGCTTCCATTAAGGGTATACGTTGCTTGTGTATTCTTTACGCCAAAGTGCATAACTTTGCATTTTTCAACGTTACATTTTATCTGTCATTTGAGTGCAAAGTCCCCCAGTCTATCTAAATCGCTCTGCAGCAAAGTACTTTGCTAACATTGTATTATTTCACAGAGTTTTGTGTCATCTGCAAACACTGAAACATGACTTTCAATGCTGTCTTCAAGATCATTTATAAGCATGTTAAATAGAAGGGGTCCCAGAACAGACCCCTGAGGGACACCACTTGCCACCTCTGTCCAGCTTAAAAATTTACCATTAATGACAACTCTTTGTACTCTGTTTTTAAGCCAATGTTCTACCCAAGAACAAGCATTTTCATCTAGACCGATTTCCTTGAGTTTGAACACTAATCTATTGTGTATATATGCATCATTATACATGCTGTTTTCTAGAGGTGGACCAATTTTATTAAAGACACGGAGGCTCCTTTTATGCATAACTCTTTCTTTATTCCCTCAGCAGCAAAGATAGAGGAATATAAATAATATCAAAATGAAAGAAAAAACTGTATGGGCACACAGGCAACCAATCACATAACAGAGGAAGTGACTATAAAAGGCCTGTGTCTCCCACTATCCCCCTCTTTCTTTGCTGCTCCCTCAGACAAGCTAAGTATATTTTTGCTCCTCATGTGATTTATATTTTCCTTGATATTCCTATATCTTGGTCATTTGCATTGTGTTTATTCATTTATAGCACTGCTGTTTTATTCTGTTATATTTCTGCTGTATTATTTACAAGGTGTGCCTAGTGGGGATCCCCTTTGGGTTTGCAGTTCTCCCGCCAGGGAGATTGTCCCCTTACCTTCCTGTGGCGTCTGCCTCTCTCACTGGGTAGTATGCGGGCCGCGGACGCCTCTTTGCCATGGCTCGCTGTCGACCGCGGCCCATCCTTGCGCTCGCGGGGCCCGTGCCCCTTCCCCCGCCTGTATTCTGGCCGTGATCAGGCTCTGCCCAGCTCCCATGTGCGGCAGCCATTTTCTGGGCGGAGCTTACTCGCGGACGGTCTCTCTGTGGCTAACGATCAGACTGCTGCTCGGTATTACAGACCGCTAGTACCCCTGGGCACACCTACAGTCAGAGTGTTTGTTGTTTTATTGTTGCTGCTGTGGGTTGCTCAACCCTGCTGTTTTCCTTTCCACTAGTGTTCAGATATATATTTGGCTTTAGTATGCAGGATAAGGATGAAGGGCCTGAGGGCCTTGCAGAGGCCTACACCCAAGATGACCCTGAAGGTACTGTAACCTCCCAAGAATTTCAAGCCTTACTGGATGCCACTATGGCCTCATCCTTGCAGAAGGCCTTTGCATCTGCCATGGGAGCGGTGTCCACATTGTTCTCCCAGTCCTTGCAAGCCATGTTATTACCCTCTATGGTGGCCCTCGCCCTCCTGGGTGCCGGAACCCCCCCGGCCTGCCCGTGCCGTGCCTGGCGCCCGTAAGGCGCGGGCAAAGACTATGTACGTCGACTCCCACTCCTCGATGCAAGTTCTACCTGCCATAATGGGCACGCTTGAGGCGGTCACAGATAGCGCTCCTCCTACGCGCAAAAGAGCCCCTGGCCAGGCTAAAAAGGCTAAACTGTGGAAACAGGCTAGATCCCATGAGGAGGGGTCGGATACCGACCGGAGTGCAGAGGCTGACTCTTACGATGAGGTTGAGTCGGGTGAGGATTTACCCCATACGGGTGGGACCTCTACCACTACATGAGGTCTTCTGTCTGGCCCCACTGGGGATGGTGCGGCACTGTTGGATCCGCAGGGCAACCCCCTGTTCGACCCAGATGACCTGCGTCACCCTCAGTCAGCCGAGTTGGAACCCCCAGGGCATATCCCCAATATGTTGCACGACACATACGCACCCCCCTTTCTAAGGAAGGCCGCAATAAATTACGCACTGAATGCCCCAGGCCTTCCCTCCCAGACTCGGCCTGCAAGACCCCAGAGATTAACCCCCAGATCGCGCAATTTTTGAACAAGTCAGGCTGGAAACCAAAAAAGGGCCTGGATTATTCCCTAAAGGGATGCAAAGACAAAATTTTGGATACCCTGGGCCCTTTGTCGAAGCTGTATGAGCTTCTGGATGCCGCTAGAGCTGGCGACTCGGTCCTGGATGTGGATGTGGCCATAGGATGGGTCCAGCAGGCTATTTGTCTTCTGGGGAATGCGAATACCGCTATGTCAGCAGAAAGACTTAAGCGATTTTGCTGAAAATCAACCCCAAATTGGCTGCCATGACGGTGGCGGAACCAAGTTCATCCAGCGATGGGATGTTGTTTGGTGATACCTTCGTGAAGGACCTGGGGTCCTACGTTAAAACCTTTATGGCCATTGCTAAAGCCCAGGCCAATATGAAGCGCATGCTTGCGCCTTAGGTTTTCGGAGGGGCCGGGCATAGTGGGAGGCTCATTCCGAGCCAACAGAGTTCCTTTTTCCCCTTCTGGGGCTTACAGGATCCGAGAGCTCCTCCCTTCTTCCCAGCTAGAGGGAGGTCATGGGGTTCCAGATACCCCCGCAGTGCCACTTCAGGCAGACGTCCTTATGGTGAGTACCCTTTCTTCCCTTCCCCCTCAAGAGCGGGTGGCGGGCAGGTTGGCCTTATTCTGCCAGGGGTGGGCAGCTGCGACTTCAGATGCTTGGGTGTTACAGTCAATACAGGGTTATCACATTGAGTTTGTATCTCTGCCTGTTCAATTGTCTGTCCCCAGAGAACTGTCCCTTCCCTCGGAACAGGAGGAGATGATTTCCACAGAAATCATGGAGATGTTGACAAAAGGCGCAATAGAGGAGTTGCCGTTTGCCGCCCCAGGCTTTACGAGCAACCTCTTCCTGGTACCAAAGAAAGGGGGAGGTGTCCATCCAGTGATAAATCTACGACCCCTCAACGCATTCCTCCGGTACCAGCATTTTCAGATGGAGGGCATCCATTGCCTCAGAGACCTCCTCCGTGCATCAGATTGGCTGGCCAAGCTAGATCTGAAGGACGCATATTTCACGGTGCCCATCGCGGTGGAACACAAGGACTACCTCCACTTCACCTGGCACGGGAGACGGTGGCGTTTTACATGTCTACCGTTCGGTCTATCCTCAGCTCCTTGGTGCTTCACCAAGATCATGAGACCAGTGGTGACCTTCCTCCGCACGCGTGGCGTATGCCTGATTATTTACCTGGATGACATTCTAATCATGTCCCAGTCCAGAGACCAGCTGCAGGTACATGTGGATTGGACGGTCAACCTGCTTCAGAAGTTGGGGTTCATGACTAACTGGGACAAGTCAATCCTGACCCTGGCTCAGTCGGTAGAGTTCTTGGGGTTCAAAGTGGATTGCAGCCAACAATTCCTGTTTCTCCCAGAATCCAAGATAAAAGCCATTCAAAAGGAGCTTTAGAGAGCCCTTCGGCTATCGGAGTTGTCCATCAGGCAGTTGGCGAGGATTATCGGTCTCCTTGCGGCCTCCATTCTGGCGATTTTTCCAGGCCCGTTGCACTATCGGGCCCTCTAGCGCCTCAAAGGTTCACACCTCCGTTCAGGTCACTCGTACGACTCCAGAATACAGCTGGACATCGAATCCAGAGACGAGCTGGTGTGATGGTTGGCCCACATGGATGCTTGGAACGGACGCGCAATATTTGGGTCCATACCGGATGTGGTGATCGAGTCCGACGCCAGCTTACACAGTTGGGGGGCACGCTGTGGCAACATTTCCACCGGCGGCAGATGGTACGAGATGGAAGGAACCTTGCACATCAACTGCCTGGAACTCCTGGCGGGTGCCTTCGCGATTCGCAGCCTTACTCCGGGCCGAGCAGATTGCTGCGTTCTCCTCAAGATGGACAACGTGTCGGCGGTACGTTATTTAAACCACCTGGGGGGAACCAAATCCAAGATGTTGGCTCTATTGGCAAAGATTTCTGGCAGTTCTGTCTGTACAACAATGTCTCCGTGACAGCAGAACACATCCCAGGTCTGGAGCGGATTGGAACTCCAGACATTTGCGAGACTTTGGAGATTGGCACTTACACATTTCGGTGTTTCGGAGTCTAGACAGGTTATGGGGTCGGTTTGTGAATGACTTCTTTGCATCCCGTCTGAACACTCAGTTACCGGATTTTTACAGTTGGAGACCAGGCCCGGATGCGGTGGCGACAGACGCTTTCCTTCAGGAATGGCCGTCAGGTCGCCTGTATGCTTTCCCCCCATTCAACATGATCGCTCGCACAATCTCAAAACTGGTCCGTAACGATTGTTCTCTGACGTTGATCACCCCTCTGTGGAGGTCTCAACCGTGGTTCCCGCAACTGCTGGAGTTGTCGATAGATTGTCCACGGTTGATCCCGGGTTTCCAAGAACTCCTTCTAGATCCAGATGGGAACTCGCACGGACTGGTGTTACAAGACCAGCTGCCCCTGATGGTGTGGCTCCTTTCAGGGGACCTTGGGATGTCCCAAACTTTCCGCAATCGACTCTCCTACTCCTCGATAACGCCTGGGCTCCAGTATTCCATGCTGTGTTGGTCGGGTCAAAAGATTATGTCTCAAGCATTTTTTATGGAGTTGCCAGGCATACTCAAGAATACAATTCTTAGTTGGCTGAAAAAGTAATACGGTACGTGTACTAGTAGTGTCTGCAACATGCATAATACAATGTGGAAGAATGTTCATTTTCAGGACATTAATCCCACCTAATCAAGTGATGTGTGGTAGTGACCAGCTTGTTTAGCATGTTCTAGCAAATGGGAGTAATTAAAGGACCACTATAGTGGCAGGAAAACATACTAATTTTCCTGGCACTATAGTGCCCTGAGGGTGCCCCCACCCTCAGGGTCCCCCTCCTGCCGGGCTGGATGGAGAGGAAGGGGTTAAACTGACCTCTTTCTCCAGCGCCGGGCGGGGAGCTCTCCTTCTCCTCACCTCCTCTTCGGCTGAATGCGTATGCGCGGCAAGAGCTGCGCGCGCATTCAGCCAGTCTCATAGGAAAGCATTTACAATGCTTTCCTATGGACGCTGGCGTCTTCTCACTGTGAAAATCACAGTGAGAAGCACGCAAGCGCCTCTAGCGGCTGTCAAGAGATTGTTTTCATGCAGGCTGTGTCAGTCACAGCCATGGAAGATGTGGCTAGGGCTGCATAAAGAGAAACAAAAGTGATTTAAAAACTCCTAAATGGCAGATAATTGAGCCGTGAGACTGCAGAGGCATAATCTATATACTAAAACTGCTTCAGTAAGCTAAAGTTGTTTTGGTGACTATAGCATCCTTTTAAAGATGTGCAACAAATGTGGAGCCAGACTGTTAAAATTAGTTTTGTCTTATATCAGTTAGCATGTCTTATATCAGTATGTAACTGCAAGATGTAAACAGAGGAAAAACCCAGGTGTGTTGTGACACGAATGAAAAATAAAAGATCATCAATCAGAACACGGAACAAGAATGAGGTATTCCTGCAACTAAAGAGTTCAGAAGCTGTGCGTCTAAATCCACGTGAAGGTGCTATAGCCTTCTGAAGGACATAGAGAAAGAGCCTACTGTCCAAAAGCTATAGTTGTAGTGAAACTCTTGGTAGAGGAGTCAGAATCAGGAGAGTACCAGTTAAGTTAAGCAGTCAAATAACAGAATTAAGTCAAACCGAATAAGGGGAGTATGTGATGACATCTAGCAGGGACTCCAAAAATAAGATTAAACAACAAATCTATAAGAACAAAAAATCCAAAAAATACAGGAACAGGAGTTATGGCTGGGAATGCTGATGGAGCCAAATGGTCAGGATCACTTGCAGAGTGTCTGGATTGGTGTGTAGGCCTGTGGAGTCTGTGGTTACATTTAGTAGGTCCAATGCAGTTGGACACTTCAGTTCAAGCTTCCGTTGTCACGGACACAACTACTTGAAGTGTGGCTTGATTCTGAGTGGTGAATGGTTTTAAAATCATTATTTGTCTGTACTAGACTCAAAAAAATGAGAGAGAAAAAAATATCTCTTAAGTAAATATACCTACTGTTTCCATGGAGTTTTGACAAAGAAAACGGCATTACATTACAAAATAAAATTTTGACTCCCAGTAAGCAAACTCGAAATTTGCATGTCATAGATTTTATACTCTTTGTGGTCATCTTGAATTTCTAAGCCAGCTTAGTTGGAGGTATAAGGAGGCAAGTAGGCATGACTGTAGGAATTCTAGGTTGATGACACCTCTACCATCTCGCCTTTGGCCGATTTAAACACATATTTATATATAGAATTTAGGAAAATGTCCCTATCTCTTGCTGTAAGCCTTGCACAGAAATACATTTTACATCTATGGAATTATCACAATTTATCCATTCCAGAATAGGTTATTTGCACAAATCCCCCGATCTTAAGGATTACTGGCCATGTTTAGACTTCTTTTTGTAGGGAATACCATCAGCATTCTGAATACGTATACCAAAAGACATGGTGATTCACTTCTGGATAATTATTACAGTTGTTTGGTTACGACTTAGCAATGAAATTGTCTCCAGACTCCTAATTGTCAATCAATGTCACAAACGCACCCTACTCTAAGTGAACGCATGACTTGATTCTGGTGGTCAAAATCCACTATTTGTCTGCACTAGACCGCAAATAATGATTAAAATCCTCCTTAACATAATATAATACTGCCACGCCCAAGACAATTTATAAATGGGGTGCTTTGGTCCACCAAGCAAGTTAGATTAAAAACCCACAAAAAGAAGAAAGTCCTAATTACTCACTTAGATTTTAAAATTAACAATGTCTTCTGCTCAGAGGAGTAAGGTGGGGGGGAGGCTCTAGCAAGGAAAGATGGCGACTTACTCAAAATAAGATTTTGACCCCTAGTAAGCACACCAGACATTTGAACATAATTTAATATATACCTTTTGCATTCATATTAAGGTCCACCTCAGCCCAGAGGTGGCATAGATGGAGGGAAGGCATGCATGAATAATATGTGATCTCCATCTTGTGCTTCAGACCATCATAGTCCTCCTTAGGTAGTCTGGACAGGCCATACCAGTCCAGACTTAGTTAATACAGAGTGTGTGAAACACAGACATCGGCCCTCTTGTCCAAGTGTGTGGAGATAAAGGTGCAATTTTCTGAGCCATGCTGCGACACGCAAAGACTGCTGATATCTTAAACAAAAACCTCCTAATAGAAGCAGACAGTGGGTCTCCTTGAGGACTCGAAGTGGAAAGAATCATTTTGTGGTATCGCCCCATGAAGTAAGTAAAATATATAAAGATTGTAAGCAGTGGGCCATAAAGAGAAAAAATCCAGCAATCATAATCTTCAAATGCCAAGCCACACATCCCACAATATTGTATACATTTAGCTGGCTTAAAAGGTAGGGAAGTATATATATATATATATATATATATATATGTGTTTCAGAAATATTTAATAAAAACACATTAGCGTACTCATGTTTTAAACCAACATGTCCTTACAATAAATATTCTAGGTAACTTTTGTAGCAGTGATGGTACAAGTAGCCTTTAGGTGCAGTCTTTCCATTTTATCCAACCATTTTCAAAGACAATTAGAGAAAATGGAGACACTTACAGTTCCGAAACCATGGCTTCTTTGCTGCCACTATCATGCAACATTTGTTAAGTATGCATTACATGTATAACTCTGTCCAGATTGGATGGAAAACATTTTTAGTCGTTATGAAGCACAGCGTGTAGCTTTAAGTCTAGTTGAAATTTCTAGTTTAACAGATGAAGTTCAAATGGAGTCATTTTCAACAGTATGCTAATAAATTAATTCTAGTAAATTATATTTTACACAATTAGCATTTTTTTTCACTTTACACATATCTAATCATATAGATATATGTCAGTAAAATTATGAATGTTCTTTTTTTCCTTCATTTGTAAAGTGCTCTGAATAGGAGTGGTATATAAAAATAAATAGAGATAAATAAATGTTCAGTATTTATATTACATGACAGAGGCAATTATGATGTATGAAAACTGTGCTTACTTTTGTGTCTGCAAGGTCTCTTCTTTATTATTTCACATTAGTGAAATGATACAATACAAAGACTCAGTGAACAAGATATAGAACCTCCTACTTCTGATCTCTGAGACATAATCAAGAGCCCACTGTGCCCTCATTCTGCTCCTGGTTTGGGTTTGAATTGCAAATGTGAAAAAAGGTCACAACCTCCAATGAAGTCACAAATAGAAGATGAGGTCCTCTTGAATACAATTCTGTCCCTGGCACAATTCCTTATACTAATTTTATTGAGCACATAAAAGTTTGCCGTATGGCTTTGTGGACATTTTCCAAAATGTCATATCTCAAATTAAATATCTAATATTGTCGAATTGTAAAGATTGATTTCTATATATAGTTTTATTTTTTACACCTCACTAATACGTGCTTGTTACATATAGGTACTAGTAAACATAATATTAAAAATTATGGGAAGTTTAGGGTTGGGTTTGAGTTAGGGTTAGTTAGGCCAATCTACTAAAGAGTGAACAGTTATCTTTAGGATTCGTTTTAGTTAGAGTTTGCTAGTGTTAGCTAGGGGCAGCCCTACTAATCTGAAAATGTTAAAGGGACATTATAGTCTCTTGACCCACTACAGCCTAAAGGGACACTATAGTCACAAGATCCACTATAGCTTAAATTATATGAAAATTATTGTAAATATAAAAAAACAAAACCTGCTCATTTCATGAAATTTAGGATAAAGTGAAGAATACACTAAATAATTTTCAGAGACTGTTAAACAAATGAGTCTCTTATAGTAATACGGCACCTATGAATATAGACAAATAGACATACTTTATCCCTTAGACTTTGACTTGCATAAATAAGGGATTTACTTGTTCTTAATGTGCTTCAACATATACTATTGTTATAATATATTTGCAACAAGGCATATAGGAGGTAAGTTGCTTCCCATTTAGATTAAATTGACTGTATCTGAGTAAAAAAGTAAAGCATGAAATAAGATTGTTATAGGGAATTCTAGGAAGTAAAGTCAGAGCACGTTTTTCTTCTAATGAGATCATGAGGTTGGACTACTTGTTGTTTTATATATGGCATATTAGGATTTTAAATAGGTATATTTGCAAGTACCTTCTGCTTCAAGCGGTTTTTCACCTCTTTGATTCCCATTTTCGCATGATCTTTAGCCTGTAAAAGATGAAAATTAGATTAATTTATAACTTGTGTTGTATTTATAAATCAATAACATGCAAAATATCAGCCATTCTGCTGCCACATGAACCAGCAAGAGATTTTTCAGAGGAAGGTTCCTGTAGAAACAATATGATGTTAGCATCAGTCTGATAATATGTATTTAAAAAGTACCAAACACTACATTTCAGGCTAGAAATGCAGGGGGGAGTACTTTCTGCCAAGGGAGACTATATTGTATATACTATTAATTTCCTCAAATGGAGTGAACAAAGGAAAGACTAGATGGAAAAAAAGTGGAAAAAACAAATTGATACGAGAGAACACTTTGTGAAAATGGGTAAAGAACATTAACCATATTGACAACTGTAATAGAAAACTATAATAGCTTAACTCCCACAATTTTTCAAAGAGGGACACACTAATTTTAGGGGAAGTGGCTGTAACCTGACCATGTCTTTCTGCACGATGTAATAAACTTTTATATTGGAGCAATAATTCCTGGAACTCCTTGGTTAGGATATTATTGCTGTAGAGCAGGGATGTTCAACCCGTGGCCTGCATGCGGTCCTGAACCACTTGTAAGGCGGCCCAGTTGCTGTCCGGCTGCCAGGCATTGTGGGAGGCAGGGAACACATTACTTACTATGCTCTTTCTGCACAGCTTCCTTGCGCACCCTGCAGTAAACTGGCAGCTGGGATATGACATCATCCAGACATCGACATCACTACTGGGCATGCAAGGGACCTGAGCAGGAAGAGCACAGTGATCCCACACTGGCATCCTGGGAGAGGATCGACTCTAGCCCTTCCAGAGCAAGGTAGGGAGGCTGGGTGGACCTCTTAATTTCTAAATGTATGTGAATGAATGTGATTTTTGTGTGCGGATGCCAGTAATTATGTCTGTGACTAAGTTTGTTTATGTATGTGATTATGTGTGTGTGTGTAGCTATCTAAATATGTGTGCATAGGTCTGTGATTACATTTGTGTGTGGGTCTGATTGTATGTGTATATCTGTGATTGTGTGTATGCACTTGTGGGTCTGTGATTGTGTATGCATGTCTGTGATTTTGTATGTCTGAAAAAAATAGCACTGATTAAAATTAAAACTTTTTTTTTAAATAAATCCCATGTATGGTAGTGCGTTCTGTATAGGAAGGTCGCATAAAAGCCCATTAAAACAAGTGGTTTTCTTAGGATCGGAAAACATTCTGGTCTTCCTTTGGGCCATTGTTACTTTGGTTGATTTGCAGGACGTATTTGCCTTCATATTATAGTAAAAAAAAAATAAAAAAAATTGTTTTATAATTAAAAGTGCTATGCCTCTCTTTACACGTGTTATTTGTTTGTGGAGGCATATTTAGTTTGCTAAAGTATTGTAATTATCCAAATTAATCGCCTATTAGAGCTCACAATTTTACAATGATAAAATTCACAACTTTTATACTTGTAAAATCACATTAAGCCGTTTAACAGCTATTATATCAGTGATTTTGCCTAATTACACTACTTTAATATAGTTATGAAAAAGAGCTGGTCTGCATATATCAAACTGATATTTATTATGTTTGAGATTTTGTTGCTTGAATATGGTTTTACAATGTTCACGAAAGCTAACTCAGCATCCAATATTATAAGCTAACTCAGCATCCAATATTTTGAAATAACAAAAACCCCACAAATATTCCCTCACACTATTTGTTATTGGTATTATAAATTCTGTATTTAATACACCGATAACCACGCATATGTAATCAACCCTTCTAATTAGTGATTTGATGATTACATCAACACACAGTGCTGACAAAATCCAGCATACGGCCACGCTGGGTCTCTGAAGAAGGTTTGTGAGTGCATCAAAATGTGCTTTGGAGTGTCTATTGGGGGGATTTTAGTTTTTATTAAGCACAGTAAATGCTTAACAAACATATACCACTCCCATGCATTTGAAGTTAAGATACAGAATTATGGGTCAACTTAACGGATTGTTTTATTTCTGAAAACATTGCATAAAATATTAGTTTTGTCGATATAATGGTTGAGCAAACAATGGGTATCAATTAAGTATGGCTAACTACCTTCTAAATATAGATCCTTATAAACAAATGGGATATATAGCTGTGAACTTGAAGGGATAAAACTCTCTCACCTTTCACTGCATGTATGCTGTGTCTGAGTAAGAGGTGAATTTTTCACTTTCACAAAAGTGTCACAGATTTTCGTTGTGTGTTCTTAACTAAGTATTGAATAAAGTTGTTTATTTGTTTTAATAATGTAGACACGGCATTTTCCAATAAATTTCTTATTTTAAGTGTTTTATTATTATTATTTTTTATTATTGCACATAGCTATGCTATTGTTATAGAAAAAATGTTGCTTGTAGAATGACTTATCTAAGAGCCCTTAAAAATTATATATTTGCTAGGTTACAAAATCAAACACAAACATATGCAAAGTGTTGTCTTAGTGGGTTAAAGTTAGGGGGAAGTAGAAAAGCATGTTCTGGGCTGATGAAACATTCTTCACCCCCTGTCAGTCCAATTACTGAGTCAGCAATGCTAGAGTTCTACAAGTCTGAATGTATGGTGCAAATTTTAAAACAATACTAAGAATGATGATCTTGCTTTTTTTCATGGTCTCTGCTAATCCATTTGGTTCCAGTTGAGGCATATTTCAATTTGATAGAGTACTTGACATTCTAGATAATTGAGAAGGTCATTGACTGCTTCAGCATTTTAATTCCATTAAGGAATGGTTTGTCAAGGTTGGTGTGGAGAAGTTTGATTGCACAAAACATTATCACAACCCCATCAAACATCTTTGAGAGGAATATGGAAAATTGAATATGGAAAGCAAGTCAGGCCTAATTGCCCCAAATTACCACAAAATATGCACTATTTCACCAATTACCACATGACTAAATGGAAGAAAATTCCAACAACAATCTTCTAAAAATGTTCACAAACACCCTTAAAGAAGGATGGTAAATAAGAAAAAGCAGACCAAGTGAAATATCAACATCCACTTGTTTGCAATTAACTGTCCAATGTTAGCTGTGCAAATACTCATGCAGTATATGATATTAATTATATGATTATGCTATGTGATGTACAGACTTTCTTCCAAAGTGATTTAATTTAAACCTGCCATGGCAGGCTGTATATATACAAATAACTAGTATGCAGTTTCAAATTCAGTTAGACTATAGTTAGTTATTTGTGGCGTATATCTGAAGTGACAGTGCATGATGGAAAATGTTGCATTGTTGAATATAATGAGGACATTAGTGTTACTACAAAAATAAGCTAAGAGTGGTATGTGGCTGGCTGAAAAAGGTTGACTTCTGCTGCACTACAGCAAGCTAATTAATTAGAGGTAGTGGTAGTCATTGATTCAAAAGTTTGGTCACAATATGCTAACGGTGTAGCAAGTATTTAATAAGGATACTGAAAGCAATCCATGAATCATCATAATCATCACAACCGCTTTACTAACCCAAAATTATGATCAACTACTTACAAACTTGTACACATTCTTCATGGCTGGGTTGGCTCTGGTCTTCATGGTATTAATGATGGCACCACTTCCTTTCTATATCAAACAGATCAGGAGAAAAACTCAAGCTAAAATGTCATATAAGTGAAATACTATGTCAAATTGCATATGGCTATTGAAATATAAAATAATAATATAAGTCTATATTGTGTAATGAGTGTTTTATTTTTTTTTTTTAAATATATTGTGAGGTCACTTTTATACAATCAAAACCAATGACCACTACAAGCATTAAAATATTAATGGTCACTGGTCAATGCTTACCAAAAATATGCCAAGCATTTAGCCATAGCTATTGTAACACAAACCCCAAACAGAAACCCACTACAAAGTACTATACTCAACATGAACTGAAAAGCACATCTTACTTTCAATTTTTCTGATATTTATTTTTAAAGTATAAAGTTCATTTTTAGTGTTTTTTTAATTTCTTCCTCTTTATTGGAATTTTAATTATAAAACATATTAGACAAAACAATACATTAACACAATTATTTACCATAAATAAAATTGGTCACTGAATGCTTAATATTATTTTGTTTAGTTATTTTTAACAAAAGACTAAACATGTGGTCAGTCTATATTTACAATTATATTAGTACATGTAAACAAAACATGAGACAAAAATCTAAATATAAAACATAACTAGACATGAATAGACATGGCTACAATACAAATATCATGCTGTCGTTCGAGGGGATGTGGGAGGAGAGGGGGAGGTGGAGTTGTGCCTTTTAGGAAATATTTTATTAATCTTTTTAGGAACTAAATGCCATCTGTTTAAAATCTTGTAATGTAACTCATTTAAATTCAGACAGTGAAGATTTTTTTATTTAAAAACAAGATTGATCTACACTATTCTTTATGGGAGATTTGCAGGCCCAAATCATTAATCCATTTTACTATTGCTTTTGGGAAATATTTATTTTCCATTTTATAGCAAAAAATTGGTTTTTCGAAATAAATTTTTTAGTATCCGTTAAATTAACGATTTGCTCAAAATGTTTTAAATTATCTTCATAAAATAGTTCTTGAAAATAAGTATTTTCATTACATATGATCATACTTTCATATAGTCAAAAAAATCTGTTTGTGAAACCCGCACTCATTTGTAAATCACTAACATTTCAGAATTTTCCTGATATAGGTATATCTTCAATGGTTTTGATAACTTTTTCAGACCATGAAAGTAAATTATTATCAGGTAATAAATCGTTTAGTAGTTCAATTTTGAAAGAAGGAAACATATTTTCTTCCATATCTAATTTTCATTTTATTTAAAATCAATTTTTCAGTATATAATTTAAGGCAAAGATTTCCACCCCAAAATTTAACTTTCAATTTTCTTGTGTTAATAACCAGAAAATTGAAGAGATATTTTTAAAAGGACCAATTCTCTTGGCTTCAAGTTTATACCAGTTTTTCCTCTTGGGATGAATCCTGAAAGATGCATATAGCATAAGTTAAATAGTAGCCTGGACCAACCTTGTCAGGGATGGAATCCCTAAACCTCCATCTTCTATTTTCTTGGACAATAATTTAGTGCTAATTCTAGGTCTTTTTTTTGCCCATATAAATTTAGTGAAAGAAGACTGTAGTAGATTGATGCAGCTTTGGGGTATATTACTTAGAATTAAGCTCAAAATGTATGTTAATTTGGGTAAGACGTATGATTTTATGGTGCTAATCTTGCCCCAGCATGATATTTCTTTTTTTGTCCACATATGTAGCTTAATATCAGGGGGAGCAAGTTGATCTCCATCCATTTTTGTGGGTTTGCTGAAATTTTTAATCCTAAATATGAAAAGTGCTCTTTTGCCCAAAGAAATCAAACTTTTCCGTAATCTCAGTTTTCATCTGAGATGTTAAGAAGAAAGGAAGCACCATTGTTTTGGAGGTATTTAACGTGTAATTCGAGAATCGACTATATCTTTCTATCACCTCCATTAGTTAATTAATTGAGTTTACTGGATCTTCCAGCACAATAAGTACATCGTAAGCATACAACTTTATTTTAATTTCCACTTGGTCCTTGGTTATTTTGTTATTATTGCTTATCTTAAGTGCCAGTATCTCAATAGTCAGGACATAAAGAAGAGGAGAGAGCAGACAGCCTTGTCTATTGCCATTATTCAATTTGAATGGGTTGGAGGAAATACCCTGGCCTATTACTTTCCCTGTAGGGTTTGAATATAGAGCCATGATTGCTTGATGGAACCTACCCATAAAACCAAAAGTGTTTAGGGTATTTGAAAGGAAATCCCAGCTGACCCTGTCGAATGCTTTCTCCACATCCAGTGACAGGGCCAGCATCGGGACCCTTCTGCACCTGGCAATCTTGAAAATATTAGACAATGTTTGTATGTGGCTAGTTGATGATCATCCTGGAATGAATCCCACCTGATCTATATCTATTAGGTTGCTTATAACAGATTTGAGCCTATTTGCCATAATGCAAGCATATAGTTTTAGGTCATCATTTATTAACTTTATTTTTAGAGTATAAAGTTCATTTTTTAGTGTTTTTTTTTTTATATAGTTCTCAATTACTTTTGATCTTTATTAATTTTACTCATGTTTAAATGCATTTTAACCTTTTTTAATGTCTAATTTTTATTGCAGTTTTCAACATGGTACACAGACTACAGTGCATTAAGGGAATGTTTTGAAGTATAGTATATAGGTACTGAACAATGTATAAAATAGAATAGACTGGTATGCCTAATGCAACACACAGGTACGAGGGAATCAGACTTAGGTGAGTTGCTCAAAACTGGATAAATACAGGAATTCACCAAACACCTGTCTTAAGAAGTTTTGTAGTAGGAGAAAATAAAATATAACAACCTTAGTTGGTATATATAGTCCAGGAGCTGATCCACCTAAAATGGCTTTACAAATAAACTCCAATGTTGTCTGAAAGGAGCTAGAAGAAATAAATGTAATAATAATATATGCAAATCTCAAGCAGGATACGGTGGCAGAAGCTGATCCGGCAGTAGGACCTTGGACACACTGAAGGAAGCTCTCACGAGTCGGGGACTGATCGGGCTGCAGCGTGCAGTTCTCAGAGTGAGGTCTGAGACGCACGACAACCTCACTGTAAGCCGACAGCCAGTAAGAACTATTGGTGACACATAGTATCTACATCCATCCTGGCCGTCCCCAGATACAATTTACTAACAAGGTCTACAATTGTGCTGGTAACATTCTTACCTTTCGTTCCTGACTTATATTTTTATATTTTATCAGTTATTATTATTACTTTTTATCATTCATTTATTTAATAAATTCGATCTATTCATTTTAACCCTCTTTTTTCCTTTCACGTGGTTACTTTTAAGCGATATCAGTATTGCATTATAGGAGCAGTTTTCTATACTGTACTCCTATTTTAAGGTTTATATCTTTTCTCAAAAGGTACAGCATTTTTGGGTGAATGCCCTATTCTGTCTATTCTATAATAGACTTAAAGGCACAGACACCACACATAACATTATTGTACGTAATATTTTATGTGATCTAATTCATCTTTTATCTCCAAAGAGAACAGTCTCATATATTGTTTCTCAAATACTTTGGAGTTGGTACATGTAAAGTATAGCATCTGGTGCTTACTCCATTTACTCTGCCTATAGCAGATTTAAAGGTGTATACACCATATATTATTATTACATTTATTTCTTCTAGCTCCTTTCAGACAACATTGGAGTTTATTTGTAAAGCCATTTTAGGTGGATCAGCTCCTGGACTATATATACCAACTAAGGTTGTTATATTTTATTTTCTCCTACTACTGAACAATGTATATTGGTCAGTACTTATGGACAATCTATACCTACATTTTGGCATTGTCACCATAAAACAACTGAAAGAGTGGACGTGGATGCAAGAGACTGGAGAAAAGGACAGGGAGGAAAGGGGATGGGGGTCCCTGGTTCTTACTCGCCACGGTCACATGATGTTTTGTAATATTCATCCCAACTCAAGCAAACCATAGTAAATTTTGGTAGTATGTCTACATTTTTATGGGCCATTTCTTTGCACAGTCTCATGTTTTGAAATGTTTGCGTCAGGAGGGCGATAGTAGGCACCTCTCTGAATTTCCAATTTTTTGCAATTAAATTTTTAACTGCAATTAGGATGTGCTAGTTATGTGGCACATAGACTGTCTCTGGGAGCATGTCTAGAAGATAGAGAAGTGGCTCGAAAAGCAGGAGAATCTTAGTGGATAAGAGACTGGATCCCTGATCAGCATTTGTGTAGCTTTTGACACTTTCAAGATATGGGAATCATAGAACCTTTTTCCAATTTGTAATGCCAGCAGATTCTGTGAAAATGTCTCTATTAGGCAGCGGAGAGTGGGAGTTTATGTCCTGGGAGGGGAGAATGCGGTTGTTGTGAGGCAACCTGCACCTGGTTCTGATTTTTGCATTTGTCCATGCTTTCAAGTCTAAATTCAGTGTGAAAAGTTGCAGGGTTGTGAGTGGGATATAAAGTAGTATTAATTTAAACATCCAAGTCCTCTATGAGAGAAATGTTAAATGTGTATTAGCGAGGGCCTTTGGCAATGGTTGGCTAAGGTGCTGAGGCATCTGCAGTACTTTATTTATTGAGTGGGGTGTTACGGATGCTTGTTCAAACTTGCACCATAATGGTAGGTCGTTGGAATTTAACAGAACTGATGATTAAGCAAGGGGTTTTGCCACGTAGTAGCAACAATATCTGGTACAACTAATCTGCTAATTCCGTTAATGGAATATATTGTAAAGGATGCAGTCATCGTGTGAGGATATGTAGAGCTATGTTAAACTGGCTAGAGGCGTGCTACTGCTAGCTTGAGGAACATAGCATTAGCATGAAGTCTAGTGATAAGGCTGTGAGACCCGGGGAGTACGCAAGAAAGTGGGAAAGAGAGGGAGTGTGAAGATGTAGAAGACAAAGAACACATGAACATGAACAGAAAACCAAGCAAATTATATACAATGCTGAGGAATGCAACTACACATAACTTGTGAATGCTGAATTCAATGAGAGAATTTAAGAATATTGGGACTGAGTTGTATTCACAGATGTAGATAAGTCAGATAAGACATAAAAGTCTATAAATCATGCAGAACTCTATTATTATTATTATGATATTTAAAGAGCACTGTCAAATTCCGCAGCGCTTTACAATGGGTGGACGAACAGACATGTAGTAGTAACCAGACAAGTTGGACACACAGGAACAGAGGGGTTGAGGGCCCTGCTCAATGAGCTTACATGCTAGAGGGAGTGGGGTAAAATGACACAAAAAGGTAAGGATAGTATTAGACTAATGGCAGTTGCAGAAGAGGAATCAGTCAGGAGCTATTAACAGTTTAATTGATACGCTTTTATGAAGAAGTGGGTTTTTAACGATTTTTGAAGGAGTGGAGACTGGGTGAGCATCTAACGGAGGAGGGAAGCGAGTTCCACAGGAACGGTGCAGCCCTCGAGAAATCTTGAAGGCGAGCATCAGAGGTGGGAGTACGGACAGAAGATAGACGTAAGTCTTCAGCAGATCGTAAGGGCCTAGACGGGACATACTTGTGTATAAGGGAGGATAGATAGGTGGGAGCAGCATTATGTAGAGATTTGAAAGCAAGAACCAGAATTTTTAATTGAGCTCTATATTTTATAGGAAGCCAATGTAGGGATTGACAGAAGGGTGAGGCATGGGAGGTGCGGGCAGACAGGAAGATGAGCCTTGCCGCCGCATTCATTATGGACTGTAACGGCGCTAGTTGGGGGCACGTAAGACCACTGAGAAGCAGATTACAGTAGTCAAGGCGAGAAAGGACAGTGGAATGGACCAACACCTTAGTCGCATCTGGCGTTAAGTAGGGGCGGATGCGCGCAATGTTTTTGAGATGGAAATGACAGGATTTGGCGATATATTGAACATGAGGCTGGAGTCAAAGAGAACACCTAGGCAGCGAGCCTGCGTGGTGGAGATGATGGTAGCACCGTTGACTTGGAGGGAGACAGACACAGGAGTAACAACACTTGAGGGAGGAAAGACCAGAATTTCAGTTTTGGTCAAGTTTAAGGAAGTGGGCAGCCATCCAGTTAGAAACAGCAGAGAGGCAGTCAGACACACTAGTCAAGAGGGACGGGGAGAGCTCAGGAGAGGACAGGTAGATTTGCGTGTCATCTGCATAGAAATGATATTGGAAGCCAAAGGAGCTAATGAGTTTACCAAGGAAGGCAGTATAGATGGAGAATAGTAGGGGACAAGGACTAAACCTTGGGGGACACCAACAGAGAGGAGTTGGGGAGAAGAAGCAGAGCCAGAGAAAGAAACACTGAAAGAGCGCTGGGAGAGGTAGGAGGAGCACAAGGAGAGAGCAGTATCTTGTAGACCGATATTGCGGAGGATGAGAAGAAGCTGTTGATGATCAACAGTGTCAAAAGCCGCAGACAGGTCAAGGAGAATTAGGATAGAGTAGCGACCATGAGATTTTGCAGCGAGTAGATCATTGGATACTTTGGTCAGTGCCGTTTCCACAGAGTGCTTAGCGCGGAAACCAGATTGAAGCGGCTCTAGCAGAGAGTTGGACTCGAGGAAGTCTGTCAATCTCGCATACACAATTTTTTCAAGGATCTTGGATGCAAAAGGCAGTAGCGAGATAGGACGATAGTTGGATGGGGAGTTAGGGTCAAGATTGGGCTTCTTTATAATTGGGGTTACAGTTGCATGTTTGAAGGGCAATGGGAATATACCAGAGGAGATAGAGAGATTGAGAATTTTAGTGAGAGGTGGAGAAAGAGAAGAAGACAGAGTACGGATGAGATGCGAGGGAATTGGATCTAGGAAGCAGGTGGTGGGGCGGGAGGACTGCAGCAGAGCAGAAACTTCTTCCAATGTAGCAGGAGCGAATGAACATAGAACAGCAGAGGGAGTGAAGTTAGGGCAAGTATTGTAAGGGGAAGAAGAAAGATGAGATATCTCTTCTCTGATTGCAGAGATCTTGTCAGTGAAGTGAGTTGCAAAGTCTGAGGCGGTCAAGTTAGTAGGTGAAGGAGGAACAGCAGGGCGAGGAAGAGAGTTAAATGTGTGAAATAGTCGTTTGGGTTCGCGGGAGAGTGTGGTTATGAGGGTATTGAAGTAATTAACTTTTGCAGAGGAAAGAGCCAAGCTGTATGAGCTCAGCATAAATTTATAGTGGAGAAAGTCAGATGCACAGTGAGACTTTCTCCAACAGCGTTCAGCAGTTCTGGAGCATTTTTGGAGATATCGAGTGAGCTTGGTGTGCCAGGGTTGTTGTTGGGGGGGCCTGCGGCGTTTAAATGTACAAGGTGCCATGATGTCTAGTTGAGAGGAGAGGGTGGAATTGTAGAAGGAGGTTGCAGAACTAGGACAGGTGAGGTTTGAGATAGGTAAAAGGAGAGTTTGGAGATTAGTGGAGAAATGCTCTAGGTCAAGACATTGGAGGTTTCTGTGAGAGTGATGTTCAGACGGTGGTGTTAATTGGGTCTTAGGTATGCCAATGTCAAAAGTCAGCAGATGGTGGTCAGATAGAGGAAAGGGAATATTGGAGAGATTACAGGCAGTACAGAGGTTGGTGAAGGCAAGATCAAGAGTGTTTCCTGCTGTATGGGTTGTCATATGACTATGGTCATATGATAGCATATGAACATTGGACATTTGTAACAGTAAAGATGATAGCATCACAATTGAACAATAGCATTTGTTACAACATTTACAGATAGAGAGTAATATATAGTTTTTTTATTTTCTTTGACATGATATATAAAACAAACAAAATGTGTAGTTTACTCTAAATTGCAGAGATACCAATATTTGGGAGCTTGAGTCCTACCAGTGGCAGAACTATTTGCATAATAGATTGGCTGCATCTAGGGGACACACAGTGTTCTCGCGGGAAATTATACTCATGGGGCGGAAGCTAGCTGGAGCAATGCAGAAAGTAACTAAAAAACAATCTATAACATTAACTCTTTCCATGACACCTTTAAAAATAGGTGTGAGCTCTCAGCATGCTCATCTGCTCTCCATGCAGGTCAGGACATCCCCACCGCCCTCCCACCCCCCCATTTAGATGACATTTTACTTTATTTTTCATAATTTTTATATAGGTTTTGGAGATTGTAAGTTTGCCAATCTTGCTTGATTTCTTCATAACAGTTTATATATAATATTAAATACATAGGCAGAATACAAAACACAAAAGTTAACGTATATTATGCAGCTGCTGAATCCAGATTTTTTTTTTTTTAATATTAATTACACGAAAGTAACCATACTGTCGTAAAACGATAATCCAACTTTAAATATAATTTTAAAAAAGCATCTTACCTTTACTGTTGAGAGCCACTGATGATACAATTTATCGCTGCCTGTGTGACAAAATTTTACAATGCCAATCATTGTAAAAACAGAAAAGTACAACATGATACAGAAAATTAGAAAAAAACAAACACATTTTTCGAAGAGCAGTATTAAAATGTATTCAGTAACATTTGTGGCAAATCTAATTGTAACATAAATCATAAAGCATTTTCAAAAGAGTTTTATCCAAAAAAAAAAAAAAAAGATCAAATTGCATTTGCATCTGTTATGTTGTGGGAAAGAAGGGACATCTTTCCAGGTGTTGTGATAATGTGGGTATTATACATATAGAATCAAAGTTGCTCTCATTCAATTTAATTAAATCTAACGTGCCTCATAGGATAATTGCAACATGAAAACCCTTCCATAGTATCTCATAGAAGTTTTGTTTCTGTGTCCTGGACATCATTATAGTTTTCACTGTCAAACTGTCTTGTCTTTTGTGAAAAAATCTATAATACCTGTACTAACACAGATCCTGGCAATTCATGCTTGTCTTACACAATAATTCTATCTCCAGACACCCTTTATTGTGAAACGGATTAGCTAAAATGATATCTAGCACTACAAAAAATCACGAAATTGTGCAAATTAGATGTATAATATTACAATGCTTGTATTTATATCTTCTAGAAGAGTGCACTACTACAATTTAAACAGAACAATAAATAAAAGGAGATAGCACATATTCATAACTCACCCCACACGTCAAACATACGCGTTTTTAAAATCAGCACAAGCTGGATATCAAACCTTGATGGATATTACCACAATTAAACACCACTTTGAATGTATCTCTAAGCTTAAAAACACTATAGACACCCAGTGTCTTTGTCTCAAAAATGAGATCTGGGTGTTGAAAACATTGCATTCTGCAAGACAGCCATTAAAGGTGCTTCCGTAAAGCAGCAGAGTAAAACTCTGCTATTTTAATCAGAGAGTCTTAGGAGACTAATTGGTGTAGTGCAGCATTATGCCATGCATAGGCACTGGAGTCCCAGTGCTTTCCTATGGACAACATTGATGATCTTAGCCAAAGTGGCAGATCTTGAGTGGGGAGAGTGGCTCGGCAAGGGAGAAAAGGTGAAAAAAACTATTTTTTTAACTCTGTCAGGGCTGGCCCTGTCACTTAAACTGTGACTAGGCCACTATATTCTTAGGAATACATATTTGCATTCCTAACGCTATTGTGTTACTTTAAAGAGCTGTCAACAAATGTCCACTTCTAGTCATTGAAAGTTTATTACATTTAATGATATTTTAAGGTCAACTGACACCCAAAACTTACTTTTGGCCAAAAAGTGTATTGAAAGGAACTTTTTATTTTTATTTTTGGGGGGTGAATTTCCATACTTGTGGGATTCCTATTTGTTCACAGCCATGTTTAGCCACCTTTGGTTGGATGGTCACCTTCCATCAATTGTATATTCTCTAAGGTTTTTCCTGCCTTACGGACCACAAAGGGCAGTGACATCATAACTTAAGGCAATTAACTAATGTTTTGCACAC
The DNA here is from genome assembly GCA_933207985.1 of Pelobates cultripes. Lineage (NCBI taxonomy): Eukaryota > Metazoa > Chordata > Amphibia > Anura > Pelobatidae > Pelobates > Pelobates cultripes. Next base: position 100,349,538 of record OW240920.1, on the reverse strand, counting down.
ACCTGCCTCACTGTCCTCCCAGTTAGGCCACCCTGCCCCTCAGAGAGCAGAAGGCATCTCCTTCACTGTCCCCCAGTTAGATCGCACACACACGCAGAGAGTATCTTCCACACATCTCCCTCACTGTCTCCCCCCCAGGTTAAGACTGTACTCATGAAGAGCACAGAGCAATCACAGCAGCAGTTAGGTTGAGCAGCAGTTGATTTGTTAACAGTAAATTCTTACCGAATATCACTGCTCAGGGAGGTAAAACAAAAGTGAAGAAAACAAGTATACATACATTTAAAAAACAAACAAAAAACAAAACAAAACAGTATTTCAATAAATGTAATAAACTTTCAAAAAATGAGAACTGAAAACCTGATAACAGCTGTCCTTTAAATGTTTCCTCCTTGCTTGTACACAAAGTATCAAAGTACCTGCTCCAATTAACCATTCATGACCTGCACATTGTCTGACTGGGCATCAATTGTGACACAGAACGCTGCCATCCTATTGCCTCTTATAGTTCTGATGTCAATTCAAGAGACTAACTTATAGAGTCATTTGTGTGTCATGCTACTCACAAATTCTGAAGACACAAGCATGAAGTTGTCTCTTGCTATTTAAGTGCGTTCCCTGATATCAGCTGTGCCCAATCATAGTTTCTGTTGCCCAAGAATGGTATTTGACCATAAGGTTGTTTCTGGCTGCCCTATCTACACTATCTGTATTCCTGACTTCGACACTCTTATTCAGATTTTTTGCTTCTCTGGAAACCTAAACTTGGCCTGTCCTGACTTTGATCCACCTGCACCTGCATTAAAGGGATACACCAAAACAAATTTAGCTTATAGGAACACTATAGTGTTAGGAATATAAAATTGTAATCCTAACACTATAGTGTGCCTATGCCTTTATGGTACCTCTCCCTCCCCCCAAAATCTAGAAATGGTTAAAACACATTTTTTTTCCCACTTATGTGATTTGAGCTCTGAAATCCAACGGCACTGGTTTGGGTTAGAATTGGGAATCTAATGTGCATGCACGATGAGGCCTTTATTAAATCAATCCTTTCTTAGGGAGTATTTCAAGACACTGGATGTCCTCATGTGAAGCTTGAGGACATCCAACATTGTTTCATGGAGTTCAACTCTGTGTAAATGCAGGAGCCACCTTTAGTGTTTCTTTTTATGCAACCCTAGCCACACCTCCCCTGGCTGTGTCTCACACAGCCTCCAGGAAAAAACAAAACATTAAGATGTTAACTTCCTTTAGATGGTTTTATCTCCTGCTCTGTAAAATGAACTTAAATCACACACAGGAGGCTAATGCAGACTCTACCAAAGCAGGAGGTAAGACATTCTAAATTAAACAGAATGTGCAATATAGGAACCTAGAATTCCTAGGTTCCTTTACAGGAAGTGTTTAGGAAGGCTGTGCAAGTAACCGTGCATGTAGGTGTGACTAGGGCTATATATAAAAAAAGTGTTTTAACTCCTAAACTGTAGGGCATGGGCCATGATCAATACACTAAAACAACTTTATGAGGCTAAAGTTGTTATGGTGCTTATAGTATCCCTTTAAGCTCAGCCACCTCTAAGGACCGGTAATACGCTTTGTCCTTTCTTCCTCTTATAATCTCATGTTTGATGTGCTAAGTATGTGTCATTCTGACACATAGAAATGCTAAATTATCTCAATGTGCACTTGTAAAAGTTTGATTTATATGATCAATTTTTACTTCTATTACTGTCTTGACTAAGATACTGGATGAAAAATGTAATTTTGCAGGTCGAGGAAACCAAATGAACAATTATTATACAACACCTACTTAGCACTGTGTGGACATCACCGTAAACAAACAGAAAAATAGGAGGGCACTTTTACTATTAGTAAATTTGAAGAACATTACATGGAATCCTTACCTGCATATTCACCCATGTTGATCTCCTCCTCAAACACATCACTGAAACCATTCCCTGTGTTTAATAAGTCAAGTCGTCCATCTATGAACTAACAGAAAGACAAATGTTGTCTCTTAACATGCCAAATTTAACATCAACCTGCACCACTTTTTAAAAAATTACTTTAAAAGATATTACCTGTTTAAAAAGTTGTAGTTGGATTGCATTCTGTAAGAATGGCCTCATGCTACTAGAACGATGGGACACAAAAGTTTCCTCACAAAATGTGATGGGTTCTTCCTGTTAAAGAAGGCAGACATTATGAAGATTACAAAAACAATACTTTCCATTACAAATTTATCAACAACTCACACAGTGAATTTTACACCCCTCCCTTCCATATAGCTATGACAGATAATGGATAATACTTTGTTCTTTGTCAACAGGTCACCTGGAATCTGTTTGTATTGTCTCCGTATAGATATGAGGTATGTGGCCATCGGATACACAATTGGTATGCAAAAAATAAGTCACTGTAATCCTATTGCTATTTTAGTGATTAAAAATGGACTAACCCAATATCTCCAAAGCATGTATTCTGCAAAGATGCACACATCTGAGTTTTATCCATGAACTCCCCATAATTATTTCACAAGAATTCTCACACAAAGGATAAATGTCAGACTGCAATGGAACAGTAACATCAGTGATATTACTTCATGGTCTTTCATGGTTTTTTTTTTGTATGCTAATTTACTTTCTGGATAACAAACTGCCAACATTCAGTTTGTGCTGCACATATAAATGTTTTATGAATGCCATTTCGTCTTATTCTGTGATATAGTTTGTGCTTGGGGAGTCATTGGTATTGACAAAACTGAAATGAAAATGTCTGCATATATTGTAATAATTTACAACCAGAGTTGCATTTCCTGTGAAGGATACAGAAAAAGGCCAAATTTCAAACGATCGCAAGAAGTCGTGCAAACGTCATTTTCAAACTACATCTCATGCTCAAATGAATAGTTTGGTAGATTTTAAAATCAACTTTTTTTTTTATTATTATTTTTTTTTATTATTTCACTCAGACATCAGCAACTTGAAGGATGAGCCACTGCATAATGCTAGAGGTAATTTAGAAGATTTCACTTTAAAGGAACATTATAGTGTTAGGAATACAAAAGTGTATTCCAAACACTACCGTGTCCATCTGCCAAATAAAGGGTTAAACATTTTTTTTCTGATGTCAGTCCAAAGGACATCCTCCATGCACGTAACACTTAATGCCAACTACTACTGCTAGTCACCTATCAAGACATGTTCTTAAAAAAAAATAATCATAATACCTACAATTCTCCACATTACCTTTACATCATAGCTATAAGTGACTCAGCAACACAATTCAAATGCACGCACGCAAATGCAGACTTACATAGTTACATAGCTGAAAAGAGACTTGCGTCCATCAAGTTCAGCCTTCCTGTTGATCCAAAAGAAGTAAAAAAAAACCTAGTTTGAAGCACTTCCGATTTTGCAACAAACTAGGAAATAAATTCCTTGTTGACCCCAGAATGGCAGTCAGACTTATCCTTGGATCAAGCAGCTATTACCCTACATTGAAACATTATATCCTTGAATATTCTGTTTTTGCAAGTATGCATCTAGTTGCTGTTTGAACATCTGTATGGACTCTGATAAAACCACTTCTTCAGTCAGAGAATTCCACATCCTTATTGTTCTTACATTAAAAAAACCCTTTCCTTTGCCTTAGTCGAAATCTTCTTTCTTCCAGTCTAAATGCATGACCTTGTGTCCTATGTAAAGTCCGGTTTGTGAATAGATTTCCACACAATGGTTTGTATTGGCCCAGAATATATTTGTATAATGTTATCATAACCCTTCTCAGGTGACGTTTTTCTAAACTAAAGAGGTTTAAATGTGTTAACCTTTCTTCATAGCTGATATGTTCCATTCCTTTTATTAATTTTTTAGCCTGCCTCTAGTGCCATAATATCCTTCTTTAAAACAGGTGCCCAAAATTGGACAGCATATTCCATATATGGTCTTACCAGTGATTTATAAAGAGGCAAAATGATATTCTCATCCCGAGAATAAATGCCCTTTTTCATGCATGACAATACCTTACTGGCCTTAGCCACTGCTGATTTGACATTGCACAATGTTGCACAGTTTGTTGTCTATAACAATTCCCATGTCCTTTTCGTGTGTTGTTATCCCTAATTCGCTTCCATTAAGGGTATATATTGCTTGTGCATTCTTTACGTCGAAGTGCATACCGTTGCATTTTTCAACATTAAATTTCATCTGCCATTTGAGTGCCCAGTCCCCCAGTCTATCTAAATCCCTCTGCAGCAAAGTAATATCTTGCTCACATTGTATTATTTTACAGAGTTGTGTGTCATCTGCAAACACTGAAACATGACTTTCGATGCTTTTTTCAAGATCATTTGTAAACATGTGAAATAGAACGGGTCCCAGAACAGAACCCTAAGGGACACTACTTGCCACCTCTGTCCAGCTTGAAAATCTACCATTAATGACAACTATTTGTACTCTATTTTTAAGCCAATGTTCTACCCAAGAACAAGCATTTTCATCAAGACTGATTTCCTTGAGTTTGAACACATATCTATTGCGTGGAACTGTATCAAATGCCTTGGCAAAATCCACATAGATCACATCCACTGCAATACCCTGGTCTATACTTCTACTTACTTCTTCGTAGAACGCAACCAAGTTCGTTTGGCATGACCTGTGCTTCATAAAACCATGCTGATTTTTACTTATATCACTGTCTGCGAGAGGGCAGCATATTCAAGTCCTTTTGGGAGAATGTGAATCATAATTTAGACACTCACAACACACCCTGTCGCAGCAGCAGAGGGGCGTAATGCAATACTTCAGTGTGGATCCAGTCTTGTGCACCATCTTTTGCATCTATTCTTAACCAAACTCAAAAATTGATTGGTTGAACACTTTGGCCAAAAAACTAATTCTAGGTAATAAATTATTCCAAACATGGAAATTTTACATTCCTGTTTTGGACAATTCCTTCCAATCCAAAATTAGAGCAACCATGGATAGCACAGCATGGTTCTGGTGGCGGTGGTTCGTGACCCTTTATGAGACATATCTTAAGTCAAGAGCTATCTCTTCATACCCATTTGGCTATGACGTAAGTTACATGGACAGAGGCGCTCTGTGTTGCTGACAAGTTGTTATTGTTGATCTGTGGTTAGCCCTTGGGTTTACAAGCCTGCATGTTTTCTCTTTTAACAGACAAGTCTTTACTTTACCTTACTTTTTACAAGAGGCAATAAAGGCCTCTGGTATTTCTGAAGTCAGTGTTCCTTAGCAGGGGAAAGAGGGGAGAATACATATAGGGACACCAATAGGATGAGACAGGGGCTAAACGTTTGAACAAGTACAATTTTGTTTCCTTTCTTTTTTCCTCTATACTTGGGTGTGCATTTTTGGCATCTTCAAATTTTGTATAATCCTGTATACCACAACTTTACCTAACTTATCCATATTTATTATCTGGTCTCAGTGTATCTGTTGCTATCTGGCATTCTGAATGAAAAACACATTTTCAGGGGGGAGGGTGGGCACCTTTCACCCTGTTTACATCTTAATATCACAATTTTGTTTTCTTATAACGTGAACAAACAGGCTTTTGCTCACCGTCTACTGACCTGCTTTTTGACCCTGGGTAGTCAACCCTGATTTAAGACTTCCATATCTCGGGTGCAGTTAATTTGTCCAAAATCCTTTATACCCAATACAAATAGTTTTTCTTATCTACAAAGGGAAGATTGATGTTGGGGGGCTGGCCAGGTCGGGATGCGGCTTAAAGTTTACAGTTCATAACTCTTTTTCTTTTTATTACTAAGCTTATAAAAATGTGATATGTTGATTATTGTACAGGTGGTGTTTGGTTTGTGACCTACCCGTTTTATAGCATGTTCTGATAGCATGTTCCGTTCTGATAGCATGTATCCGTTCTGATAGCATGTTCTAAGTTCAAAAGACAGATACTGACCAAACATGTTCTAAGGATTATGTTAAAAGCAGTCAAATTGTTTAAAATAAATGTTAAAAGAAAATTAATACAATAAGCTAAGTGAAGAATACATAATATAGATAATATATCTGGTACTTATTTTATGTTTTGTTTTTTTGTGTGTTGTGTTTTTTTTTTTTTGTTTCTCCTACTTGAAGTAGTGAAAGCCACAGTTTGAGTGAAAAAAGATGGATGTTTGTTTGTTTTTGTTTTTTTTAAGTAGAAGAAATAAGGAGGTTTCCAACACATTTCCCAATGTATTTATTTTTACTATTCATAAGAAACCTGTTGGAAATCCACATGGGTCACATAGTGTATGTTATTTAGTTTACATTTCTGAGTTGTATTTGATGATCTCATTAGTCGTAGCATATATTTCTGGGCTTTAGAGATTCTAACTAATGCAAAGTGAAGGGGCTTTTTTTTTTATATTTTAAACTCCTTTGGCTTTTTTTATTGGGAGCTCGTTAAAAAGTTGTTACAGCTTCCTGATGTTTTTGAGAATCAGTATAGTAGTCAAATGAAAGCCTGTACAGCAACTTATTTCGGGCACAGCAGGGAAAATGATACTGCGCTTTGGCTGGTTGGGAGTGAAACACAAATTAGTGAGATGGAAGGCGTGAGACATCAATATTGTGAGATTAAATTGATTGGTTTCATAAGAACATTAAAAAAAAAAAAAAAAAAAGAAAAGTTTTGCAGCTCTGTAAATCTATTGTTTCAAAACAGAGAAACTAAACATTTAGCTGAACCCAGCAGACACAGGTAGTGTGATGCAAAAAAAAAAAAGCTATAATCTTAAGATTCCATCTCTTCAGTGGGATTGTGAATCCCAATGTGTTGCTACTTATTTATCTGATAGTTCTCCTACAGCGATCGGGAGATGAGAACCCTGCTAAGCAAGAAAGACCATGAGCTTACAATCTACAGGGTGGATATGCCACCTCAAACAGGATGACCATCTAATTTCCCTAATTGTCATGTACTAAATAGACAGGGAATATTTGCTATAAAAAATGATATAAAACCCAAAGATGTCTTTTTTTTTTTTTAGGTTTCCTGACGTATTTTACCTCCCCTGCAGTTGGTTTAAAGCAATACAGTGGATGAGCTGCCATCTGTGTGACTGATGGTGACAAATTGTTTCTATTTTTTTATTCTCATTGATTCAGCATAATTTAGATATGTTTTTGAATGCCAACTTTCTGTTCTAATTCCACCATGCTATTTTTCTGGATCTATCTTTCAAGCACCTAAATGGAAAAATATGACAATGGGTAAAACTAAATATGTGACAATTGTATATTAAGCTTCATTTATTGAATTATCATTATCTTTTGTGTCAATATTCTAATCTGGCCATACCCATTACTCTCAACTGTCGTTAAACTGTAATGAATTGATGATGCAGGAATTCCACAACAGCAGATGTTGGCACAACGGTGAAGAAAAGACATTTATAGTAAAAGATACCAACCGCAGTGGAGCAATGAAGGCTTCTAATAAAGAGCTGGCTTAATGAAAGCTGAAAGTTCTGTAGAATTACAAGAGGAAAATCAAAACAGGGAAAGTGCAAATGAATGCCAAAACAAATGGCAGTAAAATGTTGCTAAAACTGTGTGTTACATCGCAAAGAAGCCCACCCATCAGTAAATCCAGTTAGTAAAAAAAAGTAAAATTGCCCTTTTCGCCTTTCACTAGCCAGGAGAATGGTTCATTAGATGAGGGAGACCATTGGCTCATTATACTTTCAAGCAATGTTCTATAATCTAATTAATTGAGTTAATTGACTCTACCATTTTACTGTTAGCTTTACATTAGCATTACAAAGATCAATAAAGATTGCTAAATCAGTTTTAAATATGTATATTTTAGAATTACCTAACTGAACTGTATTTATTGTATGTGGCATTATTTTCAAATTCTGTTGCCATTTTTAGTAAGATGTACTTCTTAGTATTGCAGTCAGGGTCCAGTAATCTATTTGACTATTTTAGTCACACTAACTGTATGTCAGAAAAACTGAATTTGTTACAGTAACATTTTCAATAATGTCTGAAATATTGCACAGATAAAGGACACTGTTTAATGCCATACGCTATTAAATTCTTAATAATGTTTTAAAGGATGTCTGAAAGATTGAAAATAAAAATTGTGTTAATTCACATAATTTTCGTTTTTAAGTTTGTTTGCAAAGCGATCTATACACAACATTGACACAATTTCTGTGTTATGGTATGTTTATATGATAGCTAAACATCCTGTGGTTTAAAAAAAAAAAAAAGATCTTCTACAATTTTTTCAATCAAAAAGTGTTTGGTAATGAGGAGGTTAAGAACACAAAATAATCATCAAGTCACTGTTGTGATTACTGGACACAATCATTGGGTTTTACTATTCAGAGACAGCAAAATAGTCCTTCATATTAATATTAAATAAATTAAAATGAAAATCAGCTGCAAAACAATAAATTACAACATCTATTCCAACACTCAAGATGCCACATCTAGAAAGCTTTATTGAACAACCACATTAGTGACCAAATATTATTTCCCAACTCTTGAATAAAAACCAGAAAGGGCTGAAATGTTGCTGGGTCCCTTATGTGGTAGATGAGTAATGCAATATTTTCATGTTTGCCGAGTTTGGTTTAAAGGGATTCTGAAATGTTAGGAATACAAAGCTGCATTTCTAACACAATAGTGCCCTCTGGTTCACCCTTTCCCCTTTAAAATATAGCATTGCACAATGCAACAAAATATGAAAACACAAACAAAACAAAAAAAACAAACACATACAAAACAACAAAACAAAATTCTACACAGCTACACAGCTACTACAGTAAAGTATATGTTTGTAAAATAAATCAGTAAATAGTATCATTTTATAAAATAAATCTGTAAATATGTAAATGAAAAAAAAAAAAAACTAAATGTAAAAAAAAAAAAAAATTAAAACTACTTGACTAATCCAGCTTTAAAAATGGAACCACCCTATGGCCAGGGTCAGGTGTTCTGTCAACTGAAGGAGCCTTGGCTAATGGACCCAACACCCACCCAACATGTGGGAATGGTAAGACATAAGAAATCTGGTACTATTGTGATGGAATTCCAGTAAAATACAAGTTTTGCAGGCCAAGCTTGCCACAAGGCATATGTAGGTACATGTGTTTGTAGTATCAGTTAGTTAGTTACACGTAGCTAAGATACTGTCATCACTGTACTGAGCATGTGCAGGAATGCAGGAACTGGAATTACGCGTCCCTCTCCTTTGTTTCAGATGAGCTACGTGGTTAGACCGGATGGATGAGTTTAGACTCTATTCATTGATTAGGTTAAGGGTATGTGTGGGCGTAGCTAATTATGGGAGAAGCTACAGTGCTATATAAGGAATGTACTCTATGTATTCAGTACTCAGATCCCTCTGAGTCCCGATCGGTGAATCGAATAAAGATCTCTTCCTTCCTGAAGAAACCTGTGTCCATCTCTCTGTGCTTGGCCTCCATCAGTTTCCCGGTAACACTATCACACACTCTTGATGTCCAACCTGAATACTGGTCAAGATTTGGCTCACTATGATGGACTATGAGTGTAATTTCCTTGTTTTTGTCTTTGTTACTTTAACCCGTTTTTTAGTTTCTGTAACAATTGAAATTCCATAAATAAATAATTCATAAAAAAATAAATAAATAAAAGTGAAACCACCATGCCTGAAAAAATACCTATGTACAGAACAAGGAACAAAACACCCACCCACACAAGTTGTGTTCTACACTACTTTTAAGGTGGGGTAAACATGAAATAGTTCTAGTGCTAAATGAACTAAAGTTTATTTAATTAATCTGTTGTAAGAGCATTGTGAATGTATATAAAGCAAAATGAATGTGACTAAAAACACAATTCAAAAAATGAATAGTTAAAAATTAAACAATTAAAGTGATAGTGCTTTGATATATATACTTTCAATGATTATCATGTATCTGATCTATATCAAATTAAAATTATAATAAAAGTGACAAGGCTATCCAAAACTTCCTTAAATGTATACTTTCCTGTTGTCACCTCCAACGGGGCATTTGAAGCTGGGAGGCAGAGTGCTGCTTGAAGTACAAAACAAGCAAACAAGCTTGCACATCAGCCTTGACTTCATTGTGGGGGATTGCAACTAATCACATTGTGGGGGATTGCAACTAAACACACACAGAATAAAAAAAGCCCAAATTACTTTGGTTCTTGAGTTGAAAAAAAAAAAGAGGAAACTTAAGCTTGGGCCTAAACATTAAAGTGAAACAATAGTGCCGGGAAAACAAAGTTGTTTTCCTAGCACTATCTTACCCCTTTAATGCAGTGGCGGAACTACCACGGTCACAAGGGTCGCAATTGTGACCAGGCCCGTCACTCAATGGGGGCCTGGTCACTCTGTCGACCCCTGCGAGAGCACTTCCTGTCACAACGAGCAGGTAAGGAGAGGAGGGGAAGATAATCATGGAGGGACAGAGGAGGAGAGGCGGAGGTAATCATGGAGGAACAGAGGAGGGGAGGAGGAGAAAATCATGGAGGGACAGAGTAGGTGGAGATAATCATGGAGGGACAAAGTAGGTGGAGATGATCATGGAGGGACTAGGGAAGGGGAGATAATCATGGAGGGACTAGGGAAGGGGAGATAATCATGGAGGGACTAGGGAGGGGGAGATAATCATGGTGGGACTGGGGATAAGATTGGGAGAGAATCATGGAGGGACTGGGGAGGAGGAGAGATTCATGGAGGGGCTGAGGAGGGGAGTAGGAGAGAATCATGAAGGGGCTGAGAAGGGGAGTAGGAGAGAATCATGAAGGGGCTGAGGAGGGGAGTAGGAGAGAATCATGAAGGGGCTGAGGAGGGGAGAAGAAGAGAATCATAGAGGGACTGATGAGGTAAGGGGGAGAGAATCATAGAGGGACTGAGGAGGGGAGGGGGAGAGAATTATGGAGGGACTGTGGAGGGGAGGGGGAAATAATTATGGAGGGGCTGGGGAGAGAATTATGGAAGGGCTGGGGAGAGAATTATGGAGGGGCTGGGGAGGGTGAGACACGAAGAGGGGCTGGGGAGTTGAGACAGGTGGAGGGACCCCTTCAGCCCAGCAAGAGGGGGGGACCTGATAACCCTACAGTGCCAGGAAAACGGGTTTGTTTTCTGGAACTATAGTGTTCCTTTAAGTTCAATGTCAGAGTTCTTTCTTTTATAAATGTTGCAACTGTCCCTGAATTTAAAATATGCTAACAGCAATTTGGCTATGTATGAACTACAAAACTGCAAACACAGTGCCTCAGCATTAATCAAGCAATATATATTTAGGAGCATATTTGTGGATTTCAATTCCACACCTTTTAAGTGATCAAAACGGAGATACAAATTTGCTCTACCTGCTTCCAGAGATAAAAATAAATACCCCCAAAAACTAGAAAAGGGAAAAAAATATAACTTTTTCCTTCACTGCAAGTGCAGCATATATATTTTTATATACAAGCAAACAAATAAATAAAACATGAACAATTCACAAAGTATACATCTTCCATGTAAAATATCAAAATAGATCAAGAGACAAGGAGTAGTTTTCTTATGGGTAAAGGCCTGGTTGATTAAAGGCAGAGCTTCATATGCGTCACTGTAGATGTGGAAAAAAAGGTGTCTTATTGTGCATCCTGCAAATTGGTCTATGGGGAATCCCATAGTTTTGCATGATTGCCCAAATAACTCAATGTTGTATACTCTTGCATTTACGTGTACAGTAAAAACTGTAGAAAAATGGCGGCGCCAGCAAGGATGAGCTTCAAGTAAGTATAACTACATATAGCTTTGCTTTCTGGTTGCTACACACAAAGTGGGAATACAACATAGCGCTTTGCAAACTATGAAAGTAACAAAACTAGTTTAAATGGGGATCTGGAATTTCCCAAGGTTTTTAATATTATGTTCACTTGTCCTTTTTTTAAGAAAACGTATTTGTTAGGTGTAAAAAATGAAATGAAATTATAAATCCACATCTCTTGTTCCTGCAACTGTGCAACCTCCATCTTAGCTCCCTGTTAATCATTGTTACAAACTGTGCACTTTTTTTCCTGAAAATAAGACATCCCCCCAAAATAAGCCCTAGCTTCCATGCGGGATTCCACACGCTAGTGAACTGGTCTATGACGACAGTGTTGTAAAAACGAACGCCTTTAATATTTTTACACCCAGACAAGATGAGTGCAAAAAGAAAGAGCTATTTTGTCACGTACAAGAAAGGAATTGTGGAGGACACTCAGGGCAAGAATCTTATGGCTTTCTGCAAAGAAAAGAAGTTGGATCTCGGAATGGTCAGAATATGAGAGCAGGCTATAAACAACAGGTGGATGAGGGAAATGCCAAAAAGCGCAATTGTGGATCAGGTCAGTAACCATAATTTCCTGAGCTGGAAGGCATCATCTGTATGGGTTGCTGACAGGACAGCAAAGGCTTTGGTTGTGCCAGGGCCGGACTGGCCTACCGGGATACCGGGAAATTTCCCGGTAGGCCGCCAGCCCTGGGGCCGCTTTGACATGTGGCTGCCCTCAGCCACAAGACCTGGAAAAAAAAAATTTCTGTTCGCCTATGCGGCCGGCGCGGCCACATCCGCGCCGCGCCGGCCGCGGCTGCTTCCTGTGCGAGCGCACAGATATTTCCTGTCAGCCGCCGGATGTGAGCGGCAAATGACGACATGACGTCACATCCGGCGGCTGCGCGGCGGCCGTACCTACTCTGATTAGATCGCGGCATCTCTTCCCTCCTGCAACATTGAGCAGTTGGAAAGGTAAGAATAAAGGGGCTTGGGGGATCTATTGTATTGGGGGAGGGTCAGTAATGTATTGGGGAGGGAAGGGGACAGTAAATGTATTGGGGTGAGAGGGGGGTCAGTAGTCGCATTGGGGAGGAGGGGGGCCGGCAATGTATTGGGGAGAGAGGAGGGGGTCAGTAATGGGAGGGGAAGGAATAGAGGGGGCCAGTAATGTATTGGGGAGGGAAGGGAAGAAAGAGGGGGGTCAGTAATGTATTGGGGGAGGGGAGGGGGGTGACAGCAGTATATTAGGGGAGGGGGGTCAGCAGTGTATTAGGGGGAAGGGAGGCCAGTGTGTCTGTGTGTGACTGTCTGTGAGTGTGTGTGTGACTGTGTGTGTGTGACTTTCTGTGAGTGTGTGACTGTGTGACTGTCTGTGTGTGTGACTGTGTGACTGTCTGTGTGTGTGACTGTGTGACTGTCTGTGTGTGTGTGTGTCTGCCTGCCTGTGTGTGTGTGTGACTGTCTGCGTCTGACTGCCTGCGTGTGTGTGTCTGACTGCCTGCGTGTGTGTGGCTGTCTGTCTGTCTTTGTATGTGTGGATGTTTTCCTCGTTGTCAGTGACTGTCTGCCTCTCTGTGTGTGTGCATGCTCATCTGCTAGTGAGGGAGCCTCTGTGTGTGTGTGTGTGCCTGCTAGTGAGTTTGTGTGTGTGTGCCTGCTAGTGAGTGAGCTTGTCTGTAGGGATAATGTGTGTGTGTGTGTTAATGAGCTTGTCTGTAAGGAGCATGGGTGAGTCGGAGCCTGTCTGTGGTGAGCATGTGTGTACAGTGAGCTTGTCTGTAGTAAGCATGAGTGTGATCGTGAGCTTGTCTGTAGTGACCATATGTGTGTCAGTGAGCTTGTCTGTAGTGAGCATGTCTGTAGTGAATCTGTGTGTTGATGAGCTCTTCTGTAGGGAGCATGTGTGTGTCAATGGGCTTGTCTGTAGGGAGAGTGTGTGCGCATCAGTGAGCGTGTCTGTAGTGAGCGTGTGTGTGACAGCTTGTCTGTAGTAAGCTTGTGTGTGTATCAGAGTTTGTCTGTACTAAATTTGTGTGTGTGCCAGTAACCTTGTCTGTGTGTGTCATTGAGATTGTCTGTCAATGAGTCTATTTGTGTGCATCAGTAAGATTGTCTGTGTGTGAGTATGCGTTACTATATAATTTAATTACCCTAAAAGAACTAATATTTTGAAGAAGAAGAAATGTATCAATAAAAAATAAATTTTATATATATATATATATATATATATATATATACACACATACATACTGTTGCATCACCAGGGCTCCAGTATCCAGTATATATATATAGGCAATTGAAATAGTTAGCTGCACGCTTGGATTTCCTTAAAATGTAACTTTTATTGAAATATTTAAGAGAAGATCAACGTTTCAGTCCCTCTTGTGGACTTGCATCAGGATCATGACGAAAGTCCACAAGAGGGACTGAAACAGTGATCTTCTCTTAAATATTTCAATAAAAGTTACATTTTAAGGAAATCCGAGAGTGCAGCCAACTATTTCAATTGTGTGTATATATACATTCTACATAGCACAATGAATTATGGGGCTGGTATAGATTTTTTTTTCCAGGGCTGCTTCGTATCCCCAGTCCGGCCCTGGGTTGTGCACACGGCTGATATTCAAGCATTTACCCTTGCAATGGCACCCAGAAGATTTCAAAGCATAACAACACTGGCTGGATGACTTCCTTCAGTGACATGAACAGTCTCTAAGAAGATTGACAACACTGTTCAAGCTGGAAGATGCTGAAATTATTAAATGTGCACTTGCATTCAAGTTCTTTGTTGATTGCATCAACTTTTCTAAGTACCAACTCTCCAACATGATTACTGTGGATGAAACCGCAGTGTTTATGGGTCAAGGATCTCAAATGACAATTGATCATAGGGGTGCCTTGACAAACTACATCCCCTCCACTGGTTACGAAAGTGCACGTTTCCTGTATTTTGGAAATTCGTCTGGATGGAAAGAATGCCCCACCTCGCATTATCACTAAGGGCAAAAAAGATGAGATTGAATGTGTTTCAGGCATTTAGGTTCTTAAAACCAAAAAAGCCTGGTGCACACAAGCAGTTATAAGGATATGGGTCGATTTAAGGCTGCCACTTGTTTTGCGAGGTGGCAAAAGAGTTCTGCTGGTCTGGGGTTCAGCCAGCACTTACCACGCTAAAGACATTAAGAACTTCCTTGCTGAAAAAAATAATGGATTCTTGCAGGAATGACTGGCTATCTCCAGACTCTTGATATTGCACTAAACAAGCCATTTAAGGACCATTTGCTCATGAAAATCAAAGACTACAAAAATAGAGTGGAGAGAAATCAGCGTGGAAACTTTGTGAAGCTTAGCCTGCAAGAGGTCGTGGCTTGGGTGAAGAATTCATGCGATAATGGGATAAAATCACTGACAGCTGTGTTGCCAGTGCACTACGAGCAGGCTACATGGACCAATAATACTATATTGCTGGACATGAGAGACTGGGGACAAAGTTTTTACAGGAAATGGAGTCGCAAGAAACTCATGCCTGAATTCAGGGTTTGGAGAGCTATGACGATGTTCTATAAGAAGATGACATGATTGTATTTCAATAAACGTTTTGTTGTACATTTATTGTTGTACCGTACATTAAAAATAACACATCCCCTGAAAATAAGCCATAGTGGGTTTTTTGGATCAAAAATTTATATAAGACCCAATTAACGACAGCAGTCAGCATAGAAAAAACAAACAGAGAAGTTGTGAAATTAAACAATGTGAGGGGAAGAGATACCATGCACATGTCTCTAGGGACTATGCAATTTAGTCTTCATTGCCAGCAAAGGGAACTGCCTAATTTGTTGTAAAGTAATCTGTTGGTAAATTGTTCTCTTGGCAAAGTAAGGGTTCACTGAACAGCAGCTCCTCCATTGAAGTCTATGGTAAAATTGACATTCAATAAGCAGTGTACAATTTTTTGCTTAGAGAATCCAATCCTTTTGGAATCATCCCAACTACAAAATATATAGTTAATGGTTCAAATAAACTATATTAACGAGCAGATGGCTTGAACTCACTATATGAACAAATATAACATAAAAAATGTCTAGCTGTTGGGATACAGTACAATAACCATCACTTGCAAATTCACTTCTGCGATGGTGCCAGAAAACCCTTTTGATTGCAAATCTCACAAGACCTCTGGGGTCGCTATTTTGAGAGATGTACTCTATGTCAAATTCATATCCCCACATCACAAGAGAAACTAAATGCAAGAAAGAGAATTTCCAATCACTTAACCCCCTCACTGCTGAAAAGCAATCCTCAAAGAGGTAATCGGTGCTTTCATCTGGTCTCTTGTGTGTTTTTCTAAGCAGTCTGATGCATCAGACATTGGGTGGAGAGACAAAATCTGCTATTTGTGTACTTTCATATAAAATATTGTATTTTTTTTTTTTTTTTCTTTAACTGAAAGGTTATTTTTCTGAACGTGATGGTTACCACTTTTCAGTCTCAGATTTTTCAGACTATTATCGCTTTTCCGATTTAATCCCTTTCGGAAGTGCATAAAATTAGCACCCTTTTTAGTTCAGATCATGGCTCCATGTCCTCCAATCCATTATATGCTCACTACAATGTGTTTTCTCTGTGTGCAATCTGACCCTATTCTCACCCATTCACCCAATTTTCACTCTCACACATTCACTATGCCTCACATTCTTTCAACTTATTTCCATGTACAAGACATGTATTTTTAGTCTTTGTTGAATTTTCCTATTTTACTTTTTAAAGGGATACTACTGTTTAGTGTTTACTATTTTATTAAACTATTTTAAAGCATAAAAGAAAAAGGCACAGATACACAAACATTTTACATTTATCATTCAGATTTTCAGCAGCTGCCATGCTCTAATAAATATTTATATGCATACCTGTGTAATCTATCATTAATTCTCATCAAGTTAAAAACACAAACAAGCAAGTAAGCAATGTTATGAACACAGTTATGTGGTTGTTGTTCTGGTGCTTTAAGTGTACCTTTTTATGTATTAGGCAAACAACTGTCATTAATAAATGTACTGTTATAATTTCTTTAAATTATTGCCTACAACAACATTTTATAATCAGAAAAAAAAATCAAAACTGAAGTGGCAGTCTAAGCACCATAACCACTAAATCTTGCTGTGATGATAGGCTATAGGCATTGTCTACTGGTTACATGTCAAAACCATGAAACCATTTTCAAAAGTGGCCTTGCAGCTCACTTGATGCTAGCAGTTATAAGTTGAAAATGTCAGCTGATGCTAGGATTACCTAGGAAACTCCATTTCTTGTTGAGCCACTCAGAAAGGTGTCATTTCTGAATATACACCATTTTTAGGCAACAACACTTTTTTTGACAGAAAATATGCCCCAGTCCCTATCCGGGCCAAAAATGTTTTTTTAAATACAAGCCCTATAATACATCATACATAGTCACATAGCTGAAAAGAGACACACCAACTTCAGACTTTCTCACATCTGTTTTTGCTGTTGATCCAAAAGAAGGCAAACAACTAATTTTGAAGTGCTTTCCAATTTGCAACAAACTTGAAAAACAATTCCTTTTCGACTCCAGAATGGCCATCGGATCACTCTTTGAAGAAGCTTTTACCACACATATTAAAAATGATGTCCCAGAATATCATGCTTTTGCAAGTATTTATACAGTTGTGGTTTAAACTCCTGTGCAAATGCTGATAAAACCACCTCTTCGGGTAGAGAATTCCACATCATTGTTATTCTTACGGTAAAAAACCCTTTCCTTTGCCTTGGACTAAATCTCCTTTCTACAATTATAAATGGGTGACCCCAGTGTCCTATGTATAGTCCTGTTTGCAAACATATTTCCAGACAATGGTTTTTATTTGCCCCCCAAAAATATTTGAATTATGCTATCATAATCTTTCTGAGGTGCTGTTTTAAATGTGTTAACCTTTCTTTATAACTCAAATGTTCAATTCCTTTGATTCATTTTACAGCCCACCTCTCCTTTTTCTAGTCATAATATCCTTATTTAGAATAGGTGCCCAAAATTGCATAGCATTTATAAAGAGGCAAAATTATATTTTGATCCCTAGAATGAATACCCTGTTTTATACATGATAATACCTTAATGGCCTTAGCACCTGCTCATTGACATTCTACATTACCTAGTTTGTTGTCTATAACAATTCCCAAATCCTTCTTGTGTGTTTTGGTATCACTTTAGTGTGTAAGTTGCTTGTGCTTCCTTTACCCCAAAGTGCATAACTTTGCATTTATCTACATTAAATTGAATCTGCTATATCGAAATCTCTCTGCAGCAAAGTGAGATCCTGCTTATAGTATATTATTTTCCAAAGTTTTTCATCATCTGCAGACACTGAAACATAACTTCCAATGCCTATTTCAAGATCATTTATAAATATGTTGAGTAGAAGTGTGTCACGTATCCTTTGTCTCCATGTGGCAAAAATGGAGATAATTACCTTCCGAAGATCGAGGGGAGTGCCGCTCGGCGGTCTTCTGCCATGATGCCTGGCTTTTGTGGCATGTCAGTGCACACCGGCCGCTGTGAACCCACGCAATTATTCAGCCCCACATCCGTCCACGGTAACAACGACGTGTGGGTGACGTCACGCAAATGCACGTTTTGTGATCAAGGGCTAGGTACAGCAAATCGCATCTGCAAGAGGGTTATTTAAACTCACTTATTCCTTAGCTCATTGCCATGTCATGGTTTCTCTTAGATGATTATCCAACAGTGTGTTCCTGATCATGTTTTTCGTTTTTTTGACTTTGTTTTGACGTCCCTGATTTCTGGTACCCTTGACTTTTGGCTTTTCCTTATCGTTGTGTCTCGTTCTGTGTCCCTGACTTCGGCTAGTTTTCGGACTATTCTCGGGTACGTTAAGTCCGGCCATTCTAAGGCCCGGTAAGACGTTATCCTTAGTTCTAGGGTGTGATATTATTCTGCGTGCTGGATCAATCTAATCCCGACAAAGAAATCCTAGAACAGAACCCTGAGGGACACCACTTAGCCACTTTTGTCCAGCTTGAAGATTTACCATTGATGACAAATCTCTGTACTCTATCCAAGAACATTTTCATCTTGACAAATTTCTTTTAGTCTTAACACAAACCTATTGTGCGCAGCCGTATACCATGTATATCACATCCACTGCAACACCTTAATCTATACTTCTATTTACTTCTTCGTAGAATACAATTAGGCTAGCTTGACATGACCTAAACATAAAACTTCATAAAACAATGCTGATTTTGTACTATTAGCAATGTTTATTCCTAACAAATTTCTGAAATTGATCCTGTCATAACATTTCACATAATTTCCCAGCCACAGAAGTTAAGCTCACAGGTCTATAATTTTAAGGCAAAGATTTTGAACAATTTTTGAATATAGGAATCATCATATCCTGTAGTGTGCAGATATGCAGGTGTAAATAAAACAAAAATCTAACTGCTTTACTTTCAGATGTGCAATAGAATACAGTCAATATTTCATCCCCATTACTTCAACATTGAATAACAGTATTATATTTATATATTGCTTTTGCTAACTGCTCTTGCTTTTTAAAAGTAAAGTAAAACTCTCATTGACTCTCACACATCCAAGCACTGTTGCATGTCCATTCATACATACACATACTGTTATACATATATAAACACAAACACCATTACACATATATACACAAAAAAACAAAAACAAAAAACAAGTGTTGTATTGCGTGTTTGTAGGGAGATTGTGGTGTTGAAGATGTGTGTGGACACATGTGTGGACACTGCTTGTGGCATACATGTTTGTGGTGATGCATTTTTGAAGGTAGGTTGCTTGAGAGGTTGCATGTTTGTGGGTATACTGCTTGTTAAATTGAGCTGTTGGGGAGGTTGCTTGTGTATTTAAGTATGTGTGGACAGGACTGTATGTGTGTATTTGTTTTTGGAGTCCTTAGGTGATGTAGTCTATGTGAATAGGAGTTGTAGTGAATACAACAGTATAAAGGCTGTAGGGTGGCTGGTTATGAGCTATATTTGCTTGTGGGGGATAGATTGTGTGTGATGGGGAAATAAGGGCTGCAGTGTGGAGAGAAAAGGGCTGAAGAGTGTGTTTGTAGGGGATAGACGCTGTAGTGTATGTGTTCTTATGAGGGGTTAGGCACTGTAGTGTATGTGTGTGGGGAGATAGGTGCTGTAGTGTATGTGTGTAGGGGCTGTAGTGCAGTGCGGAAAGAGACTGGTGTTTGTGGGGCATGATAAAAAAAAATTAAAAAAAATATCACGAATATAATGGTTTATTCCCCCCTGTTTCTTTAACTGAGGGAACGGTAAAGTGGAAAGTTGATCATGGTGGTCCAGTGGCTGAGCCTATGGCCTGCCCTCCCCAGCTGATGCAGACTATGTGCAGTGAGTGCTGTGCACCCTATGCAGATGTGGTTGAAGAATCAGAACATTGCTGTGGAAACTTTACATCAATGCTCTGATCCACTCCAGGGAGTCATACCCACAAGAACCCCCAGTCCCACCACTGCGGCCCACCGGGTGATTATCCGATGGTCAGTCTGTCTCTGATGCCAGCAGTACCATATCAGAGATATGCCTGGTGGTGGTTGTCCTTCCAACCCCCCCCCCCCCCATAAAACCAGCACTGGGCATGCAACATCCTCGAACATTATACAAATCTACATAGTTAGCTCATAGTCATGTTTTATATTCCATAAGTATCAAAAACAGTGTTGTTAAATACACATCACTCAATTCATCAATACCTATATTTGAAAAAGCATATATAAAAAAAACAAAAACAAAAAAAAAAACACACTTTAAGTATAGAATATATGAAATATTCCAAACAATATAAATGCACGTTTGATAGCCTTTAAAACAATATCATTTGTTTTTAATCTCACACTAAGATACAAGGCACACTGGGTGAGTACTGTACAGCAATCACAATAGCAGACAACTGTCTGCATTGCTTATTTATCAAATATTCTATGTTTTGTGAAATACAACCAGAGAAATTTATTTTGAAGGAGAAAAAATCCAAAATGAAAATAAAGTTTCAAAAAGCATATATACATTTTTTAAAAAAATTTTTTTTTAAATAGAGAAGTACAATCACACATAATTGCTATGTAAGTAATGCAAATTGTTATATTGTTAAATTGTTATATTTCACCTATTTCAGAGGAATATATATTTTTTCGTAATCATATTTCGTAGTCAAAGTACAAGCATGCTTTTAAAGGAATAAAACAGATTTCCCCCCCATTATTTTCAGATTCAGTTGAAAGAAAGCACACTATGACACCTTCATTTTGCTTAATGCAAATTGTAATCTAGGTGTTGGCCCTTACACCTGGTCCTCTTTGTGAGGCACTAGCCTTCATGGTCAGCAAAATAGAGGGAATAAGACTCTGTGGGTGTGCGTGAGACAGTTACACTTTTATCAGAGTAGTCTAATTAGACAACACGTGAAGATCAGCATCTGGTTCACTGCTTGGCGTTCACACGGCTCCTCCAGTTGTCGTGGAGACCATCACATGACCAGCTCAGAAATGATACTGTGGGGCTTGGGTCCAGATGCACTTTTTACATAATCTGATAGAGACCAGATGGGCAGCTTGTTCGCAAGGCCAGGAAATGCCAAGTTCGCTGCCCTCTAGAGCAAAGTGCCCTTGCCCATGCTTTGTCACTTTCACAATGCTATCTATTGTCTCCTGGGGATATATGAGGGCTGCTTTCCATCACAAATCTCAGAATAATACACTGGATTATGTTACACTAAATCCATCTCTCCTGATATTTGGCTATTAACATACTGTGACAACATCGTATTGGAAAATGTATACAATTCATAACATATCTGCAATACAATTAATTTTCTCTTTCTTTTTAAATACATTTTATGACATGACATGAATACAATTGACAGAATGTATGGAAAAAATAAAATAAAAAAATAGATAATTTACAGCAAATTTACTGGGAAAAAAGTTAATTAAAAAAGAACAGCAAAGGGACATAAAATAATTGAGATACATTAAAGGTGTAGAAGTACTTACATTATATCTTTTAAGGAACATTTTGCCCCTGGGTGTAATGTATTTTACAGGGTCACTTGAAACACCAAAATCACTTAATCTTACTAAACCCCTTAATGACGTTAGTACGTGCCATTACATCCTGCCTATAATCAGGGCTGGCGCCACCGTTAGGCGAACTAGGCATTCTAGGGTGCCGGCTTGCTGGGGGCGCCCACCAGGATATTTCCTGGTGGGATCCCCCTGTCTTGGGCCGCAGCGCTGTGCAATCGGCTCTAGAGCGCCCCTCCCCCCCTCCTCAGCACCGGACCTCTCCTCCAGGCGCCCAAATATAGGGGCACCCAGGGGAGCCCTGTCAAAGTATGGCAGAGCAGAGGACCCAGAGAGGTGGGTGTTTGAGTGTTTGTCAGTGAGTGAGTGTCTGCCTGTGTGTGTGTGTGTGTCTGTCAGTGAGTGAGTCTGTCAGTATGTGTGTGTCTGTCAGTGAGTGAGTATATGTCTGTCAGTAAGTGTCTGTGTGAGTGTATGTGTGTGTGTCAGTGAGTGAATTTCTGTCAGTGAGTTTCTGTGTGTCAGTGAGTGAGTGTGTGTGTGTGTATATGTATGTCTGTCAGTGAGTTTGTGTGTTTGTCAGTGACTGAGTGTATGTCTGTCAGTGAGTTTCTGTGTGTGTGTGTGTGTGTGTGTGTGTCGGTGAGTGTCTGCCAGTGAGTGAGTGACATTAAGGGGCGGCAAAATGGATCTTTGCTTAGGGCAGCAGAAATCCTTGCACCGGCCCTGCCTATAATGAGCTTTAATGCCTTTAGGGTGTAATGATACATCCTGTATATTAGGTGTAAGCATGGTTAAATCCCTACTAATACCATGGGTGTCAATAGATACCTGGGGCTCCCCTCTGTCAACTGTGGCCAGTTTTAGTAGTCCTAGACCTTTTTAAAGAACTGTTAGCAGTGATGGAAGTTGGCACTGAAAACATTTTTTTTTTTTTAAATAGGCATTTAAATGCTAACAACTAGAATATGGTGTGAGCAGGGTTAAATTCCTGTTCACACCAGGAAACCCAAGTATCAGTAGATACCACCTAAGGCTCTCCTCTGTCAGCCATTTTTAGTTGCCCCAGACAGACAAGTGAGCTGCATGAACAGCTCAGATTGAGATCAGCATGCAGCTCTTTCAATGAGGATTTAAATCCCCATACATATCAATTTAGTGTGAGTAGGGTTAAATTCCTGCTCACACCAGGAATCCAGGTATCAACGGACACCTGGAACTCCCTTCTTTTAGCTGGGACCAAGACTTTTTTAGTGGACCAAGACTTTTTGATGAGCTGCATGCAGTGCTAAAGGATACAATGCATATAGCCCTTTAAATCCATAGAGAGCACTGCATCTGTGTGATCATTATATGCACTACCTGAATAGCAAGGCTTGCTAATTTGCATATTTGGGTAGAATTACATATTGCTTATTCTGCAGACAGGAGAGATATTTGTGTTGGTTATTGACTTTCCTACCCCTTTGTACATATGTTATTATGTTATTATAATTTCCTGTATGTTTTCTGGCATTTCTTTGTTATTTGTATTTTATTAAGTTTGTCACCACAATCTTTATGTAATAATCATATGGGCTAGTCCCAAGTAAATAAATACAACTTTGGATGTCAGTTCCATTTGGAACTAGGTGTCCTGTGTGGATTTTTAGGTATCCCAGTGAGAGCTAGGCCTGAGAGCCACAAGTGCCTTTGTAAAGGCACTGGCTATAATCACTGTAAGCAATGCTGCAGAGGATTCTCTTACTGGATCTAGTGACTGGGAGACATCCAGGGTCAATTTGTCAGTTGACAACCACTCATAGCAAAGCATATTCAATGAAAAAGATAAAAAGTTGTCATACTGAAAAAAGAAAGTAAATGGCAGCAACATGCCACTCTGTTTTAGCTTCAACACTGATATTAGCAAAGGGAAACCTTTGGGATTAGGATTAAATTAGGTATTTACATTATAAATTAAGATGAGGTTTAGAATAAATATTAGGTTTGGTATTGGGTTCATTATGAGGTTTATATATAAAATAGATTTAGAATACATTTTAGGATTGGTATTAGATTACATATTAGGGTTTGGATTAGGATTAGTGCTAGCAAGGGAATCCCTCTGCTAAAATACTCAAGGGATTTCCTTTGCTGAAATCAGCAGAGGGAATCCTAAAACTAATAATAAGGTTAGGATTCAGATAAGGATTAAGGTTATTGTTAGGGTATGGGTTAGGAGTAAAGTGAGGTTTATCATTAGATTAAAGATTAGGATTTAGTTTTGAATTAGGGTTTGGTTAAGTAATAATTATTTCGACAGGGATAAAGATTAGGATTGTTTTTTGCAAAGGTATACAAATGGGTTATTGTCATACTCAGGAGATGTTGATGACAATAGTTAAAATAATTTTATTACAGAAGGTCACTTGAGATTAAAAATAAGCAGAAAAAATAAGTGTCTGTAAAAATGTAAAAATAAAAAATACCACAAATGGTCACCTTAATAAAACTCAAAATATATCATGTAATAGTTCCATGGTGTCCATTTTTGCAAAAAAAGTATTCATTTATGGAGTAATCTAAATATACAAGATACTAAAATACCCCATAATCCTCACTTTGCCTCTTTGTTCCAACTCGATGGTCAGGTTATAAATTCAGCTCTGTATTTTCCCCAAAAAACTTGACCAGAGTATATGAAGGGAGTCATTCTATACTCAGGAGATATAGGTGAGCACAATATTAATTACAGAAGCACATACCTAGTTTACAAAATATACCGCTAAATTGACATCTGCATGTAAAAAAACAAAACAAACAAATAATAAATACAATACCATAAACTTTGAAGGAAATTAGCATAATAAGGCTCAACATATTCTATATGACATACCCCACAATGTCTTTCACAAATAGTATACAAATAGGAAAATTTTAACTGTCAAACTGCTACAAAGCCCTAGAATGAGTAATAATCCGATGAAAATCTGAAAAACTGAAATACTCAGGTCTCTTAAAAGGCACTGTAACTTTGCAAGATGGTGCCAAAGGAATACACTGGGGGTATTATTTTATTCCGAATAGTTTGCTGAGCATAATTTTGATGGTTTGATTACAATGACATATATCATATTTGAAAAATGCCCAGTTAAAATGTAAGGCATTCGTAAAAATGCAAAAAACAAAACAAAACAAAACAAAAAAAAACCAACATTTTTATCACGAATGTTAAGGCAAAATATAGACCATATGAGAGAACACTAACACTAATATAGGAAACGCTTCCCTCTGAAATATTCCATGTGCGTTTGACACTACTACTACCCATGGAATGGTAGCTTTGGAAGGAGTACAATACACTACAAACATCGCCAGAACACATTAACTGATGTAATCCAGATGTCTCCTACAAAGCCAATCCTTAATCTGTTCTCCTTCATTGGTATGTATATTTTTTTTCTTCATTTATACTTTCATTTGTTTTGAATTCTTATGAGCAAGATGTTAGGTATTACCATGTCTTTGCTTTACTAGACACAATTTCTTTGTACTGTTATATATTGCCTATTTGACACTCTGCAATAATGGATTATGCCTGGAAACATTTGTTATAATATATAGAATTGTATGATATTATCTTCTACGATGTACCTGAAAACCTTAATGAAAATAAAATAAATCAAAATTATATATCTATATCTATATATATCTATATTTGTGTTCAGGCAAAAATCCATAAAGTGATCTAACTAGACGTAGGTATACATAAGTAAATTTATACAATAAGTAATAATATCAACATGTCGGTTGTGGTGTGCCGGAACCGACGAAGTGGTAGGCCTGTAATATATGAGGGCCCATTCTAGATAATGATGTGAATAAAGAGAGCGGTGGGAGGGGCAATCACCAGAACCAATAACGATAATGGGGAGAGTTCTGGTGCTCCTTAAGAAAGGAATCCAAGCCCCTCCCACAACTACAGGCTCTGCCTTACATTTGTGTTTGGGGGAAAAAGTTGTAAAGTGATCTAACTAGATGTAGGTATACATAAGTAAATTTATACAATAAGTAATAATATGAACAGGTCGGTTGTGGTGTGCCGGAACCAACAAAACGGTAGACCTGTAATAAAAGAGGGCAAAAAGTATTATACCATACAAGATTTATGCAACCTACAAAGGCTAAGCATATACAAACATTTTGGGTATGGAACCTTGGCGAAATTCCAAGAGCAGGTTGAGGTATGCAACTGGAGAAAGCAGAAGATTTTCATCTGCCCAATATCTCATTAACATGTACAGGTATGTCTTACTTGAGGCAGTGGTGGCCACCCCGGTTCGAAAGGCGTGACCCGAGTAGAGGGCTGGATTAAGACCTAGTCTTCCGAGTAGAATACGTAGATACAAAATGAAATCTAGTCGTGAGAGGGGAGCCATGTAAAGACAGAGGTTGATCAGAGGTACCTGGAGCGGGGCCATGTAGGTGTCGAAGATAGTTACGGGGCACCAAATATCTCGTTAGGATAATATAGGATATTACTATTTGGCCTCTCGGGCTGTTTTAGAATGTTGAGGGATAGGACATTGTGGTCCTGTATTTTTGTAAGATGATACCTGCCTATGTAGTCCTTGCAAGTGATAATCATAGTAGTGAATTCCCTTGGTCTGAGAAACCCATAGAATGCTAGATGGATGGCAGCTTTAGTTACGTGGTTAGTGTGAGGTTCGAAAGGTGCGTTGTCAAGGAGATCGGAAAGTGATTGAAAGAGTTGACTATGTATAGTTAGTCCAGTGGGTGGAGATCTCTTATATGAATTTGGTATGATGACCAGGAGTGTTTGGCCAACTTGTGACCATATAATGTTGTACATTTGTCAAGTATAATTGATGGTGTTTAAAGGAAAATTATGAGTTAAGGTGGCCAAAAAAAGTGAAAGCTAACCCTAGAAAATCAGTATACAATATAAATGCTACCAAAACCTGTTAAATTGCGAAAGGGCCCTAACGTACAATTGCTAAGCATTAACAGAAAAAGCCAGGTGTGAAAAGGTGTCGGCCGTGAAACGAAAGATTGTCTAGTCCATTGTCAAGTCCCGTAACGTTGGTGTAGGGGTAGGTAACAGTGCTGCAATCTAGAGCAAGATAGGTGATCAGCGGCAATAATGTGAATAACTGGAATGTGGACACATAGCATGAAAAATTATCATTGGCAGCCAGCCACGTCAAATTACTTACAGAAGTGCATCATGGTCACAGATGCTGGTCGTCCAGCCTCTAACAGCTTTTCACTGCCCATGATGCGCCCCATGCTACCGCTGTTGCCACAACTGGGTAAAGCGCAAAACAAGGCTTAATTGGTAGTAAATCCTGGGATGTACTCAACATCGTCTGGCCAACTGCCCCAGAACCACTGGTCACCAAATTGCGGCATACCCAGTCGCAGCAGCAGCTTGTGCAAATTGTGAGGGAATAGTATGACTAATGGATGAACTTACTTACCCATCCCACCGTGAGAAGAATTCTTGCCACCCTCGTAAGTCGGAGGGGTTTGTAGATTGTAGCATATAGGAAGGAGAATTCCACCAACGGGATTAGGCCTTAAGGCTAGGTGGTGTTGTTGTGCGGAGAGCATAGAGGTAGATAATCAACCTCTGTTTGAAGGACTGTTACCTGAGATCATCCCTGTTGAATTGGCCCTTATAACAAGAAAAGAGGGGAACGGAAAGGCCCCAGTAGGAACCATGGTCCAGCTCTTGTGTAATAAGAGCATCTATTGCTGTAGGATTAGTTACAGTTGTTTGCAAGTTTACCTTAGGCTATGCGAGATGGCATGAAGATAAAGCTGATGTCCTGACGCCCGTCAAGTGATTTTTGCCCGCCAGTCCACCAGCTTGTGTAGGTACAAATTGAACTCCTCTCTACAGTAGGATATATCGAAACACAACATCCCTAGAAATACCGCAACCTAGTACAAACTCAGGTATGGCTGGCCATATGCTGGGTTAACAACCAATTGGGATTTAATGCCCCTCGGTAGATTACCCGTTGGGATGCTGAGGGGGAATATATGTTCTTGAGTGGCTAGCCCCAGAGGTGAACCAAAAGAAAACAGTATACCGGTGCCAATAACAATGTGTAAATACAATGCGACTGCTATGACCAAATATAATATTAGCCAACTGGTGATTAAATGTAACATTGTCAGTAGTGCCCTGGTACACTGTGATTCTCTAACCTTTAGGATATTCGTAATGTGTTCCTCTAATGGAATATGCAACGCTCCTGTGGTCCCGTCCATATAAATTAAGACCACATGGGCACTGCATAACAAAGTAAATTATTAGAATTACAAGTGATAAGGACTCTAGAGGTGACCCAGGCCAGCTTCCAGCCTATCATTGATCCGTCCCAATGAGGAGAGGACCCACTAAAAAATGGCATGGATGTCGGATGCCCCAGCTACTCCTACTGTACTGGCTGACTGACTAATGCCAAGTGGCGAAGAAATTAGCTACTTTTTTTTCGGTGACCGTTGAGGCCCTGCTAATTGCCAAACAGCTTGAGAGGCTCTACCTATGCGTTGGCCCGAGGGGATTTTGTGGCCACCAAACAATGTGGCGGGGTGTCGGCCTCTCAGTGATTTGTACAGCATAAGATAGAATGGGAGGCAAATAGTTATGAGTTGGGCCGATGGGCGAATACCTCTGAGTATAAGGATGGGTCTTGGCCTCGAGGGACCACTAATGTAAGGCATAAAGACCAGGGATATCATTGGCCTCCTGAAACCTAGAAGCCAGTATCCACTTATCTATCCGGTCACCCGTGTTAAGTGGGTGCAGAGAGGGGATAGGGGGTATTAAATCGAACCACACACCTGAATTGTAACGATAGGTATGGAGTTATTCCTAAGAAGAATGTAGCTAGTATAAGTCTCAATTGGAATATGCAGAACCGGTACCCATTGAAACTGACGAATCGTCGTAGATCTAGAACCAAAATATGTGAACGTAATAGGGTTTGAAAAAGCATTGTGAGAGCCAGATCGTGGAACCCCTCAGTATAAGAGAATAATCTAAATTAGTTGTGTCGGAGAAGTGACGTGCTAGTGGGTTGAATCTTAAATCGATTTGCCACGTGTGATCCTTCAGACGAGCAATACTCAGGCTCCTCGACGCCTTTAACACGTCCCACTGTGAACCCTCAGGGAGAGAAATATAAAAAGGCTACCCATAAGTCTAAACATCCCTCTGCCTCCAGAAACACCATGACTGGCGTACCTACAGTCTCCTAAAACAGTAACATAACCCCTAATGGCCTTGAACGTACAGAACCACCTAAACAGTTGTTGGTCAGAGGAGCTCTGCACGGAATCTTGAGTAGCGCTCACAAGAACATAGAGGGGTAATTCACTGTTGGAGATAAATGAGAGGGCCAATGGTCTTTAATAAAAATCAAGTAAAAGGAATCCACGCCTGTGTTAAAAAGGGGGCAGGAGATGCTCAAGACCATAGAAGCAAAAATGCTAAATTCTGTTGTATAAGCTATAGTCTCCTGTCCAACCGAAGGTGGTCAGTGCCTTGTAAGAGCACGTATGAGATAGGAAGATAGGACAGTAACAAAATGAACTGAACGCAAGGTAACGTTAGAATGCGTAACGTATATATGTGTATGTGCCAGACTGTGGAGCCCGTAATTCCTAAAGTAACGTATCTTTGTGTGGGACCGATCGTGGACCCCAGTAATGAAGAAAGTAGCATATTGTGTGTGGGCCACATCGTGGGCACCCGTATCTTAAAATAATCGATCCAAGTTCTGTAGTACAAGCTATAGGCAACCTATAAAATAGCATTGTGTCATAACATAAATGACACGCTCAACCCTGGAATTAAAACGTATGGAGTACAGAAAAACATATAATCCATTAAACAGAATTAAACCGGGAAGTTTATGGACGTAAAATTCTGATACAAATTGTAACACCATAAATCAGCCATTAAACCTTCATAATACAACACCATGTCCTGTACTCATTTGTAACCTAGAATATACGTAGTAATTAGTAGGATGTTACAAAGCGTACACATTTAGTATAGCTCCCCAGCATTGATTATAAGCACAGTACCAAATGTATGCTATATTGATTTGTGCATATTAGTACGTGTGATTAAAGCAGTTTGTTGGATGTGTTAGTGTATAAACATCGATTTTATAACAAGACACGGAGGCGAGTATTGCATGTCCCTTTCTTTACTGTCCACCAATAGCAGCAAAGAATACAAACAGAATGAAAAAAAAAATAATGAACATACAGTAACATAGGACCCTCCCCGCTCAGGTCCCAGTATAATAGGCAGCACTTCCCTTCCATTTCCCTCTTTCTTTGCTGCTCCGACACAAAGATAAGTACATGTCATTTTTTCTCTTCATATATTTTTCTATTGTACTGGTTTTCTCATTGATTTATTATACAGTTGCCTACTGGTAACTGGTAGTATTCTGTATTATTATTATATTGTTTTACATTTATAAAGAAAGAAACAATGGCTACAGGGTTGGAAACAAACCTCTCCTGGGGCCAAAGTAAGGACTAAATGGGCAACAAGAAAAGGGGATAACCCAACAGAAAAGATAATGAAAAAATCCCAAAATTAAGGGTGTGTGGAGAGAAAAACAAAAGTCCAACTCCCACAGCACGCTCAAATAAGGGTGTGCCCACTAAGGAAGTATATGAACTCCCTGGTGTTCTTTGAGTAAATAGAAATGGAAATAAAAAATACTTTATTATATACAAGTTAGATAAAATACATGGGGGTATGGCTCACAATCCGTGGGTCTATATTAGTGCGGTCGGAGGCCGCCTGGTAGGTATAGCAAAGAGATAACTGTATGGCAATATATTCAAAGAGACCTTAAGTAAATCAGGATGTCTATGTAGAATGAACTCAAACTACTATTATGGGAATGATACCAAGTGGATAAGGTGTAATTCCCTGGAGTTTGTAGCAGGTTATAAACCTGTTAGGTAGAGGGTAGATCAATTGAGCAAAGAGATGTGCTGACTCCACTATTGAGATAGCCTGGGATCAGCAGTATATACATTCAAAGATAGAGGGAAGTAGATATTGACGAGATACCTCCTATGTATAGAAATATCCAGGTAACTCAATTCCATAAGAGAGTAGTCAGCCCCACATTCAAAAAGTGGTATAATGTCTTTAAGCTCAGAGTAAATAGCAACATAGAGGGTAAATTGTTAGAATGTTATCAAATCTCAGCAGGATTCTATATACCCTAACATTGTTGCTTGAAACCGATACAGTGTTGCAGTGCAGGTGAGCTAATTGCCTAATGTTACAGGATTTCCCCTGTCTCCTACGTAAACAGGAACAGCATCTCATAGCCGAAAAGCACATCACCCACAGATGACCAGCCCCATGTAATAAAGCACAAAGACTAATATGTATACTGTGAGGATAAATTCTACCCCAAAAGAAAAATAAATAAAATAGAAATAAGTGTACTAAATATGTATATATGAAGCAGTGGCTCAAATAATTAGAGGAAAAAGTTCAGCCTAGATCTAAAAATCGAGCGTAGAGGAGAAAATAAGCAAGTGACTCGCTAGGCTAAACCTCTAGATAGATCAAACTGGCTAGCTATGTTAGTATTTAAACTTCCAGCTCAAGTAGTGTAAAAAATCAATCAGATATAGTAATAGTTGAAGTCAAACAGGAAACTAACTAGGCTGGAGCTGCTAGCTACCTAGGATCTAAGATCGAAATCGACGCGCGTTTCGGCGCTATGTGGTGCCTTTTTCAAGAGTGACGAGGGAAACCCCTCGCCGCCAGAGTTTATAAAGGGCTAGTGCCCACCCCTCCCGTGACGTCATGGCCACACGCATGAGGCCGCGTCACGGGAGGGGGAGGAGCCAAAAGAGGCTCGGACCGGCAAATCTGCCGGTTGGAAAACGATTTAAAGAATTGAGTAGTCACTGTTCGAAATTAATCACTGTTCGAAATTGATTTTTATAAGGTAGGTCAGTTACAAGAGTACAGCACCCTCTAGGGGGTAAGGAATATAAAGTGTAAGTAAAAGTATAAGGTGTAAATTATACTTAAAGTGAGAGCATTATCTGCTTAGCTAGTCTCTCAAAGGTGCCTAGCAACCTTAAAGTAATAGAGGTAAATCCCATGATAATGGTAAAAATAAATGGATACACAAAATTAAACCAGCAGGAATTAAAGATCGTATTAAAGACTGTATCATAAGTACTGTTGTTAGAACAGTTAGAACACACACATTAAAGCAGGCAAGCTTTACATATATTCTGTATGGCATTATAGAAAGGGAGAAAAGGAAAACCCCTCATTCAGGCCATTAGGACTCAGGGTCTTCAGGCGGTAGATCCAGAAACATTCTCTTTGTCTCAAAAATCGATCATAATCGCCTCGTCTAGAGTTCTTCTTAACTAGTTCAAGGCCGCAAAAGCGTAACCCTTTGGGGTCGCTATTATGATATTCACGGAGGTGCCTGGATATAGGGGTTTCAGCTGAATATTTACTGGATCTAATATGTTCTTGTATACGTTTCTTAAAAGGGCGGAATGTTTTACCTACATATTTCTTATTACATTCACATGTAAGCAGATATACGATCCCTGATGTATTACAATTGAAAAAAGAGGTTACAGTAAAAATCTCTTTCTCCATACTATCTTTGACTGTTTTGGAGTCTTTTTTCATGAATTTACATGAAATGCATCTCCCACATCTATAAGTACCGGACAGACCGGTCTGGAGCCATGTTGTAGATGCTGGGGTTTCGGTTTTGAAGTGACTTGGAGCTAGGAGATCTCGTAGGTTTTTGCCTCTCCGAGCTGTAATGGAGACATTGGGGGCCAGTACTCCTTGAAGGTGCTGATCATTAATTAACAGGGGCCAGAAGCGTCTGAGGGAGCTTTTTATATTTTCCCAACCTGCATCATAGGTGGCAATTAGGCGTATGTTGTTCTTAGGGGTCTCTAGGGATTTAGGAATATCCCCACTCAGTAAAATCTTACGGTCAGAATCAAGTGCTCTTTGGTATGCACGTTTCAGGCACCTGTTTGGATAGCCTTTGGCTTTAAAAAAACCTCTTAGTTCTTTTGCCTTTATCTTGAATTCATCAATGGTACTACAGTTACGGCGGATCCTAAGGTATTGGCCCGTCGGGATACCCATTTTGAGTGGTATTGGGTGAAAACTGTCCCATCTCAGGAGGTTGTTAGTTGCCGAGGGTTTTCGGTAGAGAGTGGTGTGTATTTTATTCTCAGTTGTTATAGCAATCGTTAAATCCAAAAAATTCAAGCTTTTATCCCCAAATTCACTCGTAAATCTGAGGTTTTCATCATTAATATTGAGGATACGGACAAACTCATTAAATTCTTGTAGGTCCCCTAGCCACACTATAATCACGTCATCGATATAGCGGCGCCAGAGAAAGATCAGGTTGAGATAATGAGAGATTTCAGGATGTTGAAATAAATGTTCCTCCCACCAACCCAAATGAAGGTTGGCATACGATGGGGCACAAGCTGTCCCCATCGCAGTCCCCCTGATTTGATGATAGTACTTGTTTTTGAATGTAAAGTAGTTATGTGACAAAATGAATTCAAGAAGCTCCAAACAGAAGGTAGTATGTGCTACAGCCTCCGTGCCTCGTTGTTCCAAAAAATAACGTATATGACGGATACCATTAGAATGAGGGATAGATGAATAGAGGGCTTCGATATCCAAGCTACATAGTTTAGCTGAAGGGGGTACTTCCAGATCTACTAGGAGGGCAAGAGTCTGTTTGGTATCCTGAAGGTATGAAGGAAGTTTTTCCACGAATGGTCGTAAGATTTTATCAATGTATATGCTACCATTTTGTGTCAGATTTTCAATACCCGAAACGATAGGGCGACCGGGGGGTAGAGTCATACTTTTGTGTACTTTGGGCAGGCAGTAGAAGGTCGCTATTCTGGGATGACAGTTGAGGATGAATGCATATTCATCCCCTGATAGCAGCCCTCCACTGCGGCCCTTATCTAATATTTCCTTATATTTCTTAAGGAAATCATTTGTAGGATCAGATTTCAGAGTTTTATATGTATTCTCGTCTTCCAATACTTTGAGGACCATTGTGACATAGTCTGTGATGTCCATCATAACTATATTCCCGCCTTTGTCCGCGGGTTTCATGATGATCTCTGTATTGTCTCTCAGGGATTTAAGTGCCCTTTGTTCCCTACTTGACAAATTCATATTTGGATGGAAATCAAGAGATCTGGTGTCTAATTTATCAATTTCATTTTTCATTGTTTCTAAAAAAAGATCAATATTACGATAATTACTCAGATATGGAGTGAATTTACTTTTTAGTTTCAAATCGGTATATTTAGGATAATTAGATTCATTGCTTTCTTCCCATAAGTCCATGAGGGTCATGAGGCATTCATATTCTCTATTGGACATACCATGGGATTTAGCTTTCTTTTCTTTATTGATCTCGTGGAATTTATGTAGAGCGAGTTTACGGGCAAACAGATGAAGGTCTTTTACCCACATGAATTTATTTAGGGGAGGTACAGGTACGAAGGAGAGCCCTTTCTCTAAGAGTGAGAGATGGTCTTTGTTCAAGATCTGTTTTGAAAGGTTAATGACTCTTCGGTCCGTTGCCGGACAGTTCAATTTTTGTGTGGTTTTAATACCAGGACTATCTAGACTTTAAGACCTTATCATTAACAAATTTACTAATATATTTTGTTGCAAGTAACACACACTAATAATGGCAGGATTTCTATCCAATAAACCAGACAGCAACTTATGGTGTATTGATTCGGATAATGTGTTTTCGGTTGAACAATTAGATTATTCTAATTCCACCCTTGATATTAATCAAGCATTTAACAACCTACAAAATTTATATCAAAAGCAAATTAAATCTAGCTGGGAGGTATCATCTCTTGAAAATTATATTAAGAAGGAGATGATTCCACGGGGCCTGAGGGTTCGCAATGTACCATCTTCTTACACAGATAATACTGAATTAATGCACGAATGGGAATCGGCAGCTGGGGCTTGTTCCAAGCGGTTCATGGAGATTCTAATAAAATTTGAGAAAGAAAAAATCTCTGAAGTTAATCTTAACCTTGAACAGGAGATTGCAAGTGCACAACAATATCAATCTAATCCAGAATTCACCCACTTTGAAACTAGATTAAAAACCAATCTAGACAAATTCCAAAATAATATTAAGATTCGTAAACACCAAAAGTTTGTGCGAGACTCAAGGGATTATCAAACAAATAGGGTCTATCAACATTTCAATCGCAGAGTTAGGACCAACTCTGATAACTATTTAACATCAGAATATGAGTCCTCAGATACAGATAATGACACTTCCGGCGGATCACAAATTGATCAACAGTTACAGACTCCATCAACCCCTACATATACTAATCCTAAAGGAATACTCAAAAAAGGGGTGAATTTTTTAGAGATGGGCCACATGGAGGGTATGCAAACCCGAAAAAACAGATACCCCACACGAGACAGGGAGGGAAACAGAGGCAGGAGACCCGGAAGGAGAAGATTCTGACTCAAGAAAACTGTCCGGCAACGGACCGAAGAGTCATTAACCTTTCAAAACAGATCTTGAACAAAGACCATCTCTCACTCTTAGAGAAAGGGCTCTCCTTCGTACCTGTACCTCCCCTAAATAAATTCATGTGGGTAAAAGACCTTCATCTGTTTGCCCGTAAACTCGCTCTACATAAATTCCACGAGATCAATAAAGAAAAGAAAGCTAAATCCCATGGTATGTCCAATAGAGAATATGAATGCCTCATGACCCTCATGGACTTATGGGAAGAAAGCAATGAATCTAATTATCCTAAATATACCGATTTGAAACTAAAAAGTAAATTCACTCCATATCTGAGTAATTATCGTAATATTGATCTTTTTTTAGAAACAATGAAAAATGAAATTGATAAATTAGACACCAGATCTCTTGATTTCCATCCAAATATGAATTTGTCAAGTAGGGAACAAAGGGCACTTAAATCCCTGAGAGACAATACAGAGATCATCATGAAACCCGCGGACAAAGGCGGGAATATAGTTATGATGGACATCACAGACTATGTCACAATGGTCCTCAAAGTATTGGAAGACGAGAATACATATAAAACTCTGAAATCTGATCCTACAAATGATTTCCTTAAGAAATATAAGGAAATATTAGATAAGGGCCGCAGTGGAGGGCTGCTATCAGGGGATGAATATGCATTCATCCTCAACTGTCATCCCAGAATAGCGACCTTCTACTGCCTGCCCAAAGTACACAAAAGTATGACTCTACCCCCCGGTCGCCCTATCGTTTCGGGTATTGAAAATCTGACACAAAATGGTAGCATATACATTGATAAAATCTTACGACCATTCGTGGAAAAACTTCCTTCATACCTTCAGGATACCAAACAGACTCTTGCCCTCCTAGTAGATCTGGAAGTACCCCCTTCAGCTAAACTATGTAGCTTGGATATCGAAGCCCTCTATTCATCTATCCCTCATTCTAATGGTATCCGTCATATACGTTATTTTTTGGAACAACGAGGCACGGAGGCTATAGCACATACTACCTTCTGTTTGGAGCTTCTTGAATTCATTTTGTCACACAACTACTTTACATTCAAAAACAAGTACTATCATCAAATCAGGGGGACTGCGATGGGGACAGCTTGTGCCCCATCGTATGCCAACCTTCATTTGGGTTGGTGGGAGGAACATTTATTTCAACATCCTGAAATCTCTCATTATCTCAACTTGATCTTTCTCTGGCGCCGCTATATCGATGACGTGATTATAGTGTGGCTAGGGGACCTACAAGAATTTAATGAGTTTGTCCGTATCCTCAATATTAATGATGAAAACCTCAGATTTACGAGTGAGTTTGGGGATAAAAGCTTGAATTTTTTGGATTTAACGATTGCTATAACAACTGAGAATAAAATACACACCACTCTCTACCGAAAACCCTCGGCAACTAACAACCTCCTGAGATGGGACAGTTTTCACCCAATACCACTCAAAATGGGTATCCCGACGGGCCAATACCTTAGGATCCGCCGTAACTGTAGTACCATTGATGAATTCAAGATAAAGGCAAAAGAACTAAGAGGTTTTTTTAAAGCCAAAGGCTATCCAAACAGGTGCCTGAAACGTGCATACCAAAGAGCACTTGATTCTGACCGTAAGATTTTACTGAGTGGGGATATTCCTAAATCCCTAGAGACCCCTAAGAACAACATACGCCTAATTGCCACCTATGATGCAGGTTGGGAAAATATAAAAAGCTCCCTCAGACGCTTCTGGCCCCTGTTAATTAATGATCAGCACCTTCAAGGAGTACTGGCCCCCAATGTCTCCATTACAGCTCGGAGAGGCAAAAACCTACGAGATCTCCTAGCTCCAAGTCACTTCAAAACCGAAACCCCAGCATCTACAACATGGCTCCAAACCGGTCTGTCCGGTACTTATAGATGTGGGAGATGCATTTCATGTAAATTCATGAAAAAAGACTCCAAAACAGTCAAAGATAGTATGGAGAAAGAGATTTTTACTGTAACCTCTTTTTTCAATTGTAATACATCAGGGATCGTATATCTGCTTACATGTGAATGTAATAAGAAATATGTAGGTAAAACATTCCGCCCTTTTAAGAAACGTATACAAGAACATATTAGATCCAGTAAATATTCAGCTGAAACCCCTATATCCAGGCACCTCCGTGAATATCATAATAGCGACCCCAAAGGGTTACGCTTTTGCGGCCTTGAACTAGTTAAGAAGAACTCTAGACGAGGCGATTATGATCGATTTTTGAGACAAAGAGAATGTTTCTGGATCTACCGCCTGAAGACCCTGAGTCCTAATGGCCTGAATGAGGGGTTTTCCTTTTCTCCCTTTCTATAATGCCATACAGAATATATGTAAAGCTTGCCTGCTTTAATGTGTGTGTTCTAACTGTTCTAACAACAGTACTTATGATACAGTCTTTAATACGATCTTTAATTCCTGCTGGTTTAATTTTGTGTATCCATTTATTTTTACCATTATCATGGGATTTACCTCTATTACTTTAAGGTTGCTAGGCACCTTTGAGAGACTAGCTAAGCAGATAATGCTCTCACTTTAAGTATAATTTACACCTTATACTTTTACTTACACTTTATATTCCTTACCCCCTAGAGGGTGCTGTACTCTTGTAACTGACCTACCTTATAAAAATCAATTTCGAACAGTGATTAATTTCGAACAGTGACTACTCAATTCTTTAAATCGTTTTCCAACCGGCAGATTTGCCGGTCCGAGCCTCTTTTGGCTCCTCCCCCTCCCGTGACGCGGCCTCATGCGTGTGGCCATGACGTCACGGGAGGGGTGGGCACTAGCCCTTTATAAACTCTGGCGGCGAGGGGTTTCCCTCGTCACTCTTGAAAAAGGCACCACATAGCGCCGAAACGCGCGTCGATTTCGATCTTAGATCCTAGGTAGCTAGCAGCTCCAGCCTAGTTAGTTTCCTGTTTGACTTCAACTATTACTATATCTGATTGATTTTTTACACTACTTGAGCTGGAAGTTTAAATACTAACATAGCTAGCCAGTTTGATCTATCTAGAGGTTTAGCCTAGCGAGTCACTTGCTTATTTTCTCCTCTACGCTCGATTTTTAGATCTAGGCTGAACTTTTTCCTCTAATTATTTGAGCCACTGCTTCATATATACATATTTAGTACACTTATTTCTATTTTATTTATTTTTCTTTTGGGGTAGAATTTATCCTCACAGTATACATATTAGTCTTTGTGCTTTATTACATGGGGCTGGTCATCTGTGGGTGATGTGCTTTTCGGCTATGAGATGCTGTTCCTGTTTACGTAGGAGACAGGGGAAATCCTGTAACATTAGGCAATTAGCTCACCTGCACTGCAACACTGTATCGGTTTCAAGCAACAATGTTAGGGTATATAGAATCCTGCTGAGATTTGATAACATTCTAACAATTTACCCTCTATGTTGCTATTTACTCTGAGCTTAAAGACATTATACCACTTTTTGAATGTGGGGCTGACTACTCTCTTATGGAATTGAGTTACCTGGATATTTCTATACATAGGAGGTATCTCGTCAATATCTACTTCCCTCTATCTTTGAATGTATATACTGCTGATCCCAGGCTATCTCAATAGTGGAGTCAGCACATCTCTTTGCTCAATTGATCTACCCTCTACCTAACAGGTTTATAACCTGCTACAAACTCCAGGGAATTACACCTTATCCACTTGGTATCATTCCCATAATAGTAGTTTGAGTTCATTCTACATAG
This sequence comes from Pelobates cultripes, assembly GCA_933207985.1. Classification (NCBI taxonomy): domain Eukaryota; kingdom Metazoa; phylum Chordata; class Amphibia; order Anura; family Pelobatidae; genus Pelobates; species Pelobates cultripes. The sequence continues at coordinate 100,310,225 of OW240920.1, read as the reverse complement.
ACATCCTGATTTACTTAAGGTCTCTTTGAATATATTGCCATACAGTTATCTCTTTGCTATACCTACCAGGCGGCCTCCGACCGCACTAATATAGACCCACGGATTGTGAGCCATACCCCCATGTATTTTATCTAACTTGTATATAATAAAGTATTTTTTATTTCCATTTCTATTTACTCAAAGAACACCAGGGAGTTCATATACTTCCTTAGTGGGCACACCCTTATTTGAGCGTGCTGTGGGAGTTGGACTTTTGTTTTTCTCTCCACACACCCTTAATTTTGGGATTTTTTCATTATTGTTTTACATTTACTTTGTATTTATTTTACACTTATTTTTTATATTTATATTATGTTTATCTTCAAATCTAGTATATTGTTTTATTATATTTGGATGTCTTTATCCTGCATTGGTTTTTCTGTACACTGTTGTTTCTTTCACTTACCCAGGGTCCAGACCTCCCCGTCACTCTATATTGCTGTATTTTATCCTCCTTTCCTTCCTCCTCCCTGCCCTCAGCGCCATTTTGCGCACATTTTTTCCCCTACCCGGCTGTGTATGCGCACGAATTAAGCCTATTCGGCTGATTCACAGTGCATACATACCATTTTCCATTCTGCAAATAGCGCGTTCACTTGATTGCCGCATTCAAATTTTTTATACTTACTTACCTATCTGGTTCCCGAATTCACCTCTAACCTACCGAACGTTCGGTTTTTGCCGCGAATCTTGCGGATTCCACGAATCCCGCAAGATTACTGGCGGCCATTTTCAGACTTCCTGTCTTCTTTCCTACCCTGCATCTGAGTGTGCCACTGGTCTGGGCCCTGGTGAGAGCGTTTTTTGTTTGTTTTTTGCTGTTTGGGTGACTAACCCATACTATTCCTGCTACTTGTTAGGTAATATTCTCTAGCTATTCTAACATGCCTAAACCCAGACTATCTTCTGGCTCCACTCCCTCTGGGGAGTCTGATACCCCACTCATTAGGAGTGAGGCCCCTGTCACCTCAGGCAATTCGCCCACTATGACAGACGGAACTACCCACCCTGATGGGGCACAGTTCCAAGTGCTACAACGCTCGGTGACAGACGCCATTATGGCGGCCATGGGGTCTATGTCATCTACCCTCTCCCACACCATTTCACAGGCCCTCCTGCCACGTCCTTCAGACGAGCAATACTCAGGCTCCTCGACACCTTTAACACGTCCCACTGTGAACCCTCAGGGAGAGATATATAAAAAGGCTACCCATAAGTCTAAACATCCCTCTGCCTCCAGAAACACCATGACTGGCGTACCTACGGTTGCCCCAGAAAGCGTGTCCCATCCACGCAAAAGAGCCTTTCCGCGCCAGGCAGAACGGGTGCGGCTATGGAAATGTGCCAGAGCACAGTTAGAGAGCGACTCCGACTCAGAAATCGGGACAAATGAGGAGGCTAAGATTGAGTCGGACAGTGACTCTGATGCGGATGCCGCTGATACAGGCTTTGACCTCCTTTCCTCTGCTCAGGCAGAGACGTCTGGAAGTGATACAGGGATCAGGAACTCCGCAGCCGCGGGGTCCACCCTTGTGGATCCGTCGGGTGTCCCACTCTTCGACCCGGATGACCTACACCATCCGAGATCGGCAGAGTGGCTCCCAGCCGACCATGTTGCCACATATTTGGAAAATTGGGTCAGACGACCCCTGAGTAAAACGGCCCGCAACAAATTGAGAGCAGAGTGTCCTAGGCCTGTGGTGCCTAATAAAGTTTGCGACACTCCTGAGGTAGACCTCACCAAATTGGGCTGGAACCCCGTAAGGGGCTGGAATCTGCATTAACGTCCTGCCAGGACAAACACCTGGACATTTTTGGCCCCTTGGCCAAATTATTTGACTTGGCGGAAGACGCCAGAGTGGAGAACTGCATGGTTGACCCTGAAGACCTACGTGGTTGGGTCCAGAGAGCAATATGTATTGTCGGGAGTGTGAATACCTCCCTATCAATAGAACAGCGTATGGCCATATTATTTAAAATTGAGCCTAAACTGGCCAACCTCGCCCTCACTGAGGCGGGCAAGGATGCCCAAGGATTACTCTTCGGAGACTCCTTTATTAAGGATTTGGGGCGTTTTGTTGGAGCTTTCACAGCCCTAGATAAGGCCCAGGCCTCCATGAGACGGGTGTTCCAGGGGCGGATCTCCACCAGGGCCGGCAGATTTAGGAGCCGTCTGGCCGGCCGCAATTACCCCCAATCCCGTGGCACGGGAAGAGGCTCCTTCCAACACCGTACGCAGTACCAGGAATCTAACCCCCGCCCCACTTTCTTCCCATCACACGGACGTCCATGGAGGTCCAGAGGTTTTCGGGGCAACTCGAGTTCAAGACCTCATACCTCATACTTCTTCTCTGGATTGTGTAGGGGGCAGACTCCAACATTTTTCCCCAGCCTGGTCACAAATAACATCAGACCCCTGGGTGCTGACCACTGTTCGGGGCTTCCACATAGAACTCATAAGCCATCTAATACACATTCCCCCTCCTCGACCGATCTGCTTTTCACTCCAGGATCGCAGACGGATCGACGAGGAACTCTCCACCCTCCTCACCAAAGGGGCTATAGAACGAAGACCTCTAGACCCTGCAGGTGTCATAAGCAACATCTTCCTGGTGGAAAAGAAAGGCGGTCAATTGAGACCCATCATAAATCTGCGCCCCCTCAATGCCATAGTCAGGTACCGCCATTTCAAGATGGAAGGTATTCACCTACTAAGGATCTTCTCCTCCACTGAGATTGGCTAGCGAAGCTAGACCTCAAGGATGCGTACCTGACGGTGCCGATAGCAATGGCATCTCGAGACCTCCTACGCTTTCACTAGTGGCACGAGACTTGGCGGTTTACCTGCCCACCCTTCGGCCTCTCCTCAGCACCGTGGTGCTTCACGAAGCTACTACGGCCTGTGATGGCCTGGTTACGCAGTCGGGGAGTCCGGCTAATCATTTACCTAGACGATATTCTCCTCATGGCTCAGGAGCGCTCTACCCTCGTTACACATCTATGGCTGGCCATAAGCCTCCTTTCCCGCCTAGGTTTCATCATCAACTGGGAAAAGTCGTGCCTAACCCCCGCCACTCGCATGGAATTCCTAGGACTCCTTGTGGATTCGGGAGAAGCGATGCTCAGCCTTCCGATATCCAAGATTCGCTCCATCTGCAAGGAGTTACGCAGGGCCCTCATCCGGCCCCAGCTCTCCTTGCGCCAGCTTGCACAGCTCATCGGCCTTCTGGCCTCCTTGATTCAGGCTGTGTTTCCAGGCCCACTCCACTACCGAGCGCTACAACGCCTGAAGATCGCCCACCTGACCTGGCGTCACTAGACAGCAAGACGAAGGACGAATTGCGATGGTGGATTCTCAACCTGTCCGCGTGGAATGGCAAAGCCATCTTCGGTTCAATGCCAGAATTCACGATCGACTCAGATGCGAGTCTCCACGGCTGGGGGGCCCACTGCGAGGGAGTCTCAACAGGGGGCCGTTGATCGGACTCTGAATGCCGGCTGCACATCAACGCGCTGGAACTCCTGGCAGGTTCCTTCGCCATCCGCAGTTTTGCCAGGGACCGAGCCCTAACATGCATTCGGCTCCACATGGACGTCTCGGCGGTGAGATATGTCAACCACCTGGGTGGTACACAATCGGCAGTCCTGGCTAGATTAGCAAAATACTTTTGGGAATTTTGCCTGGAACAGAACCTGATGGTATACGCGGAATACTTACCGGGCCTGCACAACGTACAGACAGACTGGGGTTCACGGTATCTTTCAGACACCAGCGACTGGAGATTGGCCAAGGAGGTGTTCTCCAATATATCGTCTCTTTGGGGACCATTTACCATCGACCTTATCGCTTCCCGGCTCAACGCCCAGCTGCCACGCTTCTTCAGCTGGAGGCCAGATCCAATGGTGGAGGCAGTGGACGCCTTCCTGCAAGACTGGAGCGGAGGCCTCCTATATGCCTTTCCCTCGTTCTCCACGATCCCACGCTCACTCATGCAGACCCGCAAACACCAAGCAGAAGTGGTCATGGTGACTCCCTTTTGGGAAACACAGTCATGGTTTCCCCAAATGCTCGAGATGACGATGGACTATCCGCGTCTACTGCCGGAGTGCCACAACTTGCTGCGGGACCCGATGGGACGATGTCATCCCCTCCGCTTAGAAGGCTCTCTCCCACTCCTGGCATGGCGGATCTCGGGGGACCCTGGGAGATCCAAGGAATTTCGGACACAACTAGACAACTATTGGCGGCGGCATGGGCTCCCGGCACTAGACGAGCATATGGGTCCGCTTGGCGAGCTTGGGCTGGCTGGTGCATGGCTAGGAACGCAGATGCCGTTTTGGCCTCTGTAACCATGGTCCTGCAATTTCTGACGCCGCAGGACAGCACCCCTTAGTGTGCGGACTCCTCAAGGGCTCTCGATTCTCACGACCACCCAGGCCTCGGTACTCCACGACCTGGGACGTCTCAGTTGTGTTGGCTTTCCTCTCATCCTGGCCCTCTAACTCAGGGCTCTCCCTTAAACAGCTATCTGCCAAATTGGTTTGCCTGCTCTGCCTCGTCTCATGCAAGAGGGTCTCGGACGTCAGAGCCCTAGATTTCGACGCCAGGTCATATACCCCGGACGGGGTCACATTCAACATCAGCCGGCGGACTAAGACTTCCATCAAATCGGTATCCTACCCTAGCTTCCCTACCTCTCCGTCACTATGTCCAGTGGCCTGCCTACACGAATACGAAACTCGCACCAACTCTCATCGCTCCGCCAACTCTCCAAAGTTATTCTTATCGTTTCGTCCCCCTTTCCACCCGATTTCTAGCACAACCTTGTCACGATGGGTGAAATGGCTGTTGTCCCAGGCAGGCATTGATACCACAGTCTTTGGCGCCCATTCGGTGCGGGGGGCCTCAGCCTCTTCGATGATGACTGCAGGCGTGCGTCTGGAGGACATCATGAGGACGGCCGACAGGTCAAGGGAGTCTACATTCCGGGAGTTTTACTTTCGCCCGGCCCCACATACATTCGCTGCGGTAATGGATCAGCTTTAAACTTGCAATATGAGCCTCCGTGTCTTGTTATAAAATTACATGATTTTGCTATTACATGACGAAAAGTCATGATTTTATTAAAGACACGGAGGCGAGTATTGTCCCACCCTTCTTATTCTTACACGGTTATAATAATTTTTCCCTCCCAGGTTTAATACACGCTACAACAAACCACATCGAATGGTTTCGTACGGTAAGTGGGGCCATACTGCGAGAATGATGTTTATGTAACGTAATGGTAAATCTCTCTTTTTGTGGGACTGTGCATACGTGGGTTATTTCTCAGCCGTTTAACCTGAAACTAGTTGCAAGTATCGACTTTAACCCCTTAAGGACACAACTTCTGGAATAACATGGAAACATGACGGAATATTTCCGTCATGTGTCCTTAAGGGGTTAACCTGTCGGCCCCTGTTCCTTTATGTTTTCACAGCTTAACTCGACAAGAAGGCAAGCAGTCATCCGACTTAGGAGGACTCCCCCTGCTGTTATCCGGTGGTCCTATGAATCCTATGGTCAAGCTTCCCAGTTATTGATGTTCTACCCTCTTCAGTTTTAAGTTATTACCTTGGGACTTTTTTCTCACAATTCCTGGTTTGGACATTTTACTTTGGTCGCATCTTCAGAAAGAGGGAAATGGAAGGGAAGTGCTGCCTATTATACTGGGACCTGAGCGGGGAGGGGCCTATGTTACTGTATGTTCATTTTTTTTTCATTCTGTTTGTATTCTTTGCTGCTATTGGTGGACAGTAAAGAAAGGGACATGCAATACTCGCCTCCGTGTCTTTAATAAAATCATGACTTTTCGTCATGTAATAGCAAAATCATGTAATTAGCGTTTGTCAGGGTGGCAGTAAGATGCCCGGGACCCAGACATTGTCCGGGCGGCGGTGCGAGGACCGGGACCCGGTATGCCTGATGTTCAAAGTAGGAGTCACAGTGTGGAGGTGGATTAGCAGGGTCTGGTGCAGGGTAACCGCACGCCCCTGGTGTTGAACACCAGCGTTTGTGCGGCCACATACCAAGACCCTGAATCAGCTTATGCGGATCCCAGGAACTAGGAGCAGGAATTAAGCAGACCTCCCAAAGCTGAATAGGGAGGTACTGCAGCAGGAATGTATCCAGTACAGAATCAAGGAAAGATTAGGAAAGGCACCAAACATTGAAAACAAGACAGAACTAAATAGAACCTAGAAGCAGAGAAGGATAGAAAGCTAAACCCAGAAACATGTACACAATACATAAGGGAAACATTGACATAACATGGATCGGACAGGACGGTACATGTACTGGGAATACAAACTAAAACAAGACATGATAGGTAAAACAAGAGGAGAAATAACTAAGTAATGTATATGAAAATCATGGGGATTTAGTTACATTATATGATCATACATTGCATAAGCCTGCCAACAACGCCAATGTACCCCATATCTGGCAGGTCCTACTCTGCCTAATGCAAGCTAAACCAACCAAAGAAAACACACATAGTACTTCCCTGCAAGAAAGGGCAGAAGACTTGAGCAGCTGCCTGCATGAACACTGAAACAAAAAGAATAATGGAAAACAAACGGGTGTGGCAACATAAAACAAACACTTAAATGAAACCTGGAGAGTGGGAATTCCAGGGACGGATTACAGGAATGAACCCAGAAAAACCCAGCATAAAGAAAACCAAACATAGAATAGAAAACCAAAAACCCAAGAAAAACTAAACAAGAATTGTAAAAAGAGTACTGGATACCAGAAGCCATTGCTAGAATTATAGTAATATACGTGAGTTTAGAGTAAACTGACTAAGTCTATATGACTGGGACAATAATAGGGCTTATGCCTATGTAATACTAAGAGTTGGCCACCAGGTGGCCAAAATAAAACCCACCGCCAAAATCTACAGGAATGCATGAAAATACCGTAACAGTCATCATATGAAAAACTCAATGTACTATTCGGTTGCAGATACACGAACAGCTCCATGAAGCAATAATAATGTATGACCGAACGTACTGTAGCCAGACAATGCAAACATAAGTATAAATGAACATCTCTAGTACATATGTAAAACAATTGAACGAGAAACGTTCGTGAGCATGCTCCCAAAAGCCTACCGTTCATGCAAATATGCAGAGACGATGCCGAAAGCCCAGAATTAGAGCCTCATACTAACATAAGAAATTAATATGAAAATTTTGATGAACTGCGGTGTTCGACAGACAATGGAGCACACAAACAGAGGTAAGAAATAGAGCCGACCTGTGATGACGCTGTGTGCATCGGCGACTGGGTTGCGATGGTCGGCTCTATGACTTATGGTTTCATATCTTCCCGGGCATACTACGAGGAGCCTGAAGAAGCAACGGACACCGGAGGGAGCCAGGAACCGGTGAGGAGGGCGATTACGGGAACAGGATGTCTGCTGGAGCAGCTGGAGAGCCAGAAAGTTTCCACGTGGTGCAGGTAAGTAAGAAGGCGATTTGCTGCTGACTGGAAGTCGTTGTATGCAAATCGCCAGAACCAATAACAATAATGGGAAGAGTTCTGGTGTTCCATTACAATGATTACAATGGCATATATCATATTTGAAAAATGCCCAGTTAAAATGTAATGCGTACGTAAAAATACAAAAAACAAAACAACATTTTTTATCACAAATGTGAAGGCAAAATATAGAACATATGAGAGAACACTAACACTAATATAGGAAACACTTCCCTCTGAAATATTCCATGTGTGTTTGACACTACTACTAACCATGGAATGGTAGCTTTGGAAGGAGTACAATACACTACAAACATCGCCAGAACACATTAACTGATGTAATCCAGATGTCTCCTACAAAGCCGATCCTTAATCTGTTCTCCTTCATTGGTATATATATTTTTTTTCTTCATTTATACCTTCATTTGTTTTGAATTCTTATGAGCAAGATGTTAGGTATTACCATGTCTTTGCTTTACTAGACACAATTTCTTTGTACTGTTATATATTGCCTATTTGACACTCTGCAATAATGGATTATGCCTAGGAACATTTGTTATAATATATAGAATTGTATGATATCTTCTACGATGTACCTGAAAATCTTAATAAAAATAAAATAAACCAAATTTTTATATATATATATATATATATTTGCAAGAAAAAGTATGTGAACCCTTTGGAATGATATGGATTTCTGCACAAATTGGTCATAAAATATGATCTGATCATCATCTAAGTCACGACAATAGACAATCACAGTCTGCTTAACCCCTTAAGACCGGAGGGTGTACAATTACGCCCTATTTTAGGCGGCTCTAAACGCCGCCGGGCGTAATTGTACGCCCTCCGGTCTTTTCTTACTTACCCGGTGGAGCCCCCCGCGGCAGATCCTCCTCCTCCGGTGCCCCCCGGCCATGTGAGAGTGAGGTCCTTGCGAGGACCCCACAATCACATGGCCGGGTAGGCTGCCTCCTGCATTGCCAGCAAGGGGGCTCCCTGTAATGACAGGTGGTCCCCCTGCTGGCTGAAAATAAAATTAAAATTAAAAAGTGTAAAAAAAAAAAAAAAAGGAATACTTAGATCATATATATATTATATATATGATCTAAGTATATATGAGTATATATATATATATATATATATATATATATATATATATATACACATATGCTATTAATATCATTACATACTGTCTAGGGTAGTATTTTACTATTAATATATATAATTATATATATATATTAATATCAAATTACACGTAGACTGATACTGATTATATATATATATATATATATATAATTATTGTTATATATATACATATATATATTTATGTATAATATAAAAAATTAAATATGTAAATACGTTAAAAAATAAAAAAAATTAAAAAATAATTAAAAAATATATAGATGTGTGTTATTTTGTTCTAACTGTATTGTGATATTAATATATATATATTTATATCAAAATACATGTAGAACGAAATAATATATATATATCTACATACATAAATATATACGTATATATCACTCTATATATATATATATATATATATATATATATATATACACACCTATATCTACATACATAAATATATACGTATATATCACTATATATATACCTATATATAAATAAAAATATTTTAAAAAAATTATATAGATATACACATATAGATTCACATATGTATATATATATACATATATTAATTCTACATATATATTTATGTAATATTTTTACATAATTAGGTATCTTAATTAATTACAATTAGCTGGACCTGCCTGACAACCCATGCCGAAAATAAAGGGAATTTAATTTGCTAGCACTATATTTAACCCTATAACTTTCCGAGACACCATAAAACCTGTACATGGGGGGTACTGTTCTACTCGGGAGACTTCGCTGAACACAAATATTAGTGTTTCAAAACAGTAAAGTGTATTACAACGATGATATCACCAGTAAAAGTGACGTTTTTTGCATTTTTCACGCACAAACAGCATTACACGGACAATATTATTGCTGTGATACTTTTTACTGTTTTGAAACACAAATATTTGTGTTCAGCGAAGTCTCCCGAGTACAACAGTACCCCTCATGTACAGTTTTTATGGTGTTTTCAAAAGTTACAGCGTCAAATATAAGGCTTGTGTTTCATTTTTTTCACATTACAATTCGCCAGATTGGTTACGTTGCCTTTGAGACCCTATGGTTGCCCAAGACTGAAAATTACCCCTATGATGGCATACCATTTGCAATAGTAGACAACCCAAGGTATTGCAAACAGGGTATGTCCAGTCTTTTTTAGTAGCCACTTAGTCACAAACACTGGCTAAAATTGGCGTTTTTTGCATTTTTCACACACAAACAAATACTAACGCTAACTTTGGCCAGTGTTTGTGACCAAATGGCTAGTAAAAAAGACTGGACATACCCCATTTGCAATACCTTGGGTTGTCTACTATTGCAAATGGTATGCCATTATGGGTGTAAATTTCATTCCTGGCTACTATAAAGTCCCAAAGGCAACATAACCAATCTGGCGAATTTCAATTTCAAATGTAATGTGCTATATTTGACCCTGTAACTTCCCAAAACGCCATAAAACCTGTACATAGGGGGTACTGTTTTACACATGAGACTTTGCTGAATACAAATATGTGTATTTTATTGCAGTAAAAGCAAACAGTATTAAGACATTGACAGTTAAAATGTCATGTAGAACTAAAAAAATAAAGAAAAATCTTATTTTCTCCCATTTTTTTCATATTAAATTATGTTTCACAGCTAAATATTTGTTATTAAATGTAAGCCCTGTTTCCCCTGAATAAAATGATATATAATAAGGGTGGGTGCATTTAATATGAAAGAGGTGAATTACGGTTGGACAGACATGTAGCACAAATGCCAGGTTTTGTTTACATTTTGTTTCGTTCACAACGTGTACATTTGGCTCCGTCCTTAACCCCTTAAGGACTGGACTGTTTTTGCGATGTTGTACATTTGCGACCAGGAATATTTTTACACTTTTGTGGTGTTTGTGTTTGGCTGTAATTTTCCGCTTTCTCATTTACTGTTCCCATACAAATTATATATTGTTTTTTTCAGGACAAAATGGGCTTTCTTTACATACCATTATTTATATAATTTCATGTATTTTAATTTAAAAAAAATAAAAAAATATGATGAAAAATTGAAAAAAATACATGTTTTTTTACTTTTACTTGAAAAATCTTTTACTCATCTACAAAAGCGAATGAAAAAAACTGCTAAATAGATTCAAAATTTTATCCTGAGTTTAAAAATACCTAGTGTTTACGTGCTTTTTTGCTTTTTTTTGCATGTTATAGGGCTATAGGTACAAGTAGGATATTGCGGTTTCAAAACATACATTTTTAAAATTTATCAATAGTGACATTGTAACACTATTATCTGTCATAAAGCTCTGAATAACACCCCACATGTACATATTTTTTTTAAAGTAGACAACCCAGGGTATTCAATATGGGGTATGTCCAGTCTTTTTTAGTAGCCACTTAGTCGAAAACACTGGCCAAAGTAAGCATTCATATTTGTTTGTGTGTGAAAAAGTAAAAAAACTAAATTGAACGCTAATTTTGGCCAGTGTTTGTGACCAAGTGGTTACTAAAAAAGACTGGACATACCCCATTTGTAATACCTTGGGTTGTCTTCTTTTGCAAATGGTATGCCATCATGGGGGTAATTCTCATTCCTGGGCTACCATACGCTCTCAAAGGCAACGTAACCAACCTGGCCATTTTCAATGTAAAAATATTTGACCCATATATTCGACCTTGTAACTTTCAAAAATGCTATAAAACCTGTACATGGGGGGTACTGTTTTACTCGGGAGACATCGCTGAACACAAATATTAGTGTTTAAAAACTGGAAAACGTATCACAACAATTATATCATCAGCAAAAGTGCTGTTTGTGTGTGAAAAATGCAAAAAAAGTAACTTTCACTGACAATATCATCGCTGTGATATGTTTTACTGTTGTGAATCACTAATATTTGTGTTCAGCGAAGTCTCCCGAGTAAAACAGTACCCCCCATGTACAGGTTTTAGGGTGTCATAGAACGTTACAGGGTAAAATACAGTGCTAGTAAATTAAATTCTCTGGACTTTCGGCTTGGGTTGGCAGGCAGGTCCCTCAAATTGCAATTAATAAAATTACTTAATTATGTAAAAATATTACATAAATATGCACGTAGAATTTAAATATATATGCATATTTATATATTTGAAGTCTACGTGTATATTTATATAATTATTTATGTAATTTTGTATATGGACGTATGTATATTTCTTATTATTTTTATATACATAGATATATATACAAATTCATTCTAAGTGTATTTTGATATAAATATATATATATATTAATTTTAAAATACAGTTAGAATAAAATTTCATATAGCTATATAATTTTTTTTAAATTTTTTATTATTATTTGAAAAATTTTTTATTTAATTTAAATTACTTATTATTTAGATTTTATAATAATATATATATACAATATATATAGTTATTATATATATTATATATATACGTGTGTAATTTAATTATAAGTGTATTTTTATATTAATATAAGTACATATTAATATAAAAATACACTTAGTATGGCATTATATATATGATATATAGACATATATTATATAGATATAATATATGTCTATATATCATATTTATACATATATAATTATTATTATTTTTTTTATTACCATTAACTTTAATTTTTTTTATTGATTTTACACTATCAGGGAGACTGCCTGTCAGCACAGGCAGTCCCTCTGCAGGCAGCACTATGGACACCTATTGTGACCATGTGATCGCTGTGTTAAGCGATCACATGGCCACAGGGGTCCTAATTCAGTGTGGGGAGACTGTCTGGGCTGCAGGCAGTCTCCCCACAACCGAAGACTGATCACTGGGAACGACGGCTTATCAGGTAGCAATCAGACCGTTTGGACGGTTCAGGACCGTCATCGGTCGGCAAGGCAAAAATGCCGATGACGGTCCTGAACCGTCCTCGGTCCTTAAGGGGTTAAGGGGTTAAACTAATAACACACAAACAATGAAATGCCATGTTTTTATTGAACACACCATGTAAACATTTACTTGACTGTTGTGCATGTCTGATCTGCAACTACAGGAAACGTTTGGTTGAAGTTATTGCTGCCAAAGGAGGTTCAACCAGTTATTAAATCCAAGAGTTCACATACTTTTTCCACCTGCACTGTGAATGTTTACATGGTGTGTTCAATAAAAACATGGCAACATTTCATTCTTTGTGTGTTATTAGTTTAAGCAGACTGTGATTGTCTATTGCTGTGACTTAGATGATGATCAGATCACATTTTATGACCAATTTGTGCAGAAATCCATCATTCCAAAGGGTTCACATACTTTTTCTTGCAACTGTAGCTCGCTCGCTCGCTTGCTCGCTCTCTCTCTCTCTCTCTCTCTCTCTCTCTCTCTCTCTCTCTCTCTCTCTCTCTCTCTCTATATATATATATATATATATATATATATGCATACATACCATATGAGATGCCCCTGGGTTGCTACTTTTCAAAAGGTCAGCCTTTGTGTGGTTATTTTTTTTAATTCTTTATTTTGACATGCAGTAGATAATGTGACAGAGGTTAACCTGTGCAGTTGTATAATATTCACTATAAGCATAATACATATGTAAATACAAACAATAGCATTTTAGAAGTGTGCTGAGGAATACGTGACTGCCCTTTTTTTTTTTTTTTTTGATAAGGAAGTGAGTCAGTGACAAACTCAAGAATTGAAAGGTAGAGAAAGGAACTAAAGGTAGTAAAGAACAGGGTGCTATCAATTTTCTAAGCTGAGCTGATTGTTAAACAGAAAATAATAATAATAATAATAATGTACTCCAAGGCTCAGAGAGGACAGAGCGCCCTGACCACTAGATACCATCAGCACTGCAATGGTAGTTAAATTTAAAGAAAACATAGCGCCAACAATCCAGGTAAGGGTAGATAGACATAATGTGGAATAATAATAACAAATAGTACAAATAAAAAGAGTCTTATCTAAAATGCTCTTATTGTAGTCACAGAGTCTATAGGTGCTTGGTCAGGAACAAATGTCCTCGCTGTTCTCCTCCGTATAGATCCACTCATATGCAAGAGATAAAACAAATAGAGAACCAAATAGTGCAATAAGTCTAATAATAAAAAGAATAAAATATAAAAGGCTGGTATAAAACTCACATTTGCAAGAGCTATTACTCGCTCTAGTGTAAAAGGCGTACAGCGCTATAATCCCCGCTTATGGGATATGGGGTAGACTTCCTCCGTCAGTGGTATGTTCAACACTCGAATTAAAAGAGACAACCAATAGTGCTCACTGGATAAAATACTGGAAATTAAATATATAAAATGGTACTCACAAGGAAGGAGCAGGCCAACTGCTCCTTGAAGATAGCCCTGGTGGTATGATCCCCACCTACCATTACTTGGAGTCCAGGGTGATAAAAAATGCCAGGTAAAAAAAACTATCTAAAGTGTATCAGAAGAAAAATGGCACAAGTAAAAAGTGACCAAATAATCTTTAATATATAAAAATACGCAATAAAATATCCACAAACGTGTTTCGCCAATACGGCTTTATCAATATGGAATAAGAACCTGATACCTGGCAAGAGAGAGTTTAAATAGCAATTCAGACCTTTGAAATTGGCGCCAAAATTGGGAACAGCCAATCAAAGTTTTAGTTAAAAACAATCAAGTTTAAACATATAAAAACAGAATTTTCTTAATGGACATACAATATAATAAGCTTTATAGACCGTGTTGTGCTTTAAAACATTAGAAACAAAGGTTATTTTATGCAAAAAATTACTTTTTTATTGCGGTCATGTGACCGGCATGTAAACCGCAAGGTTTGCTGGGACATGTAGTTTTTAACAAGACGTCGGCGCGCACTGCGCCAGAACTGGTGGGCGGGAATTAGACGTCAGCACGCATATGGTTGTGGCTGACGTCAAGAAGAAGGGGCGTGTGTCTATACGATGATGGTGCGCACAAAGCTGCGGCCGTTGTCATAGAGAGTGGGCTGAATCTAGAAGCCGACAGCACGCACAAAGCTGTGGCCATCGTCATGGAGATAGAAAAAACGTCGGCTCGCACAGAGTTGCGGCCGGCGTTTGAATAAGGGAGTATGCCTGACACACTGAAAAGTGTCATCAGGCATAGTCCCAAATATGGGGATGTCTGAGTAACCTAGTGTTACTACTAGGAAGGGGGTAATAGTAAAACAATAAGAAAAACACATAGCCCGTCTGTAGGTAATAATAAAACACAGTGTATAAAGAATGAAATACAGTATATAAAAACACATAAAACCCATCTATTAATAAACAATAACATAATAAAAAACAATGTAAAAACATGAAAATAATTATAAAAAGTTAAACAAATCAAAACCAGCATTTAAACCATGGGGTGTAAGAGTTTAGAGTTTATACACCTATTCCATTTCAGTTTTACCTAAAATGTTTTTAATATTTCTGCCCCTCCATGGAATAGTACATTTTTTTTATTCCAATACATGTAAGCATTCTTGGGTCTTTGTTATGTTTAATAAAATGTTTGGATACTGAATGGCTTAAGTATCCATTTTTAATATTTCTGTAATGTTCGCTTAATCGCATTTTTAAGCACCTTGTAGTCATTCCAACATATTGGAGGCCACAGGGGCATTCAAGCAGATAAATAACATTTTTGGTTGAACAATTAAGAAAGTCATTAATTTTATAAACCTTATTTGTCATTCTTGAAATAAATGTTACTTTGTGAGGAACAGGGGGGTCAGTAGTTCTACAAACTATACACATTTTGCATTTGCAAAAACCTTTGATTTGCGGAAAAAAAGGATAATGGGGGTGCATTTTTTACTTCTTTGGTAAAATTCTTAGTTAATATTGATTTAAAGTTTGGTGCTCCCCTAAATACTATATTTGGACGTCCTGGTATAATTTTATTAAGTGTTTCATCTTGTTTCAGAATATGCCAGTGTTTTTTTATAATCTTTTTTACATTTCTGCTTTTATTATTATAATTAATAATAATAGGTAAGGGCATGGATTCGTCAGTATTTTTTGATTTGCATTTTGAAAGTTAATTTCTATCTTTTTATTGGATATTCCTAATAGTATATGTAAGTTCTATTTCAGGATAGTTCTTCTCGATGAATTTATCTTTTAGAAAGTTTGCTTGTTTGTTAAAATCGCTTATTTCTGAACAGTTTATCCGGAGTCTTAATATTTGGCTCTTCGGAGCACTGTCAAGCCAGGGTTGGTAATGGCAACTAGTTTTATCTATGGCAGTGTTCACATATAGAGATGTCGCGAACCGTCCTTCAACATGGATGCTGTCCAGGAAGTACGAGGGTCTGGGAGGGAGGGTCTGCTGGAGATTGGCCGGGATGTGTCAGCTGACCGGAGTTCAGCGCAAACGGTTCGTGGCGAACCGTTCGCGAGAAGTTCGCGGACGGTTCGCGACATCTCTATTCACACCTACTTTAAAAAAAAAAAAAGTCTTAGTATGTATTTTTTCAATTTTTTATAAAAATATTGAGATCTAAAAAAATGATTTGTTCCCTGCTGTATTCGTACGTTAGAGTAATACCTCTGTTATTTATATTAAGATTGTTAATAAAAGAATTAAGATCATCTTCAGAGCCTTCCCAAATAAAAAAAAAAGGTTGTCAATATATCTAAAAAATAAGACTAGGTGTGCTCTCCAGACGTGATTGTTAAAAATAGCTTCAGATTTCCAGTCAGCCATAAGTAGATTGGCGTAACTGGGAGCAAACCTAGTTCCCATGGCATTCCCTCTTTTTTGAAGATGAAAAAATAATTTAAAAAGCAGAAATAGTTATTTTTTAAAATCATATTAATACCTTCTAATATAAAATCAATTTGTATGTCAGCAATTTTTCTTTCTTTTGTTAGAATATCTTTAATAGCTTGACAGCCTATATCATCAGGTATAATTGTATATAGTGACTGAACGTCACATGTGACTAATATAAAACTGGGTTTCCATATAAAAATGTTTAAAAACTTTAAGAGAGCCATGGAATCTTGGAGATAAGATCTCATAAGTTTAACTGAGGGTTGCAAGAGGGTGTCTATGTATTGGGAGAGATTACATAGGAGGGAACCTATGCCAGACACAATTGGTCTCCCTGGTGGTAGGATTTCATTTTTATGGATTTTAGGGAGAAAGTATATGACTGGTATTACAGGAAATTTATTTAAAAAGTTAAATTCGTATTTATTTAAAATTCCTAAATTTAAGCCTTTATTTAAAAATTGGGTTAAAATTGCTTGTATTTGTGTAGTTGGGTCTGATAAAAGTTTTTCATTCACATCTATATCATTTAATTGTCTGTGTGCCTCTTCTATATACATTTGGCTGGATTGCATAACTATCCCTCCTCCTTTATCGGCTGGCTTGATTACAATGTTTTTATCTTCTTGGAGTTCCTTTAGTGCCAGTTTCTCTGTATGTGTAAGATTCTGAGGGTTGTATTTGTTATTCTTAATTTTTTCTAAATATTTTACAACTAATTTCTCGAACATAGTGAGGGAGGCAGACTTAAAATGGGCAGGATAAAAGGTCGATTTTCTCTGAGGTGTGTATTAATTATGTGATGATTATGTGGGAGTATGAGAGGGGATAAAATAGGATTTGAAATAGGATTTTCTTCATTTTTGTCTATTAAAAATCTTTTAAGGGTGGCTTTCCGAACAAATTTATTAACGTCAAGGAAGGCTTCAAAAGGTTTAAACAAATTAGTTGGGGCAAATTTAAGACCTTTGTTTAAAACTGATATTTGTGCACTTGTAAAATTTTTTTGTGAAAGTTTATCAATGCCACTATTAGTATTATCTTGAGAAGTTATCTTTTCTAGTCTCTTTTGTTCGCGTCTGCCACTTCTTCTTCCTCTAAATTTAAAATCCTTTTTTGTGACCATGAGGGGTGTCTGAGCTAGTGTAGTGGAGTGAGTTCTGATGTCTAAAAACATGGTCTTCATTTTCGAATTCTGAATCTAGTGATAGTAGTTGATATCCGTTTTGGTGATTGGAAATCGTTGGTGATTTAAAGTAATTGGAATATTCTTTGTGATCATTGATGTATTTTGATCTTTGTGGTTTGGGGGATAAGTATTTGTTTTGGGGTTGATAGATATCAGTCAGTAACATACAAGCAAGGCAATAACTGAAATGCACCCCACCGGTAGTAAACTGTTGTAAGTTGACCCTATCCCCAGACTTGGCTTCTGACCTCCTTGGTTAGTGAAAGTCCCAATGATCCATAACTGGCCACTCAGTCTGCTCCAGGCTTGAGTGGGAACACGATTCCTGAAGGTCCGGCTGCGTGTAGCTCCATTACTGCTGTTGCGGTGCAGTTTAGTGTTGGCTTGGTCTTGAGGTTTCTCCCTTCGGAGGTGCGAGATGAGCACCGGGGAGCTCCCCCTTGCAGCTCTCTGCCCGGGATTGCGATGATGAGCCTTGGTCGCCTTTTGGCGTCGGTAAGTTCCAGGGGGTCGGTTGGGTCGCCTCTGCAGGTGCGAGTAGCGCGGTGTGAAGATTATTTGCCCAGCGAGGTCAGGCGTGGGTCTGTGAGTTTCAGTAGGTGAGCCTTGCAGTGAGCTGTCACCCTGCTCCCTCTCCTCACGTTGCTTGTGTCTGTCAGCAAGTTTGAGCCAAAAGTTGGCAAAGATTTCGTCCAGGCGCCTCATAGATGTCTCCAGGCTACCATCACATGGCGCGTCCGCCATTTTAGTGGTGGCTGTTAGGAAGGCCTCAGAGTGCAGTGGCTTTTGCAGGATCACAAAGGCCCCTTACTTGAGTGTTGAGTTGATTTATTTGCTCAGTTCTATAATTTTGCCGAGAGCTCACACTAAGTTCAGTATGGCGGTCAGGCCCCGCCCCGCCGTGTGGTTATTTAAACAAACTGCCAAAATGCCATAAGACCATAAAATCTGTCTCTCAAAATCTAACTGTAAAAACTGAAATTGTCAGGTTTCTTACATGAAGTGTACAAAATCAACTGAGATGGCAGAAAAAACTGTTGTAGATCACATTAAGCATTATGAAAGCATTATGTAAACACAAGTATGTACAATAATAACGTGCTATAATGGGAAAAGAATAAGAGCATAGTGTAATACAGTGGGTAACTTGTGAGTGGGTATAGTATATATTGGATACACTCACATGATAAATAGTCAATTAAGGATAGGCTCAGATCCAGGGGCAGACTGACAGCTCATAGGGCCCTCGGGTAATGGTGATCAAGGGTCCCCCTCATGGTGCAGGTTTTTAGCCACTACTACTTTTATTCCCCTTCTGTATTTGTCTCGCACACAGAGGTTATGTGCATGCTTCCCAGCTCCCAGAATGGCTGAATAAGAGCCGCACAGTCCTGACTCCCAAATGCGGACTTTTAAGGGGTTAATCCCACCAAAAACAGTGTTCTAATAAAACACTGTTTTTGGTTGGAGTAACCCTTGCTTCCACTGTATTTGCTTGTGACATCATAAGCAGCACCCCCCTCAGATTCATGAAATTAAACATTACATTATTGTAATTCTTCCCCCCCCCCCTCCAATTTTTGTAATAGATAGCTCAGTGGGTTAATACATCATCAGTGAGTACCATTAAATTGTATGAGATTATGTACCTATAGTTACATTTCTCTTTTTTTTGTTTGTTTTTAGAACCAAGGTATGCTTTGTTTTTTTTTGTTTTTAGAACCAAGGTATGCTTTATTCTTTTGATATACATGAATGCTTGCATACAATTTATTTAAGAGGTTTTCATTGGTTTTGGACATAAATAATAAACATATCACCAATGGAAATGTATGCCCTTATTTGATATAACATTCAGAGACTACTAAGGAAACTATTGTAGCAGCTAGCTGGAATAAACTTCATCCATAAGAGATGGGAGTGATGTGATACGTCAAAAGTAACATGCGCACGAACGTTAAAGAGGATGCCATATATAAATTAAGGAAACGTGTAGAAAGGTCCAGGCACTCCAGAATTCAAGCAAAAAGGCAATTTAATAAACCCACAGCCAAGTCACAACGTGTCGACCTATACAGTCTTTATCAAGCTTGATAAAGACTGTATAGGTTGAAACACTGCGACATAGAAACATAGAATGTGACGGCAGATAAGAACCATTCGGCCCATCTAGTCTGCCCAATTTTCTAAATACTTTCATTAGTCCTAGCCTTATCTTATAGTTAGGATAGCCTTATGCCTATCCCACGCGTGCTTAAACTCCTTTACTGTGTTAACCTCTACCACTTCAGCTGGAAGGCTATTCCATGCATCCACTACCCTCTCAGTAAAGTAATACTTCCTGATATTATTTTTAAACCTTTGTCCCTCTAATTTAAGACTATGTCCTCTTGTTGTGGTAGTTTTTCTTCTTTTAAATATAGTCTCCTCCTTTACTGTGTTGATTCCCTTTATATATTTAAATGTTTCTATCATATCCCCCCGTCTCGTCTTTCCTCAAAGCTATACATGTTAAGATCCTTTAACCTTTCATGGTAAGTTTTATCCCGCAGTTCATGAACCAGTTTAGTAGCCCTTCTCTGAACCTCTCTAAGGTATCAATATCCTTCTGAAGATACGGTCTCCAGTACTGTGTACAATACTCCAAGTGAGGTCTCACCAGTGTTCTGTACAATGGCATGAGCACTTCCCTCTTTCTACTGCTAATACCTCTCCCTATACAACCAAGAATTCTGCTAGCATTTCCTGGCTGTGGGTTTAATACATTGCCTTTTTGCTTGAATTCTGGAGTGCATGGACCTTTCTACATTTTTTCTATCAAGCAACTGGTTTCCTGGTACTAAGACCGGTCTGGTTGCACCCAGATTCATATTCCTGAGGGGATTGAGTGCATTTACAGTTCCCTATCTTTTGGTAATATACAGATTAAGGAACAGTGCACACATAAAAATGCAGTTTTAAATATTATAAGGTTACTTAAAATCAGCTATTTCAGCACACATTGGGATTCAGTTCTACAGCAGCACCATTGCTACGAAATGCATGTTTTGGGTGTGCCCCTAATTCCCTCTTTTTCTTTA
Source organism: Pelobates cultripes (assembly GCA_933207985.1). NCBI lineage: Eukaryota > Metazoa > Chordata > Amphibia > Anura > Pelobatidae > Pelobates > Pelobates cultripes. The sequence continues at coordinate 100,289,484 of OW240920.1, read as the reverse complement.
CTGTTAAAGAGGATGCCAGCAGACACGTGGAGAGGTCAAGAATTTATCGGGACTCACCAGGTATATAAACCAGATGCTTAGGAAAGAGAAGACAGTGCAAGAAGAAGACCTGTTAAGGTCAAAATGTGTTTGCTTTTTTTTTCTCTTTGATCAGAAAGCCATCGGTGAGCTATATTTTTTGGACATTTAATATATTTTTATCATTTTGTTATTAGTGACTACATAATTCTTGTCATTTTCCCCTGGCTTTTGTACATTTTATTTGTTTGTATAACATCTGTATATAATTCTTATACTGCATATATCTTTGAAGAATGTTGGATATCCTAAGGCTTGAACAGGCACCCGTGTGCAACTTGTATAGAGCCTGATACGGCTCTTTATCATGTGAGTGTAATTCCTATAGCATAGTACAAACTTCTTTTACATGCAGATTACACAGTGTGTGTTTTTTTTTAATCTCATTTTAGAAAAATTAGGTTTTTACTATTTTAAACCACATTATTGAAATTATCCATAAAAAAACTAAGTATTTGTTTTGGGTATACATACTGGATGTGTATTTATTGCATGTTATGTATTTTTATTTATGTATAGCTAGTGGTGAAGCACTTTCTGTTACATACACCGTTAATTCATATTAATTTAAGCGAACACTTTCCTCACTTTGTTGTATTGCCACAGACATTGTCAGCTTGTGCTCTGAGCCAGGAGAACAGTCCAATCAATGCTCTTCATTTGATTGGAACATGGAGAAGGAGCCTGTGACTTGGCATGCAACATGGAATCCAGCAAGGGGAGCTTTGCTCGGTGCTGGATTCAGGTGAGTTTTTACTTATTTTATAAGGTTTTAAGTTTTTGTTTTTTTGGGGGGTGAAGGCACGGGAGGGGTGGGGAGGGGGGGGGGGGGTTAGTGCCTTAATAACTAATGCCTTTTAGGGCATCCTAAATGTAAAATGCTATTTAATTGAAAATCGTATCTTTAAACTAGAGATAAATTAGATCAGATTGTTGAGAAAACCTAGTCAGAGACATACAGACATAAGTGTTTTTATTTGCATTTAATTGTTTATTACAAATGGTTGTTACATGTACTTTTAAGTGATTAATTGATTTACATAAAAAACAAGTATTACAGCAAATGAATATTGTTTTGTAGTTTTAATAAAATGTTTTATTTAGTTTTTAATATTTTACTTTAATCATCAAGTAAGAAGATATGTCTCAGGGGGGTTTCGAAGCGTTAAGATCATCTGAAACTGCCATTGTAAACAAACCTGGTTTCATTTCAGCAATATCACTCAGGCAACAGGAGTCATAAGCCGTTGCAGGTTTGGGGCATTAATTAATGGTTACGGAAGTTCCTACCTGTGTGAGGTATTTCTGCTTCATATTCTAAGAAGGAAGCCCTCTCTGTGGAGAGCAGGATAGCTCATTAATGAGGCTAATTAGGTGTAAAGGGGGAAGAGTCTGGCATCAGCTGCATCATGTAGAAGCTAATCATTAAACTTGGTAATCTTCTGAGAGGCTCCTGGGTGATGTTGCTGAGAATTTCTTGAACACCTGAGCACTAAAAGAAATCAGACTATTCCCTTAAAGCTGTAGTGCCTGTCTCCGCTTTTAGGACACTGGCCAGAAATCATATATCAGTCATCGTGTCTTAAAGTTCATTCCGAAAATGCACCAGGAGACTATGTTAAACAGTAGCACTGCCTTGAAAACAAATACTATTTTATGAGATACAGAAAATGTAACTTTTTTTTTATTTATTTTTTTATTTCAGGTGAAATTTACTAAATGTATTATGTACATTAAGATTGATTGCTCAAAATGTTACCTGAACCGAAGTCTAATCAAATTGGTGCAGAATAACTCTGCAATTGATCAGGAATTAATGCCAAAACAAACAGCAAAAAATAATTAAATTTAACTACGCCTAAACAGCAAGTAATTGCACGGATAAGAAACCCCAAACCCCATATAGGAAACTACCCCTTTCAAATTTAAGTAAACATGCAACAATTTACTGTATACTTAATTTTTTATTTATCTTTGTATTATAAATTATCTCTCTGTTACTTCATTATAGATTTAGAAAGCGCTTTTTTCACCCCTAGAAACAGGCACACACAGAAAATAATAAAAATAATAATACAATTAATAACCAAAACAATAAAACACCACAACAATATATTGTTGTAGTTATTATAATGGAGATAAATATATACAATGCATAAGGCAAATATAAGTAAATATATACAATACATAAAGTACATGTTGGATACACAGCCTGTGAGTACAAAATAAAAATAAAATCAGGAAGAAATATAGCAGAATCCTAATAATCTCAGAAAGGATTTAAGGAGTCCAAGGTGACCAGGTTGCAGAGCTGACAAGTATAGTTATGAGTTAAGTTGTTTTTTGTGTTTTTTATAAATTCTTTATTTTGAAAGGTTTTTGTTTTATGGGGTGGGGATACAGAAAAGAAAACAGGGAGTTAGAGTTTGTGGTACAAATTTCGCAAAACAGACATGTGCTTTTTACAGTAACAGTTCAAGCGTAAATACCAATTATCTGTTGGTAGTTTCAACCTGCGTTAATTGCAAATAAACATTTTCTACATTCTTGTCAGTATCTGTTGTTCTTTAGGCTTGGGTTTGGGGAGGGGAACAGAAATGAGAAGGGTGGGGGGTAGGGTACATTTTCCTTTGCATTGTGTAGCAAACAAATTAACAATAATGAGCACATGCATTTTGAGTTTTCATAACCAAGTTAAGGGGTATTGTTTGGAAGTGAGGGGTTACAGGTAGGATAAAAAAGGAAGGGGGTCAAAGTCCATGCTGTGGTACTTTGTTTTTCGTGCCTTTGTCTCTTTTTTCCTATGGTTTTATTTTGAAAAAATATTCTTCGGGGTGGGGGCACAGAAGAGAGAGTTAAGGGTTCAAATTTGCAGTGCGCTCTTCGTGGGCCGTATGTGTGCTTACTTTGGCGTTCGCGCTGTTGCGCAGGTACCTCTATCCTTTTTCATTGGTGTCAGGGTGTCTTACTAGCGTGATATTACCTTCTCAGTTCTTGTCGGGTTTCAAACTTAGGGTTGGGGTGGAGTGCGGGACTGAGTTAAGTTTTTAATTTGTGAATTTATACAGATATTTTATACAGATGTTTTATATTACATTTCAGCCACTTTTCAGTCTGCCGTAGCAGAGTTGCCATAAAAAATATCGGGCCCCTTATAAAATTACAGGCAGGGTTTCCCTAGTTATATTCCTCCAGTCTTCTGTACACATGCAGTCACACGTACTAGCAGAGACACACTCATTTTCATAGATACATTCCCTTACATGCATATACCAATGCATATTCCCAGGAAAAAACAGACATATACATTCCAGACAGACAGACATTTACCCACTAACCCGCACATAGATATGCACTGCCATGTACACAAATAGATACTCTCTGCATTCATACACACACTTACTCCAGTTACAGTAGCATGAAAGGTTTGGTGCCAGTAAGAAAGTATATACATACTGGCAATGCGCATAAATAAAAAAAATTAAAAAAAAAAGGCTACTTGAAAAGTCAATACAACATTCATGCCGCCCTCTGAAGTCCTGAGCGCACTACCGCGCATGTGCGCGGCCGCAAGCTGACTGACAGCTCAGCTCGTGGTCTTTGCCCGCCCCCTCTCCTCTGCTGACAGGCAGAAGAGAGAAGGCGCGCACACAGTGCCTTCTCTCTCCTGCACACGTCAGACGTATTTTAATACGTCTGACGTGTACAAGGCTTTTTTAGGGCCCTACATGATAGGAAGTCCCTCTGGTGGCCGTCTGAGTGACGGCCACTGGAGGTATTCCTATCAATCAATGTAAACACTGTATTTTCTCTGAAAATACAGTGTTTACATTAGATTGCCTGCAGGGAGCTATAGATCTCAACTGAACATTAAGCTGTAGTTGTTCAGGTGACTATAGTGTCCCTTTAAACCATACTCAACATGTATATTATTGCATTTCGAACATTTGATTTAACTCCTCATATAGCTCCAAGTGCATGCTTATTGAATACTTCACTGTGCATTGTGCTCCCTAAGAGTTCCACACAAAATTACCATATCTCTACAACTGCTCCATGCATCCCTCACTATAATTGATTTTGTAATCTATATTCCTTTCATTATAATGCCTGCCATATCTTGTGATGACTTTCTTCTAAAACTTTATATACATGTTCAGTATGAATTTCTCCCTGTATGTGACACAGTCATGGTGTCACACAGCCTTTTGACATAATTATGTTTCTCTTCCTCTATACATTTTGTGAAAACAGCTACAAGCAAACTGTCATGATACACAATGATCACCCAAACGGCATAAAACAACGCATCATTAAGTGCCGATTCCTCAGCTACACAGCTGTTTTAGGAGCCTGAATGACGGGTTTCCTGATGTTTGTTTGCCTATGCTGAACTGCGGGACTATAACAGATAAGTCACACAATGTACTCAGAATTGCATATGCTTCTGGCAAAGAATGGGTCACAGGAGCTCTAAATTCTTGGCAGCTAATTAATGAACGCCCCATATTTATCCAGGCTTGCTAATAAGTGCCTGCAGGACACAACACCAGCCATTTTCAGCTGACTCCAGCTCTGTTTATGTGCCAAGAAATGGCATGTCTTCTCCCACTCAGAGAACTAGCATAGACAAGCATGGTAATTCTGTCCACCAATATGATTCCTTGTAGATAATAGAATTGGCTTAAAGCTGGTCAGAAAAAAATAAATAATAACCTATTGTTAATAATTATTACTTTAAAGTGATGATATTGCGGTATTAGAACTACTTTGCATATGTCATTAAACATCCAGCTTGCATCACTACATTTTGTATAAAATGTTGCATGATTTTGTATGAAAACAGATTACTACAGATTACTATATACAGTGAGTTAAAAAGGTAAAGATAACCCACTACAATGCCGCTAGTCTAACCTGCACTTTGATCACCTGCAAGGGGCTCAACAACCCCTCAAAACGCCACCAACTAATGCACTGGGCCAACCCCACTAAGGAGGTTATAATCTTCCTACAAGAGACGCACTACTCTGAAACACACCCGTTCCCTCTCCTGAGCCGGCACTTCAATGCATGCCACCTAGCTAACTCCAACATGGGTAAGCACAATGGAGTAGCGATACTGTTCTGGAAAAAAATGCCCCCTCCAGGTTTACAGCACATATGAAGACCCTCAAGGGCGATACCTTACGATAGCAGGGACTATTGGCCCAACCAAATCAGCATTCACCTCCCTCTAAGCACACACACATCCAGATCCATAATTCTGGCTCACCCTACAAGCACACTTTAGCCTATACCTAACACACCACAGAATCATAGGGGGGACTTAAACCACACACTCTCTCCCTCCGTAGATAGGCATAGACATCACCCTGAGTGACCCTGGCATTTACACAAATGCGGGGACTCCCAGCGTGCAGCGTTACACATGCTGCCGCTGGGAGGCTAGGAGGAGGATGCGAGCGGCGCGCAGGACAGAGAGGACGCCGCTCGCCGACAGGTAGGGGAATGGGAGACTGCCGCCCGCAGAGCCCTGACAATAGCAGTCTTAAGAACCATATACTCCATTCGCACGGCTAAACTACTGATACTAAACACACACGAACCCTGCTTCACCATACACAATGGTACGCGGCAGGGATGCCCCTCTCCTTGGAACCATTAATCCACTTCACGCAATCATGGGCATTACAATCCGCTCCCAGTAACACAAAGTGGCTGCCTATGCCGACAGATTCTACTGACAATCACCAACCCACTAGCGACCCTACCACTGCTATACACCTACTAGACGAATACTCCAGAGTTTCTGGGTATAGGCTTAATACTGAACATCACACAGGATGACAGGACCACACTGAGCAATACATACGCATTCCGCTATAAAACCTCCCACATACCAATATTATTATTATTTTATTATTTATATATCGCCAGCAAAAGCGCTGTACAATGGGTGGACTAACAGACATTGACAAATGGACGCACAGGAACAGAGGGGTTGAGGGTCCTGCTCAATGAGCTTACATGCTAGAGGGAGTGGGGTATAGTGACACAAAGGGTATAAGTAGGGGTAATGAAATAGGTTACTAGAAAAGTATTCACTGGAATCTTAGTAGGCTATTTTTGACAGTTGACAGTTAACCACTAACAGTTTAAATGATATGCTTTCCTGAAGAAGTATGTTTTCAAAGATTTTTTGAAGGAGTGGAGACTGGGTGAAAGTTTAATGGAGAAGGGAAAAGAGTTCCACAGAAAAGGTGCAGCCCTGGAGAAGTCTTGGAGGCGAGCATCAGATTTGGAAGTACGGACAGAGAATAGACGTAGGTCTTCAGCAGAGTGTAGTGGCCTCGACGGGACATACTTGTGTATTAGGGAGGATAGGTAGTTTGGAGCAGCATTACGTAGGGACTTGTAAGCAAGCACCAGAATCTTAAATTAAGCCCTATATCTAACTGGAAGCCAATGTAGGGACTGAAAGAAGGGGGAGGCATGGGAGGCACGTTCATAATAGATTGCATCGGTGCAATCTGGGAGCACATAAAACCTGTGAGAAGGGGATTACAGTAGTCAAGACGAGAAAGAACAACGGCATGGGCCAGCACCTTAGCTGTGTCTGGTGTTAAATAGAGGCGGATGAAAGCTACGTTTTTGAGATGGAAGCACCAGGATTTGGAGATCGACTTGATATGAGGGGCGGAGGAGAGGTCGGAGTCAAAGAGAACACCTAGACAGCGAGGTAGGGGTGATGGTGGCGCCGTTGACTCGGAGGGAGACAGACACAGGAGTGGCAACACTTGCGGGAGGAAAGACCAGAAGTTCTGTTTTTGGACAGGTTGAGTTTAAGGAAGTGAGATGGGCGGAGAGAGATCAGGAGAGGACAGGTAGATTTGTTTTTCATCTGCATATAAATGATAATGGAAGCCAAAGGAGCTGATGAGTTTACCAAGGGAGGCAATATAGAAACATAGAATGTGACGGCAGATAAGAACCATTCGGCCCATCTAGTCTGCCCAATTTTCTAAATACTTTCATTAGTCCCTAGTCTTGTCTTATAGTTAGGATAGCCTTATGCCTATCCCACGCATGCTTAAACTCCTTTACTGTGTTAACCTCTACCACTTCAGCTGGAAGGCTATTCCATGCATCCACTACCCTCTCAGTAAAGTAATACTTCCTGATATTATTTTTTTAAACCTTTGTCCCTCTAATTTAAGACTATGTCCTCTTGTTGTGGTAGTTTTTCTTCTTTTAAATATAGTCTCCTCCCTTACTGTGTTGATTCCCTTTATATATTTAAATGTTTCTATCATATCCCCCCTGTCTCGTCTTTCCTCCAAGCTATACATGTTAAGATCCTTTAACCTTCCTGGTAAGTTTTATCCCGCAATCCATGAACCAGTTTAGTAGCCCTTCTCTGAACCCTCTCTAAGGTATCAATATCCTTCTGAAGATACGGTCTCCAGTACTGTGTACAATACTCCAAGTGAGGTCTCACCAGTGTTCTGTACAATACTCCAAGTGAGGTCTCACCAGTGTTCTGTACAATGGCATGAGCACTTCCCTCTTTCTACTGCTAATACCTCTCCTATACAACCAAGCATTCTGCTAGTATTTCCTGCTGCTCTATTACATTGTCTGCCTACCTTTAAGTCATCAGAAATAATCACCCCTAAATCCCTTTCCTCATATGTTGAGGTTAGGACTCTATCAAATATTCTGTACTCTGCCCTTGGGTTTTTACGTCCAAGATGCATTATCTTGCACTTATCCACATTAAATGTCAGTTGCCACAATTCTGACCATTTTTCTAGTTTACCTAAATCATTTGTCATTTGGCTTATCCCTCCTGGAACATCAACCCTGTTACATATCTTAGTATCATCAGCAAAAAGACATACCTTACCATCAAGACCTTCTGCAATATCACTAATAAAAATATTAAAGAGAATGGGTCCAAGTACAGATCCCTGAGGTACCCCACTGGTGACAAGTCCAAGCTTCGAATATATTCCATTAACTACAACCCTCTGTTGCCTGTCACTCAGCCACTGCCTTACCCATTCAACAATATTGGAATCCAAACTTAAAGATTGCAGTTTATTGATAAGCCTTCTATGTGCAACAGTGTCAAAAGCCTTACTGAAATCTAGGTAAGCAATGTCTACTGCACCACCCTGATCTATAATTTTAGTTGCCCAATCAAAAAAATCAATAAGATTAGTTTGGCATGATCTCCCTGAAGTAAACCCATGTTGTCTCTGATCTTGAAATCCATATGTTTTTAGATGTTCAATAATCCTATCCTTTAACATGGTTTCCATCACTTTCCCTACTACTGAAGTAAGGCTTACTGGCCTATAGTTGCCCGACTCCTCCCTATTACCTTTCTTGTAAATGGGCACAACATTTGCTAACTTCCAATCTTCTGGGACTACCCCTGTTAACAATGATTGGTTAAATTAAAGTATAGTTGGAGAACCCACCAAACTCATCTTTTGAACGAACTTGCATCCATGGCCCGGTCCATAAGGTCAGATCACTGACAACTACACACACTCCTAATAACTAACCAGCACTCGGGGGCACTAGCCTATGTGTCAGCCTGGGAGAGGGACCTGGGACCTCCGGATGAAACAATCGGACATATGGGAGGCTAAGGCCTCTATATCCATCAGCGTGAACAATAAGGCCTACAAGACGATGCTCAGATGCTACTTGACACCTATATGTCTATACCGAATGGGAAGGTCGGACTCCGTCCTATGCTGGAAACAATGCGGACACGTGGGAACATTTATACACCTCTGGTGGCACTACCCCAAACTGATCCCATTATGGGCAGAAGTTGCCAAACTGGTCTCGGACCTCCTACAAACGACAATCTCAATCGACCCGTGGATTTGGCTCCTCTCCAAACCCTGGGATCCATTAACCAGAGCCCAAAACAAATTGACAAACAGAACAGCCCTGGCAGCAAGACAAGCTATACCAAAGCTCTGGGGTTATAAAACCATACACACAATACAGTAATTTGCAAAACAAAGGATGCAGTGGATATGGACAGAATCTCAGCAAAAATACACAAAACGTCCAAACATTTCTACAAAATTTCTCCAATAAGAAATACTCCCACCCGACAACCACAACACGGACACTGCCTCAAACCCTTAGCAGATGCCATACCCACATACGGGGGAGGTGGGCAGAGACCAACCACCTTCCTATTCCCTTTCCTCCATAATCTCCATTTCCTTTTCCTTCTTTCCCATCTTATTCTCACCTGCCCAACAAAACCCGGTAACGAGCACAAGACAATTGCAGGACTGAACTGTACAAAGCATCCCAACACATCACCCAGCAAGGAGAGAGACAAAAAAAAAAAAAAAATGAACATAGTAGAACAAAACGAGGGACACCCATCAATGATACTCAAAGACTTCAGCCCAGGTCACAGCCACTGGCCCACAAAGACCCACACGCTGAGAACGCCCTAGTGTAACTCCTATCGGCTTTCTCTGCTGGCCCACACATACTAGAACCCACACAGTCTCCACACCAAACACCCTGGCTCTGCACAAGGACCCAGCTCCAGCGAGCCGAACCACCCTCCCGCCCGGCTCTGGAAAGGGGAAAAGGGGTTAAACTTACCTTTTTCCAGCGCTGGGCGGGGAGCTCTCCTCCTCCGATCCTCCTCCTCCTGGGCTGAATGCGCACGCGCGGCAAGAGCTGCGCGCGCATTCAGCCGGTCACATAGGAAAGCATTCATAATGCTTTCCTATGGACGCTGGCGTGCTCTCACTGTGAAAATCACAGTGAGAAGCACGCAAGCGCCTCTAGTGGCTGTCAATGAGATAAAAAAAATATATATCTAAACACACAGAGGTAAAGCCAAACGTTTCTTTTTACATTCACTAAATTACACTTTGATCTAGTCTGCTATATCATATGAACATATTTTGTAAACAGATGAAATTGTAAATATATAAGCACACACATTTCTGTAACAGAGTGGAACAGATTTTCTCAAATTCATGTAATGAACCAAAGATCATTCCAACAGTAGGTCTATGCATGGAGATTATTTGAGTTAGGAAGGTCCTGCTAGATGTTTGCAGGGGGCTAGATCAGTGGCGTACATACCAGGGTCGCAGCTGCGACCGGGCCCGGCCCACCAGGGGGCCCGGCCGCCCCTGCGACCCGGTATGTACCCACAGGGCCAGCCTCTTCCCCTGGGGGGCCCAGGAGGCGGCCACCTCAGGGCCCCCCCGAAGCTGGCCCTGCTGACCCTGGTGGGTGGGCTGGCTGGCTGGCTGGCAGGGTGGCCGGCGCGCGAGGGAGCACTCTGCTCTCAGTGATTCCTCTTCAGCAACCTCGCGCGCCAAATGGATACCGGAGCCGGAAGATGACGTCATCATCCGGCTCCGGCATCCCTATGCGGCGCGCGAGGGAGCTGAAGAGGAAGCACTCAGAGCAGAGTGCTGCCTCGCGCGCCGGCCACCCAGCAGCACCACTGGATCCCAGGGAATCCCCCAGTACTCCAAAAGGTAAGGAGGCTGGGGGCATTAAATTAAAAAAAAAAAATGTGTGTGTGTGTTAGTGTGTGTGTGTGTGTTAGTGTGTGTGTTTGTTAGTGTTAGTGTGTGTGTTTGTTTGTGTGTGTGTCTGCTAGTGAGTGTGTTACTGTGTGTCTGTTACTGAGTGTGTTTGATGTCTGTTAGTGAGTGTGTGTTTGTCAGTGAAAGTGTATGTTTTGTAAGTGAGTGTGTATGTATGTCTGTCGTTGAGTGTGTCTCTGTCAGTAAATGTGTGTGTCTGTTAGCTAGTGTGTATGCGTCTGTTCGTGAGAGTGTATGTGTGTCTTCAGCATTTACCTTTCTCCAGCGTCGGACTCCCTTGGCACTGGGGATCCCTCTGCCTCTCAGCTCCGAATGCACATGCGCGGCAAGAGGCGCGCGCATTTAAACCGCCCATAGGAAAGCATTACTCAATGCTTTCCTATGGACGTTCAGTGTCTTCTCACTGTGATTTTCACAGTGAGAATCGCGGAAGCTCCTCTAGCAGCTGTCAATGAGACAGCCACCAGAGGTTGGATTAACCCTCAGTGAAACATAGCCGTTTCTCTGAAACGGCTATGTTTTCAGCTGCAGGGTTAAAACTAGAGGGACCTGGCACCCAGACCACTTCATTGAGCTGATGTGATCTGGGTGTCTGTAGTGGTCCTTTAAGTGTGTGTGTGCATATCGCGGTCGTGCCCGCCGCCATGTGTTGCGGCCCCGACCCGCGCCGAGTAAGCGCACGGGGGGTGGGGGGTCACGGATCAATTTTCGCACCGGGGCCCCATGGGTCATGTGTATGCCACTGGGCTAGATAGTATATATTTTTTTCTTCTTTTCTATGTATGTCATTTTTATAGGTGGTCTTGTTTAAGCAGAACAGAGAATAGTAAGGTTGACAATAAAAGTGAAACTTGCCTCAAAAGGCATTTTTAAGAAGATTTTAAGAAGATTAGAGTTTTTTTTAATACTTAAAATGTATATATTGATTAATCTGCCTTGTTTAGGGTAGCATTCATTGAAAAATCGGTATACTGGAATTGCAAGTCATCTCCCAGGTACGATTTGTGAGTTATAATGGGGAAGATCCATGATCTATCATGAGTATGGGAGTGAGTGTCCAGATGGTAAGCAGTGTTTTTCTTCTATGTTTCTCAAATGTTCAACCTTTGTTACCCAATCTCTTCCTGTTACTGATAAGAAGACACTCCAAACCAATAAAGCACTTCAGCTTGCAGAAAAGCGTGTGCGAAGAGTGTGTCCTCTTTTTTTCATTTTGCAAAAAGTGCAGATTTCAATAGAAACTGACACTTTTATAAATTAACCTAGTTACACCCACTTGACATTTAAGCAGACAACAGGTCATGTTACCTCCTGGTTTGGTTAGCTCCGTGGAGCTAAATTCAAGAGGCAGCAATTGCCCAGAGCAGTGGTCAAACTACTGAGGTTGCATTGCGACTAAGCCCGTCACTCCAGGGGGCCCTGCCACCCTGTGGACCCCTGCGAACGGGTGCCCGCCGCCATGTGTTGTGGCTCTGGACCGCATGGTATAACAGTCGGGGCCGCACGTTCAGGGGCCCATCGGGTGACCCATGCGATTAGGGCCACACAATGGCAAAGTATTACCAGGGGGTCCGGTCAGCCCTTTGATGCTTTAACAGCGAGATCAGGCCCCCTGTGATGACATCAGAGCTGGGAGGAGGTGACTGTCCCAGTCACTCCTTCTAGCTTACACACAGGGCCGCGCAGGAGGAAGGAGAGGAGGGAGTTAAGAACTCTGACCCCCATAATCCTGAGCCACCACTGGATCCCAGGGAAGTCACCCTTCTGCAACTAAAAGGTAGGAAACAGCAGGGTGACTAATGTATGTGTGTGTCTGTATGTGTGTATGTCTCTGTATGTATATATGTAGAAACAACCCCAAAATGTTGGGCTAAGGTAACATCCCCAGGACGTACTTGAAAACCAGAGTAATCTGAATGTGCCTTTCCTGGTTAAACCCTTCAGGACGGAGTCAATGGTACACGTTCTGATCAAAACAAAATGTAAACAAAAACTGGAATTTGCACTATATGTCTGTTCAACTGTAATTCACCTCTTTCATATAAAGTGCACCAACACTACTTATATATAATTTTTTTCAGGAGAAACAGGGCTTTAATTTCTCATGAACTATTCATATATGAAACATAACTTAACTATGAATAAAATAAAAACTGTGTGAAATTAAGATTTTTTTAAAAAGATTGTAGTTTTAGCTGTAAATGTCATAATACTGTTCACTTTTACTGCAATAAAAAAAAAAAAAAAAAGTTAGAGGGTCAAATATAGCACATTCTATTTTTCTTTTACATTACAATTTGCCAGATTAGTAATGTTACCTTTGGGAACATGTGGTAGCCCAGGAATGAGAATTACCCCCATGATAGAATACCATTTGCAAAAGTACACAACCCAAGGAATTGCAAGTGGGGTATGTCTTTTTTAGTAGCCACAGTAGTCACAAACACTGGCCAAAGTTAGCGTTCATTAGCGTTCAAAGTTAGCGCAAAAAACTAATATTTGGCCTGTGTTTGTGACTAAGTGGCAACTAAAAATGACTGGACATACCCCATTTGCAATATCTTGGGTTGTTTACTTTTGCAAATGTTATGCCATCATAGGGGTAATTCTCATTCCTGGGCTAAGATACGATCCCAAAGTCAACATTACCAAACTGGCAAATTTAATTGTGGGGAAAAAAAAAATGAAATGCAAGCCTTATATTTATATCTTTAACTTTCCAAAACACCATAAAACCTGTGCATGGGGGTACTGTTACACAGTTACATAATTACATAGTTACATAGCTGAAAGGAGACTTGCGCCAATCAAGTTCAGCCTTCCTCACAAATGTTGTTGCTGTTGATCCAAAAAGAAGGCAAAAAACCTGGTCTGAAGCGCTTCCAATTTTGCCACAAACTAGGAAAAAATTCCTTCTTGACCCCAAAATAGCAGACAGATGTCTCCTTGGATCAAGCAGCTATTACCCCACTAATTATAAATTATATCCCTGTATGTTATGTTTTTGTAAGTATTTATCCAATTTCAGTTTAAACATCTGTATGGACTCTGACAAAACCACCTCTTCAGGCATAGAATTCCATGTCCTTATTGTTCTTACTGTAAAAAAACCTTTTCTTTGCCTTAGATGAAATCTCCATTCTTCCAGCCTAAATGTTTGACCTCATGTCCTATGTATAGCCCTGTTTATGAATAGATTTCCAGATAAAGGTTTGTACTGGCCCCGAATATATTTGTATAAAGTTATAATATCCCCTCTCAGGCGCCGTTTTTCCAAACTAAACAGATTTAATTTTTTTAACCTTTCTTCATAACTAAAATGCTCCATTCCTTTTATCAATTTTGTAGCTCGTCTCTGGACCTTCTCCAGTGCCATGATATCTTTCTTTAGGATAGGCGCCCAAAATTGCACAGCATATTCAAGGGGTGGTCTTACCAGCGATTTATAAAGAGGCAAAATTATATTTTCATCCCGAGAATTTATGCCCCTATTTATACATGACAAAATCTTACTGTCCTTAGCAACTGCAGATTGACATTGCATATTGCTGCCTAATTTGTTGTCTATAACAATTCCCAAATCCTTCTCGTGTGTAGTTATCCCTAATTCACTACCATTTAGTGTGTAAGTTGCTTGTGCATTCTTAACCCCGAAGTGCATAACTTTGCATTTCTCTATGTTAAATTTAATCTGCCATTTTAGTGCCCAGTCCCCAATCTATCCAAATCTCTCTGCAGCAAAGCAATATCCTGCTCACATTTTATTACTTTACAAAGTTTTGTGTCATCTGCAAACACTGATACATGGCTTTCAATGCCTATTTCAAGATCATTTATAAATATGTTAAATAGAAGTGGTCCCAAAACAGAACCCTGAGGGACACCACTTACCACTTTTGTCCAGCCTGAAAATTTACCATTAATTACAACTCGTTGTATTCTATCCTTAAGCAATGTTCCAATGTTCTACCCAAGAACAAGAATATTCATCTAGACCAATTTCTTTTAGTTTGAAGACTAACCTATTGTGAGGAACCGTATCAAATGCCTTGGCAAAATCTAAGTAGATCACATCCACTGCAACACGCTGATCTATACTTCTACTTCTTCGTAGAATGCAATTAGGTTAGTTTGACATGACCTATGTTTCATAAAACCATGCTGATTATTGCTAATAACAAAGTTCTTCCCAATGAATTCCTGAATATTATCCCTTAATAGCCCTTCAAATATTTTCCCAGTTATACTTGGGGGACGTCACTGAACACATACATAAGTGTTTAAAAACAGTAAAACAGATTACAACAATAACATCATCAGTAAACATGTTGTTTGTGTGTGAAAAATGCAAAACATTTCACTTTTACTGAAAATATCATCGTTGTAATACAATGTATCATTTTGAAAACACTAATACAGTATTTGTGTTCAGTAAAGTCTCCTGAGTAAAACAGTAACCCCCATGTGCACGTTTTATGGTGTCTTGGAAAGTTACAGGGTTAAATATAGTGTTGTGAATTAATTCTCTGCACTTTCTGCATGGGTTGTCAGGCACGTCAATCAAATTTTAATTAATTAAATCACATAATTATGTTAAAATATTCTTTACTAGAACACTATAGTCACCTAAATTACTAAATAAAGCAGTTTTAGTGTATAGATCATTCCCCTGCAATTTCACTGCTCAATTCACTGTCATTTAGGAGTTAAATCACTTTGTTTCTGTTTATGCAGCCCTAGCCACACCTCCCCTGGCTATGATTGACAGAGCCTGCATAAAAAAAAAAAAAAAAACTGGTTTCACTTTCAAACAGATGTAATTTACCTTAAATAACTGTATCTCGATCTCTAAATTGAACTTTAATCACATACAGGAGGCTTTTGCAGGGTCTTGCAAGCTATTAACATAGCAGGGGATAAAAAAATCTTAATTAAACAGAACTTGCAATAAAGAAAGCCTAAATAGGGCTCTCTTTACAGGAAGTGTTTATGGAAGGCTATGCAAGTCACATGCAGGGAGGTGTGACTAGGGTTCATAAACAAAGGGATTTAACTCCTAAATGGCAGAAGATTGAGCAGTGAGGCTGCAGGGGCATGTTCTATACACCAAAACTGCTTCATTAAGCTAAAGTTATTCAGGTGACTATAGTGTCCCTTTAAATATAAACTTATAATTTTAATATATATATGTATTTGAATTCTAGGGGTATACTTATGTAATCATGTAATTATATATATATATATTTGTGGTCATGGCATAAGCCGTCGTATTATTGACATAAGACAAACATAGAATGGAAAGGTCAGTTGTGGTGTGCCGGAACTGACGAGGAAGTAGGCCTGAAAAAAGAGGGCCTACCTTATAGAATGCTTATAAAAGTGGTGTGGTGGGTGGGACAATTCGCCAGACCCAACAGGTAATGAGGGAAGGGTTGATGCTCCTTAAGAAGGGGAACCAAGCCCCTCCCACAACTTCAGGCCACGCCTTCCATTTGTGGTCATGGCATAAGCCGTCGTATTATTGACATAAGACAAACATAGAATGGAAAGGTCAGTTGTGGTGTGCCGGAACTGACGAGGAAGTAGGCCTGAAAAAAGAGGGCAAAAAGATATAACCATTTATTGTATCATAACTCAACACTACACATTACATATTCATGGTTTTGAAAGCCAGGCGTACTTCTTGTACAGGCTGGGGAATGTAGCGGGTATATGCTGTGGATTTCCATCGGCCTAATATTTTGATAACGTGAGCTGGTATATTCTTTTTTGAAGCTGTCGTTGCGGCTCCTATGCGGAAGGAGTGTCCGGAATAGCTGGCTGGGTTCAAACCTAGCCGGATCAACAACATCCTAACATACATCATGAATTTGCTCGTAGTGAGTACATTACCGTGCAAGGATAGGAGTGGCTGTGTGGGAGCCATATTACAGAAAGCCAGAAGAGTGTCAAAAACTTCCACCGGACACCAGATATTACTAGTGGGGTAATAGGGTATAATGACTGTCTGACCTTTGGCGCTAGTTTTGGTGTGGTGTAGGGATAGTTGATAGTGATCGTGCACCTTTATGAGATCGGATCTAGTGATGAAGGTGAGTGAGTTAACGCTAGTGGTGGTGAATTCTCTGGGTCGCAGAAAACCGTAAAATGCGAGATAGATGGCTGTTTTAATAACACGATTGGTATGACCTTCGAATGGTGAGGTGTCTAGTAGATTTGATAGTGCCTGGAATAATAGATCGTGGATGGGTAGTCTAGCAGGTGAGGGTGTAGGAGTGGAGTTTTTGATACCTTTAAGTATAGCTTTTACTTGGTAGGAGGATAGAAAGCGTTGTTTGTTAGGCCAAGAAGTGAGTATGTGGTGCTGAATACCTGTGATATACAATTTAATGGTGTTGTATGACAATGTTAGATGAAGGTGGCAAAAGGAGATGAAAGCAATAATGGTCTCCATGGAAAACTGGTCAACAATATTAAAGTCCAACAAAAATTTATTAAATACATCAAAAGCTCTACCATATGCCTTCCTAGTATTAGCAGAAAGACCGAGCTGTGAGAGTTGCCGCCCATGACATAGCAGCTCTTTTAGTCCCAGACCATTTCCTGCCACTGTGGTACCGGAGTTGGTATTAGGGCAGCTGTTGGAAGGGCTTCCCGGAACTCCTGAAACCGAGACCGTGATAAGTGATCAGCTGCAATATTGAGAAAACCAGGCACATGAAAGCAAGACAAAAGGAAACTGTGTTTAGCGGCCAGCCATGTGAGAGTCCTCATGAACCTCATGATGGCCAAGGAAGAGGAACGTCCCTTATTTACAACATGGCATGTAGCCATGTTGTCTGAGAAGCAACGAACCGTATTCCCAGACCAGCCTGCTCCCCACTTAACTGCTGCCGCTACGATAGGATACAGCTCAAATAGTGCTGAAGTTTCCTTAAACCTGGGGATCTCAGTAATCTCTCCTGGCCATTTACCATACATCCATTTGTTGCCCCAAATAGCGGCAAATCCAGAAGTGGCTGCGGCATCTGTCCAGAGTGATACCGAATTTCTGACCAAACCGGGATAAAAATGCTTTTCCCGTTCCAGTTTAGCAAAAACTCCTTCCACATACGAAGGTCAGCTTTTGCATGTATGTCTAGTGAAATGCGGGATGCGTCAGTTGGAAACATTGGAAACAGGCTAAGCAACCTGGAAATGAATGCTCTCCCCTGTGGAATAATTTTCATTGCGAAATTCAATGAACCCAGCAGGGATTGCAATTCCTTCCTATTACATGAGCCTTTTCCCAAGTAAAGGTCGATGGCATCTGGGGCTACCCAACTGGCTATTGATCACTAAATGCCAAGCGGCGAAGAATTATCAAGCGACGTGACAGATGAGGCCCTACTAGTGGCCAAGCGGCCTTGAGAGGCACTATCTATGATTTGGCGCGTGTGGGATACGTGGCCATTGGCATTATGGCAGGGTGGTGGCCTCTCTGTGACTTGTAAAGGCATAAGACAGAATGGGAGTGACAAGTGAGGCCCTCTCTATGCAACTAAGCGAGGCGGCTAGCTATGAAAGGGCCCGAGGGGATGCCGTACCTCCGAATTGAGGATGGGTGTTGGCCTCGCGGGACCACTAACGTAAGGCGTAGAAGGCCAGAAAAACATACCTAGTGGGTCCTATTTCTTGCCAGTATCTGTATAAACCCTAAAGGTAGGTAGGGAGGGAGAAGTAGTCGAAACGTGACGTACCTGTTGAGTAAGTTGCCAGATAGTATGAGAAGAAGTGTACAGGAGATCTGTCGTAATCTACAAGAGTAATTGACGTTTGTATGGGTAAAATAAAACGAAATTGTGCCCCTAAATCCCCAGCTAATCTGATACCTACCAGTAGTACTTCACTAGTAGTGAATTTTGCAGAAAGTAGGACACGTGACCCAGGTGAGCTGTAGTAACCTACGAGATTAACATGAGTTCGTAAGGGTTGAAATATGTAGCCCTTGACCCCCTGCTGATCAGATACCTATAAATAATATTCCAACAGTTTAGGTGACTGGGACCTGAATACTACGCAGTGCTAGGATGCTTATACCTAGTAATATAGAAAAATCTTTGAGGAATCTGGTCTGGCGTGACCCATGAAGGTATAATTAAATATAGGAACAGACCTATGTAGAGTGAAACAGTGGTGGGGTAGCGGAACCCAGAGGAATTAATGTAGAACACTGAAAACAAGAGGTCTCTAATTAATAGACCGTTAAGTATGTCATGACAAAATGTCCTTATATTGATACTCATACAATGCATACAACACTGGACTACTGAAACTGTAATCTTACAAATGATTGAGGTCGTGAATATAACCTTTCTGATGAGCAGGGTTGTGCAAGCAACTAAAAGTACTGAAAACCGACCACCAGAGGTCTTCTTAGTGCATATCATAATTATACCACATACAAGACTAGAGATTCGGCATACGAAATAGTCATAAGGTGACTGAGTGTAAATGCATTGTTCAATTTAATTAATAAAACATATTTAACGAATTGCCCAACAAACTTTAACCAGCATAAGATATCTTATAATCATAACTGAAAATATCATTTACTTGTACCAGCTGCCATAACTTTAATAACCACCAGGGGTCGTGGAATGTATTTTGAGAGAGAAATCAGTGACAATGAACCAGCCACCAGAGGTCGCCCTAGGGCATACAACAAGTTGTAACATAAAAGTGAAGCAGCTTTCGGCAAACGAACGGGCATAATATGAATGTAGCGAATTGCCCTATACGAATTAAAATGTAACATGCTATGCGTATACAAGCAGAAAACCGAACGCCGGTATTCGTATAAATATTTACCGAAGAGTTTCCACGTGTGCGACTGTACAATTAGGATGACGTAAAACGGCCGCGCCGAAATTGCGACGGCCGTAAACTTACGATTTTGCCGTAACGAAAGCGCAGCGAAACGCCCGGCCAGGAAATGAAGCCAGACGGGCGGAACAGGATGGGACAGCACTTGTTGGGACCCAGGAAGCTACCCACGGTGAAACAGGTAAGTAGAATGGCGCCAGAACAACCGGAAGTGACGATCTCTCTACCCACAATTCGCCAGACCCAACAGGTAATGAGGGAAGGGTTGATGCTCCTTAAGAAGGGGAACCAAGCCCCTCCCACAACTTCAGGCCACGCCTTCCATATATATAGTAAAAATGAAAATCCAGCGCACTCCTTTATCTACTAAACAGCTACTTTGGTGCTGACAGATTTTGCTAGTTTTATTAAAAACACCTAATCTAGGCAAAAAAATAATGGGGGTTTAGTTACATTATATGATCATACATTGCACAAGCCTGCCACAACGTCAATGTACCCCATCTTTGGCAGGTCCTACTCTAACAACCAACGGTCTACTAAATGAGCTACTCACTTGGGGAAATCCTTCCATCTCGAGTTCTCTGCAGTACAAGGCTAAATAGGGTCCTGAGATGAGGAACCTGTGACAGGGAGGGGTGCAAAACCAAGGAGCTTAACTGGGGTGCTGCTGGGGGCCAATAAGTACAGTAAAAATGGAAATCCAGAGCATGTTCAGGTGAGTGTAGCCAGCCCCTTGATTTCCCATATATATATATATATATATATATATATATATATATATATATATATATATATTTTTAGGAGTCTAGCCAGCTCTTTGGCTTTACACCCCTCCCTGTCACAGGTATATCCAGTCTTTTTTAGTAGCCAAAATTGGCGTTCAAATTATTTTTGTGCATTTTTCACACACAAACAAATATGAACACTAACTTTGGCCAGTGTTTGTGACCAAGTGGCTACTAAAAAAGACTGGACATACCCCCTTTGCAATACCTTGGGTTGTCTACTTTTGCACATGGTATGCCATCATGGGGGTAATTCTCATTCCTGGGCTACCATACGGTACTCAAAGGCAACATAACCAATCTGGCGAATTTCAATGTGAAAAAAATGGAAAATGTAACGTGTTATTTTTGACCATGTAACTTCCCACAACACCATGAAAACCTGTTCATAGGGGGTCCGTTTTACACATGAGACATTGCTGAATACAAATATGTGTTTTTTATTGCAGTAAAAGCAAATGGTATTATGACATTCACAGTTAGAATGTCACGTAGAACTAAACATTTTTTTTAA
Source organism: Pelobates cultripes (assembly GCA_933207985.1). Lineage (NCBI taxonomy): Eukaryota > Metazoa > Chordata > Amphibia > Anura > Pelobatidae > Pelobates > Pelobates cultripes. The sequence goes on along the minus strand of OW240920.1, from coordinate 100,268,617 downwards.
ATTCTTCTTTTGTCCCACTTTTTAATATTTTATTCATATTAAATAATGTTTCTGTTGTGGAAATAAGGTCTGCACATATTTCCTAGTTATTGAAAATGTCTATTTACTCATTCCATGATATATCACGTATAAAGCTGAGCACACATATTTTAATCAAAATGGCTGCTAGAAGCTTCTAACCCCTCCTCCCCCCCCTTCCCTTCTTAACACCAACTAACTACCTCGTGCAGCAAGATGGCGCCGGGAAACCGTGGGAGACCCTCATGGCCCCGGTGACATCACCTACAGTAGGCAGAGCATTAGAGCGACCACTTAACACCTAACCAATTATTGATGTATTATTCCATGTTATCTCTGACAGTACCTATGATGTAATTTTGCTTTAAAAGGGACCTGCCGTCCCCTCTGAATAAACATTCCTCAAGTTATTCAACAACCTGGAACCTGTGTCTGGTGTGAATTACTTCAGGGAGCGTGCACGCATTGTTTCATTAATTTGGCCAGGGGCAGATACACAAAGAAATAATCAATACTTTGATTGATTTTTCCATTTCAGTTTCATACCTAAATATTTGATGTTAAATGAAAGCCCTGTTTCACCTGAATAAAATGATATCTAATAAGTGTGGGAGCACTTCCTGTCAGTCCGGCCAGAAACAGGAAACAGATGCGGCTGTACTGCGGACCAGAACATAGCTCGGCCACACTACACCGAGGGACTGGCAGCAAGGAGCGCTGTGCGCTTTCCTCCTGCTGATCCCTCATATCTTGTGCCCCCAGGCCGGTGCGCCCTCATGGATGCGCCAGCCCGGGCAGTGCTGTAGCCGCCTGAGGTTCTCTATAGAGCGCTCAGGCGGCTGCAGCATGAGGGGGGCCGGTGCTCCTGGCGGCGCCCCTTCCTAAGGGTCACCCTAGGCGACTGCCTAAGTTGCCTAGAAGAAGCACCAGCACTGATTACAGGTAGTTAAATATAGGGAGGATTAAGCCTTATTTAATGCTAAATGTCCCCCTATATTAAGTTCCCTAAAATTAAAAAAATTCCACTCCTAATTCAAGTGATACACTGCATGAGTACAACACCGGAAACATCAGTGTACTAGGAACTGTCATAATGTCAATTGCTATAAAATAGGTATAATACTGCTATTGTGTCTTTAATGAAGCAATAATATTGCCATAATAGGTGATACTGTTTAAAGCACCTGGGCATACAACATTATGAAGCAGTAACCTCATACTTATGCAAACACACACATTATATATATATATATATATATATATATATATATATATATATATATACACACACACACACACACACAATTTTTTTTACCAAACCAGCTTCCAGATCTGAAATTTGGTGGAATAAATATTCGTTATGCATGGGTCTGGTGTTGCAGTCCCATTATATTATACCTGTCAGGATGGTGGGTACCTGGGAAGCTGTACTCTGCTATCTATATGGTGATTGGGCTAGACAGTTGTAAATCTAGCGTATTCGACTAGAGAGATGTCAATTGAGAGGGCAGTTAAATTAAACCAATGGAGAGATCCATGCTGGACAATGAGATATCAAAAATGTTTGAAGACAAGCTCTTTAACAAAGCCCCTCCAGTGTTCGATACTTGGATAGTACGTGATGAGTTTTTTCCCAAACCCAAAAAATAAGAAAGACAAATATTGAAAACCTTCATGATTTCTCTAGGTTTGGGGCAGTGCTGTCGGAGTTTCTGAGAAAAGACCCCCTTTAGTGTTTCAGACAAGTGCTCTATTGTTCTTTATCAGTGTACAAGCCTCATTCGAGTAATTAGCTGTCAAAGAGGGCCCTGAAAGCAGCTTAATGCTGTCCGCTCCAATCATTTTAATGAAATGCAATTCACTCAGATGTCCTGGATGCATATCTGTAATTGCATTAAGTAAAGAGGCTGGGGACATCAGGATCAAACTTCAGTCTCTGAACACCGTGCTGCGCTCAAACACGTTAATCCATTAGTTTTTCACGACCTGACAGCCAATTAATACTACAGCATTTCAGATACCATGGAAGGGCTGCTACTCCTGACATTATTTTTTATTGTTGTTATTATATATTTAGTCTTAAGGAAAAAAAAAAAATGTTTGTTAAAAAGGTGACACAATGGATGGCATGAGGAGGCACTGAAATAGTTGTCATTGCTTCCTCACAGATTTTTTGTGACAACTCTGGCAGATTGCCTGCCTTATAGTTAAGAAAGATAAACAAAAGTTTTGAATACACAAAACTGAACTGATTTCAGTCTGTTTTGAAAAGGATCTAGTGCCACCTTTGAGTTGGTGACATTTAATTTTCACTCACCCCCAGTAAGTTCAACTGAAGCAATTCATGGGTTGAGAGGCACACAACACTTCCAAATACTCACACTGACGTCTTCCCATCATGCCAAAGGCATGCACATATGCTTGGACATATTTTTTCCCATGATGCTATTCACACATGTAGATAATTTAATTACCATGATTTATGCAATTTACATCAAGCAATATCAGTGATTTTCACTGTATTATACACTGTACAGTGTATATTAACACCCTCATAAATTATAAGATTTTTTTAAAATATAGATATATATCAAACATTTTAGATAACTTTTCGATTTTACAACCAACAAAAATCTCAGAGGCTCAGATGGGACAATACTTTAATTGCACATGTAATATTTTTTCCAAGTCAAAGAGACTGATAAATGTTTGTTAATGTCATTATTTGGCTACCAATGAGAAAAGCAAAACTGTTAATGCCAATTATGCTATTATAAAAATACAAGCAAATTTACTACTACAACCAATAAAAAAAAAAAAAAAATACCTGCAGTTTTAACTAACTAAATTTAAAGGTTTTTTTTTTTTTTTTTACTGTTGATGACAGATGACATGTTAGGACTATCAATATATCATAGAAGTTGTCTTTAAGGGGATAATTGTGCTTTTACATGAAGACAACAATATTGAGATCTCAGTTGGTCCTTGATACTGCAGTGGTCATTTGTTGGAGTTTAAGATTGTGATTGCAGCTCAAAGATTTGCCAGCAATCATGGGGTTGCTCTATTGAATTCTTTGCTTAGTTCCTGGCTAGCTCTGGACCTGTGCTGCCTCGAAACCTCTTGGCTACACTGATTCAGTTCTTTGTGGATTGCTCTTTACACAGATGAGTCCAGTTTGTTCCTATGTGTGGCAGTGTACTTATTGCTGTCTACTGTCATTTCTTCTACTTAGTGCTAGTAAGCCAAGTTTATTATTTTTTTATTTTTTTTTATTATAAATACTGTCTTTCTTGTACAGTGTCTGTCTCAAGGTGCCTCAACTGCTGCCTCTGTACTAGCCTCTCTGGCTGTCTACCTATGCCATGTCTTTACTCCGCACTGTGTAGTCTGTATACTTCTAGATTTATTTTGGGGGCTAGCGGACCTCCCCCACAGAGCTTCGGTGTATCAAGATACTAGTGTACAGCACTCTACTACATGGTTTGATACCAACCAATATATAGCTGTCTCCCACTCCAGGCAACTGACCATGGTCGCAGAGCGAGGACTGGTCAAGACACCAGTGTCAACAGTCTCTACCTACTGTCGGGAATACCAACCATTATTTCCACAAATGGGAAATTATATCCTCAGATGGTTCTAGGTTATGTGATTAATTTTCATTATTATTATTATGTTATTTATATAGTGCCATCAAATTCCGCAGCACTTTACAATGGGTGGACGAACAGACATGTAGTTGTAACTAGACAAATTGGACACACAGGAACAGAGGGGTTGAGGGCCCTGATCAATGAGCTTACATGCTAGAGGGAGTGCGGTAAAATGACACAGAAAGGTAAGGATAGTATTAAACTAGTGAAAGTTGACAAAGAGGAATCAGTCAGGAGCTATCAACAGTTTAATTGATATGCTTTTATGAAGAAGTGGAGACTAGGTGAGCATCTAACGGAGGAGGGAAGCGAGTTCCACAGGAACAGTGCAGCCCTCGAGAAATCTTGAAGGCGAGCATCAGAGGTGGGAGTAAGGACAGAAGATAGACGTAAGTCTTCAGCAGATCGTAAGGGCCTAGACAGGACATACTTGTTTATAAGTGAGGATAGAAAGGTGGGAGCAGCATTATGTAGCGATTTAAAAGCAAAAAACAGGATTTTAAATTGAGCTCTATATTTTAGAGGAAGCCAATGTAGGGACTGACAGAAGGGTGAGGCATGGGAGGTGCGGGCAGACAGGAAGATGAGCCTCGCTACCACATTCATTATCTATCCAAAAGCTTCTTCCCCAGCTGTTCTTGGCCAATCCACAGCAGTGGCCCCTTATTATTGACAGCATTGATGCACTGATGCACTCATAGCCAAGGTGGAAATCAAACTAGCTCCAGACAACCAGAGTTTTCTCAGCAACCAGTATGAAAAAAAAGATTAAAAAAAATTAGGAGAGAACTAAATTCTTTGTTCGTTACAACCATTTAAAAAAAATGGAGGGTTCTCCCACTACTGGAAGGATTCCAGTGACTGGATGCTGGACAGGATGGTCTTCTCTATTATAAGGATGCTTCAGGGTCCATTCCGCTTGGACCTGTTTGCCTCCAGGCTGAATCAACAAGTGACCCAGTTCTTCAGCAGCTACCAGATCCAGAGTTCACTGCGGTGGATGTGTTTCTCCAACCTTGGCCCAAAGAGGGAGCTTATGCGTTCCTTCCATACTCCTGGATCTAAACACATACATCACAATTCCAATACAGGCTGCTGCAGATTCATGCGTTTTTGCTGGGAAGGTTAAATATGGCAGTTTACCTGTTTCCAGTTTGGACTCAGTTCTGCACCTTGGAAGCCGGTTATAGCACATCTCCATTCCTGCAAAGACAATTCAGTTTCTGGGATTCAAAAGAGGTGATGTCCAGTCAGTGCGGAGGCTTCCTTTGGCCAATTCAGTCTATCATGAAAAAAATCAAGCATCTGCTGACAAGGACAGTGGTTCCTCTTCGCTCCTTGGCAAGAATGGTGGTTCTTCTGCCAGCCTCAATCCAGGATTTGCAAGGCCCCTGTACTGCCAAGCCATGCAACATCTTATAGCACAATTTGTTTATCAGTCTACAATTTACAGTTGCAAGAAAAAGTATGTGAACCCTTTGGAAAGATATGGATTTCTGCACAAATTGGTCATAAAATGTGATCTGATCATCATCTAAGTCACAACAATATACAATCACAGTCTGCTTAAACTAATAACACACAAAGAATGAAATGTTGCCATGTTTTTATTGAAAACACAATGTTTTTTTTTGCAAATCGGCATGCTTGTTCGAGACATTTTAGATTGCTGAGTCCTGCTTTGTATGGACAATTGACCTGCCGTCAGAATTATTAACAAATCTGACAGTGCTTTTTCGAGATGCATCTTTGATCTCACCAAACAGCTTTAACAGTTCTGCTTCCAGAAGCCTGCAACTGAAATATCTCCTGAGGGACACCAACATCGCAGCTAATTGGTTCACCCACTACTGGATGGATTCCAGGGAATGGATGCTGGACAGGCTGGTCTTCTCTCTTATGGGGATGCTTCAGGGACCATTCCCCATGGACCGGTTTGCTTCCAGGCTGATCAACAAATGGCCAGTTCTTCAGCAGGTCCTAGATCGAGACGCCACAGTGGTAGATGTGTTCCTCCAATCTTGGCCCATAGAGGGGGCATATGTGTTCCTTCCAAACTCCATTATAGATCCACCATGTTCACCTCTGTCCTCCTTACTCTTTTCTGAGGAGGGCTAGTCCTGGCTATTGGATCTTCAGAGTCTTATGATCAATGGCTATTGCTTTTACCTTTGTTTCTTTTTCTCCCCTTGGACTCTCAAGGGCATCCACATTCTCTCATGCTGCAGGACCATCTTCCTTATTGGCTCAGCAGTTTTCTGGACATCCTAAATCTCTCTGGCTTTTGGCAACAATTTAAGGACCTTCTATAGGAATCTGGGTCGAATTTACATCAATGTGTGAAGAACATGGTGCAGCTGGTGTTCGGCAAGGAACTGTGATCCCTTTAGAGGCCCTATCAATGTTATGAGCTTCTTATTATACCTGAGTTTTGGAAAGCAAATTCTACAGATCAATAAATGTATTTTGTTCGGCAATCTCACCTGCTCACCTGTCAGTCAGCAAAGATTGTATTGTTTGTTGGTTACTTGTGAGCATTTAATTGGTTTGTCATCCTCAGCATAAGTATTTCTATATCAGGGCCATTTCTGTGTTTTTACAGTCTTTGAAATCTTGCAATGTGAACAACTCTCTTTCTCTTCGCTAGCTTTCATCTAAATTATATGCTTTTTTCTCAAGAGTTAATTTTCGATATTTTGGCATACTAATTCTGATTACTCATCTATTCTTATCATTTTTTTTCCCTCCCGAACTGCAACTTTGTGTTGTTACCTGTCTCTCATTATTTGTCTGTTACAGATTTGTTAAGGGCTTTGTCTTTGACTGCAAAAAGACTATCCTGAGCATTATTTGAAGCAGGCAGCCAGAGACTTGTGGCTGAAATGGAACCAATCCTATGCAGAAATCTTAAAGGGTATCTTTAAACGCGGCCAATACCGTACTTGTCTTGCATATATTTCTATGGTTTTACAAGTATAAATACTTATTACTGTAAATACCTATTCTGCTTTTGCATATATTGCAAAATATGCCCCCTGATTTCCCCTAATAATATAGTAATGCTCAGAAAACACTACAGCAAAAAAAAAAAAAATGTTTTCAAGATGTCATATCCTGCTTATATATGCTAATTATACTAATTCGGTGGGCAAATGCTATTTTGAATCTGTCATAAATCTAGTTTTTAAAACAGCATCCAAAGAAGATTTTTTTTTTTTTTTTTCAACTGCTTATAATGGTACTGTATGACAAATTGAAATGATATATAACAAAATGTAAATTCTCATCTATGGACCATTTTTATTATACTGAAAACAAAATTATTAATAAATGTCATTAATTTAACACTAAGATATAGGTTAAACGGCAATGGATTCAGTCGACATTTGTTTGCCATTTCAGTTTTTTTAAATTAAATCTGCTCTCCTCTCCCTAGTGCCTATCCTCACAAAGATTTCCAATTATGAAAGTACTTCTTAACCTAATTATGAAATACACTTTGATAAAGCAGGGGAGCGAGCAGCATGGCCAACCTAGGAGAACATGCCCCCTGGATAAGATGCTACATACATATTTCAGGTCAGCAGTGAGATTTGACAAAAATTAATTAGACTTGGGCAGAGCAAATGATGCCAGCACTGAGGACTACACAGCTGAGATGCCCTTTTATTTTATCTGCTGGTCACTGAACTTGGAAAATGAACCTTGCCTGGGCAACAGAACAAATGTTTGGAGATATTCTGGGTAAATGTATCTCCAAATGACAAAGTGTTAACTTATTGAAAACATCTAAAAATACAATAGTTTTAGAACTATTGCTGTTTTTATTGTGGTTTTCTTTTTTTTTTGCCTAAAAGTAGTTTTGGACAGGGAAGCACAAACACGTGTTCACGAGTTCCAATGAATTCCAAGTGTCAGTTTAAGAACTCATAAACCTATGCAAGGAGGTGAGAAGCCTTTGAATGATTTATTAAAAATCCCTGGTTTCACACAGCAAATTAGAGAATTACTGGTTCTTATAAGACTAAGTGTGCCAAGATACTAGTCAATTTACATACTAGCTGGACAAAATTTTACTCCCACACCTGTAGACACAAAGTGAACAGCTTTTATTTTAGGTTTTAATGTTACTGTACTTATAAACACAGTCTGTAATGCACTATGTATGGTGTTAGCAGCTGTTATTTTTCTAACTAGCCACAAAACATAGAGCTGTGAAACTGGTGGTTACTTTAGCTTTACAAATTGGCACCCTTAAGTTGTACATTATGGAAGTTATAATTCACAGACAGCTGGAAACTGACCAACTGTGCACTGCACTGCTGATCCAAATGAAATTGAACTAACTCCTCACAAAACAGAATACCAGTGCAAAGGTTCCATTCAAATTTGGACAGACTGTGACATCACAAGGTAGAACTGCACGTGCCATCACAAAATATGTAAAAAAAAAAATGTAAAAAACAAAACAAAAACAAAACTTCAAATTAACTCAGGTAGCCTGGGGATAACTATAAATAAACAGACTCCATTCAGAGTTACATTTACAATTGACCTGCCACATTAAAATGGGCCACTAAGCACCACGATAACTGCATTGTAATATAGTGTGAAAAAAGGTGCTCTCCCTATTATCTGCAGGCACTCAGGTAATGTGGAAGATCCATCCCCATATCATTCAACTAACCTTACAGAGCAATCATAGACCTATTTTTGCTGTCCAGGTTGGATGGAATTGAAACTCAAATAAATTCTCAGGTAAAACCTGTCATCAATGTAACTATTTAACAAACATATACAGGTATGTCAAAACCATGTTACAAACAGCATAGATTATCATACTAGATACTACAATATATTGCACTCCATGGGCTTCTGTTTATGTGTCTGCTATATTTTATGTATATGACTAATGTCAATTTTATGGAATTGACTCAAGGTACTAAACATTTTAGGTCCAGAATTTTTCCAAATCAGCTACTTTGCTCAAAATGCAAATTCCTATGCCAATTCTCGACAATTCCTTGTTTAGTAAATTAACATTTACATAGTTATTAAAATAAATAATAACTGTAGGTGGGTTCTTCCTTTCTTCCCTGTTAATAAAGTGTTGAATTCTATGTCAACTTTATGCCAAAGAATTGCTTAACAGGTAATAGTGGGTGGGATCTATATTTAATCTGGTTGTTTTTTTTTCAATTTCCAAAATGAAATCTAACTTACTTTTAAACTAAATTAATGTGTACATGTCAAGACTTTAATATTTAGATAGTTACTTATTTTCATGAATGAAAAAACAAGCAAACAAAAAAAAAAGTATAGTGCTTCCTGTCCACTTGAACAAAACCGTTGTAATTGTGATTAACCCCTTAAGGACACATGACATGTGTGACATGTCATAATTCCCTTTTATTCCAGAAGCTTGGTGGTTAAGGGGTTAAGCCATGTTCTGTTCTCCTAAGGCAGGGATAAATTATCCTACGTTTAGGTGACTTGGTCCAGTAGAGATCACTGACCACTTGTGCCAAGCTCCATGGAATTATTTATCTTAAGGAGCAGCAAAAAGTGAATAAATTGCACGGTTTCATGATAATATCTGTAGGTAGTTGTGCGGAAAATTACAGTCACCTCTTGAGATGCTGAATCTGTGATTTCCTAGCATCTCTTTCCTTCACCTCACCAGAAAAATCATTAGGCATTCAACCAAGAATAGTTGTGCTCACTCGATCCTTTACAAACAAATCCATTTAGCATATGGAACTTTAATTTGCACCTCGTCTTATACTCCATACATTTTTTATTTTTCTAAGAGGAAAACAAAAAACCACAGTTCCCTTGCTGCACTTGATACATTTTGGAATGGCTACTGTTTTTAGAGTAACACAACTGGTTTGTGATCTGCACACCTATTGTTTTCATTTTTCTTTTTTATTTATATGATGTGTCCCATTTCTTTCCATTTTTAGAGCGAATCCCATTATACTTGAATTTCAGGCAGTAACTTTACATACTCAACTGGTTCTAGTAATGACAGATTAGTTTGCTTATTTCAGTTTTGGCCATTAATATTGAAATGATTTATGACTCTATGGCAGTGTGCATATCAATGTTTAAGGAATGGCGTTGCTTACTTCTGCAAATAGCCACACAAATGATGCATAGTTTTCCAAATGTCTGTTTCTAATCTATGCTCATTTTAATGAAATTTTGTCTTTTGTGGTGCTTAATTTAAGCAAGAATTACATTAATGTAACAAAATTCTTGTGTAGGGCTGTTAATGGAAAACATTTTAAACTCACATCTTAAAGTCAATATTTTCAAAGGTACATGTTGCTGAGTAGTTAGTAGTTTCCACAAATTTGACCAAGCCACATACTCACTGACTCTGATGGGATGTAGGCATAATAGTTAATTGCAGTTTTTAGCGATAGCTGCTTATAGGGATAGCAATGCACTCTGCATTGGGCTTTCTAGGGTCCCTCCGTCATTGACTTGTAAGTTAAATATGGGCTTCAGAAACTCTTGGTCTCTCTGTGGTTTATGGGCTTCAGAAACTCTTGGTCCCTCTGTGGTTTATGGGCTTCAGAAACTCTTGGTCTCTCTGTGGTTTATGGGCTTCAGAAACTCTTGGTCTCTATGTGGTTTATGGGCTTCCGAAACTCTTGGTCTCTCTGTGGTTTATGGGCTTCCGAAACTCTTGGTCTCTATGTGGTTTATGGGCTTCCGAAACTCTTGGTCTCTATGTGGTTTATGGGCTTCAGAAACTCTTGGACTCTCTGTGGTTTATGGGCTTCCGAAACTCTTGGTCTCTATGTGGTTTATGGGCTTCCGAAACTCTTGGTCTCTATGTGGTTTATGGGCTTCAGAAACTCTTGGACTCTCTGTGGTTTATGGGCTTCAGAAACTCTTGGACTCTCTGTGGTTTATAGTTCCAGCAAACTGGGGCAAAATAAGTAATAATGAGCAATAGATTGTATGATTATGAGATCATATTCACACACTCAGATGGGAATGCAGAGAATGAGATTATATGCTATGCACAGTTCTCAAATGTTTCTAAAGTAAGAACAACAAGAACAATATACCTTGTGGCAATTGATTCATTTCATTCAAAGAAAAAAAAAAAGAAACTGATAGACGCCTACAGGACCTTCTACATTAACACAGCTATATTTTCCTAAAAGCTATAACTATAAAAATTATATTTCCTAGGGTATAGAAATAGTTCACAGAATTAAAATAAATGTTCATGGATTGAAAGATCTTTTTATAGGTGATCACGTTCTTCATATCACATCACAAAGGATTACACAAACCACAAACCCACAGGACCTTATTAAACCAATACTTTGCTTGCCGTTAGATCACAATGTCACTGCACCTGAAAATGTTAGGCTTAAGCTCCCTGGGGTACAGGTAACAAGTCATTAACTGATAAACCTTAACTTGACTCACCTCACACACACATGGACAGATGGGCTAACAGAAAATAATCACCTTGATAATCCCTACAAATTGCTTTGGCAGGTTGAAGAGATCAGATGGTCCAGATTTGTGTTAATTCCATAATTGCAAAGCAAGGATATACACCAGAAGATCAAATTTAACCTCTAGTTTATTGAGGTGTGATCTGATTTTTTTTTATTTTATTGGTAACTCCTTACACCCAAATGATTAACATTAATGAATCACGTAATTTAATTTAAACCATTTAGTTTATGTATGAAGTCACTGAACAGTACACTTATAGTCTGCATCTATTGTTAGGGGGTACGGTACTCACCATGGTCAATCAATAAAGAAGTACAGTAATATTCCCCGTTGTGCATTAGAGTTGGTATGGATTTACACACTACCTATTAAATACATGTAATGCAAGCACAACAATTGTGATTCAACTCTTAAAAAGTAGAGAATTACGCAGTAAGACTGCAGGGGCAAGATCTATACACCAAAAGAGCTTCATTAAGATAAAGTTGTGTTGGTGCTTAGGGTATCCATTAATACATTTTGATCAGCTACTTCCGAAGTTTTTACCAAGGCCCAGGAGAACTGTTGTAACATATGCAAGTCTGGCTTTTCACATGTAGTGTAAAAAGGAATTTAACCCCACCAAGACAGTGTCCTCCTCTTCCATACATGTAAAATACAATAACAGACAGGTATACTATCCCCATCACCCATATGATACCGTCCATGTCTTCTATTTATAATCTAATTATCTATATTGTGTGTGGTTTATCGCTAAGACCTGAATGTATATGTTTTCCAAATGCTGCCGCCAGACTGATTTTCCTCTCTAGTCGGTCCTCTCACCCCCCTGTCAGTGCTTACATTGGCTTCCTGTATCCTATAGGAGTCAATTCAAAGTGCTAACCCATACCTATAAAGCATTGACCAATTCTAGCCCCTCTTATATCTCTTCACAGACCCTTAGGTATGCCCCTTCTCGGTCTCTCTGCTCTGCCCGTGACCTTTATCCTGTCCGTTGCTCGCACACGTACATCTAACTCACACCTGCAGGACTTCTCGCGGGCAGCTCCCTTCCTATCCTCCCTGCCTACCGCCATCAGACTATCCCCCTAGTGTTTAATCATTTAGGAAGCACCTTGAAACCTCTCTCTTTAGGAAAGCTTATGGCCTCCCAGAGTAACCTCTACCTCATGTACCTGTCTCGTGCGCTCTCCTAAAGGGCAGCACTCTACTGTCACGGCTGCTAGTGTGGTCCAACACGCAGAAACTATGTAAACATATACATAAAAAAAGGAAAGGAAATAAAAGGACAGAGCGTAAACCGGACCTTAGAATGGCCGGACTAATACGCTAGAGATAGAGAATGGTCAAAGGGAAAGCCGAGGTCAAGGAAGCCAGAAATACTCAGATACCGTTTAAACAAGCCAAGTCAGGGGAACCAGAATTCGGAAGATCAGGATACCAGGAAGTAATATTCACAAAGATAAATGCAGTCTCGGGAACCAGGAACAGGAAACCACGACAGGGCAAGGAACTGTAGTGAATTAGGGATTTAAATATCCCTCTCTGGGCTCTGATTGGTCAGAGGGTGACCTCTGACCCCAGAACATGCGCGTGCGTTGGCGTCGTGACGTCACACACATCTGTATAAATTTGAGGGGCAGAGCTTGTGGTGTGCGCGACCACGTGGTCAGCGCCATCTTTGATTTGGGCGCAACGCCCAGAAGACGCGGAGGAGCGGTTCCCGGCTCGCCAGCGAGCAGATAAGCTCGCAATATCGTCGAGGTCGTGCAGGCCGGGTAGCCGCAACATCTACTCTCTCCTCCAGCTCTGCTTCACTCCCACCTTATTTGATTGCTATTTCCTGTCCTACTGTGTTTTACAGCCCACTTCCTATAGACTAAGCTCGTTTGAGCAGGGTCCACTACAACCTATCGTTTCTGTAAGTTTTCTTGTAATTGTCCTATTTAAAATTAAATTCCCCCTCTTATAATATTGTAAAGCACTATGGAATCTGTTGGCGCTATATAAATGGCGACAATAATAATAATATATAATTACATGATATTTATCTTGTTATTCGCCACATTCGAGGACATGATAAATCTTTGAGCGATAAATCAGTGGGCTTTGGCTCCCAATAATTTTACTTTGAGTTTTTTTGAATAGTTCAAATAAGAACCCAAATTTAGATTGTTAGATTAATATACAGGGTTGCCTAAAAGTAGGTGCACAGTATAGTTTATTTGCATTTTATTACATTGTTTATTACAGTTATAATTGTTTAATACTATTAATCTTGTAATTGTTCGATATGGCTTCCATCAACAATGCGAAAATCCTCGAACCTGTCCAGTACACTGACACATGGTGCAACACAAATTCCAGGCCGCATTAATGTAGTTGACTCAAGTTTGCTGTCATTATTCACAATAACCGTAAAAAAAAATACAAAAATAATTCTTTAATCTGCCCTCCAGTATTCTTTCCAACTGCCACACTGATATTTAAATGCCTGGACGTTAACGGCCACTTAGTTGTGTGTCATAGTGTATGTGTACCCATATAATCTATTGAATGATAGATTTAATTGATTCAACTGTATACCTACTTTTGGACCACCCTGTATAGATCTGTAGGCAATCAGTAGGAAGCTCTCCAGTTATGGTGAACATTTAATTTCCAAGATGCTACTCACATGTAGCTGTCAGAGTTCCAAATTAATTAAAGAGCTACTTGTTGGCTACAGCTTATTTCCATAAGGTTCCATTTTTTTTTTTTTTTACCTCGTCAGTTTCTTTATATAAATAAGATTGGCCCCAAAATTGACAAATGTTGCTGCTAAAATCTTCTAATTATGCCCATCTGTCAAGGATGTGCATAACAAATATAAAATAAATGCATACTCCACAAAGGAACGTAACAATTAACTTCATAATACTATTGTAAACCAAAAAAAGATCTTTACTCACAGGCAAAACAATGTGCTCCCCTCTACCCCTAACATTGCGAAGAATACTTAATCTCGGTTAGCAACGAAAAAGCCAATATTCTGCTTGAAAATTAACAGGACCCATGTCTTTATATATTTCAAAGATAATGGACAGCGGAGAAGCCCATGGCATGGCTTATAAAGCCATCGTTCTAGTTAATGAGGTATTAAAAAATAAAAAAATAAAATAAAAAAAATAAAAAGTATAATCTTTCATTAACTTAACTGAACTCCCTTTGAGGCAACAGTATGCTCCCACTCTGTCAGGACAAAGAAGGATACATTCTGTATTTTAATTGGGGTTAGCTACAAGGCTAGTTGGCTTCAAATGCTTTGTTTACCAGACTTTAGCTTTATGGATAAAACAATGACAATAATATTCAAGATAATAATGATAATAATACCATAAAAGAAGCTGTTGTAGCAACAAAATGCCTAGGAAAGTAATAAAATGAAAAAACAAAAACAAAAAAAAAACAACAGAACATAACTTCATGGGATATTGGAGATCATACTGTTTCTAAATAATTGCCAAAAGTAGAGTACTTTACATAAACATGCAAACTCACAAACTGCATCAAATGAAGGAAGAAATATGTTTGGTTAACAAAACACAGAATTAGGCCTCCATGTTATTTCAAAGTAGTTTGATTTGACACAAATTCAAAGTTTTTTTTTTTTTACAAGTTGTTCAAGAGACTATATCATAAGCATGGTTAGCAATAAATATTAATCACACGTCTCATAAATACTGCATGTTTTTCTTAAGGTAAAGGAAAGGAGACATGTGTGGCATGTGAAGTAATCAAAAGAAAACAAAGAAAACATGCCAAGACTAGTAAGGAACTTCCAGCCCACATAAGCACATATTCAGACAGAGGAACAAAAGCGACCACTGTAATGTCTGCAAACTAGCCCAAGGAGAGGCACCCCTATTCCCCACCTAGAGATCACTCAACCTCCACCACCGGTAAGACAGAGTCCCAATATGCAGATGTATTCCTGTTAGTATTCATGCAGACCAGCATGAAGGCCATATCAGACAGCCACGATGCAACTTGATGAAGTTATGAAGAAGCAGAAGCAGCGGTAGCAGAGTTGGAATAGCCAGTTGTGGTGTAATAGCTTTAGGGGTCTTGCATGCTGGTGTCGATTGATAGCGCCCCAGATCGGGTTTTAGAAACTGCGTCAGACTCAGGTAGTAGTGCCCAATTTTGTCCTTAGAGGGGAGCGTCTAGAGCTCCGAGGGAGACTGCCTTCTCCAGGGTCTGCTCGGAATGCAGAACAGGCTCCACTGCCATTCTAGAAGGTAAGTATTCTTACGTCCAAAACAGCGGTAATAGGGCCCAGGGTGGACCGGGATGACTCCCACCAGTCCAAAGATGGGGGAAGAAAGGCATTACAAATACAAATATTTTTTTAGTAGCTATAACTCAAACGAAAACATGTCATGCATGCATTTACTTATGCATTTTTCCATTGGGGTTATATCTAAAATCAGCTTGCAAAACCTGTAGTGCTTTTGTCTGCTGTGTTTACAAGTCCTCCCCATCTAACCCCACCCAGACTTTCTGTGACTGTCCAATCACATACATTTCAAAGTAGCTCAATGAGAAGTCTTGGTAATGTAGGTGCTCTGATCAGTTGGTGCCTCTTGAGTTTAGCATCACTAAGCTAACCAAACTAGGACGTAACAAGACCCGTTGTTTGCTTGAATGCCAGGGGTGTAACCAGATTAATTAATAAAAGTGTCAATTTCTGTGGAAAAAAAGAGGACACTCTTCACACACAAAGCTTTTCAGCAAGATAAAGTGCTTTTGGCGTCCAGTGTCCCCATTTACATATTGGATCGATTAATGATATTTGCATATTAACCGTGTTCCATATTTGTAACTATTTGTGTAATTATTTAAAACTACCAACTATTATTATTGTGAATATTTCTTAAATTTCAGTTTCCATGTAAGTCTCTTGTTTATGCAAATTTTTAAGCAGGCCATCCAAGAATGGTTCTTTACTAAGCAGGCTGACCGTTTAACAGAAGAACTGGAATAGAACAGACTTGTACAGCACCCTGTACAGGACACATTGTTCGGACCGCTGAGAGACATTTAATGCCTTTGCTCTCTAGTTGTACATGATGTCTCTCACTGCTCAGAATCAAGCCAAAGCACGAATCCAACCTGCCAGTTCTAACGGCTGAGACTTCTCTGAGCACGCACAGAAGCATACACGGATGTGAAGGCCTTTCCACTAACGCTCTTCGTAAAAAATTTCAAACCTATTTTTATCTTTTCACTGCTCAAATCTGTCACATTAGAGAGCAATTCAAGTTGAAGAAAAATGTGCAAACGAAGAAACACAAGGGCTGAAAGATGACCCTAAACAGCAGGATGGAAGCAAAACCCACCCAGAGCTAAACTATCTTCTGCTGGCAGTGTGAAAACAGCGCAGCATGTATGGTGAGGATGACAAAAGGGAGAGGGAAAGCTTTTCAGTACATATTCCCTTTAAGCTTCTTCAAAGGGAAACATGATTGCAATTCTTTTGTGCTTACTATTTTTAAGATAATATAATATACATATAATATAATCACCAAATGCATTTCTATTAAACATGTCTATCTGTATGAGATGAACCACTGATTCTCATACAAGAAATAAGCAAACATGCAGTCTCAAAATATTACTACCTCAAAAAAGCCAATAAGACTTATCTACTTAATTGTGAAATTCCAGAGTTTCAAAGAAAATATAAACTTTTTGTCAGGAATAGCCTAGTTGGAACAATAAAACTATGTTTTCAGTTTGGCTAAACGTGCCAGGAATCTTAGACTTAATTTGAATTACCACTTCATACTTTCCTGAATTACCCTGAATTTGCAGAATCTTATGATATAGTATAAATCACTTAATATGTTTGTGATAACAAAGACATAAACGACAAGCGTGTTTGCAAACTGCAAGAAAGAATAGCCCTGAGAGGGAGCTCAACAGCAAGGGATGCATTACTACGCTTGTCCTAAAAGATACACATCTCAATAACATGACAAGCAGGTAAGATCTGTGTCATGTAAAATTTCAAGTGGGTGAAATTATATTACCAAAGTTACAGTGGGTCAAACTAATGGGAGTTTTACTTTTATCATCATTCCCATCATGTTTTGATTCCGATGAATTAAGAATGTGATAAAAATCCATGAATCGCCCTTCACAGGAAGGCTTACCTCACATGCACAAGAAGCATAACTTCTGCATTAGTAACAGTTCAGCAAGAAGCAGGTCTTGGGAACCCTTGGTTTTGGATCTGCTTCTTTGAAAATGCAGTGTTTACATTAAAATTCCTGCAGAGATATACTATACTCATCAGAACAACTAAATTAAGCTGTTGTTTTGCTGACTATAGTTTCCCTTTAACTTACTCTGTTCTGCATGCCAGGACTACTTTTCTGTGCACTGGGGTAATATGTATTTCACACGGGAATGCTGGGGATTAGATCTATGTATTATTATTATTATTATTATTATTATTATTGCCATTTAAATAGCACTAACAGATTCCGTAGCGCTGCATATCTTTGCATACTTCTACCTGTACTAATTTGTTGGATTGTATGTTTTGAACACACATGTTCTTGTAACATATTGTAAAAAAAAAAATAAGTGGACTCATCATCATTATATGCAAAATTAGGCCTGGAGAATTTACCGTAAAAACCCAAATTTGGTCCAGCGAATACTCCATTTGGACCTGAATTGACGCGCCAGGAAACCCCACAGCACACGAGTGTTCAGTGTTGCATAGAACACTGAGGGAATTGGGTGAGAGGTAAGTGATCCCAACAAGCTGTTGGACATATGGCCTCACATTTGACTCTAGAATATTTTGGTATACAAAGGAATTCATGGTCGACTCAATGAATGCAAGGTTCTATGGTCATGTGGCTGCAAAACAAACCCAATTTATTACCCCTCCACCACCATGCTTGACAGTTGGTTTGAGGGGTTCGTGCTGATATGCTTTGTTTGATTTTGAATATTCACAAATAAGTCTTGCACTCAAACCCCTACAACTCATGGGCAGCAGCAACGACTATAGTACAGTACACAGCAGCCCCAACACATACAATAAAAACCAAAGGAAAGAGTTACTTGCACACTATCCCAAATTCATATGCATATTTAAATAACTGGAGGTAATTTTAAGTTATTTAAATATGCATAGGAAGTTTGGAAAGTAACTATATTCTTTGTTTTTTTTATTGTATGTATTGGGTCTGATGTAGTCATTGCTTCCGCCCAGGATTAGAAGGAATTTGAGTGCAGGACTTATTTTTGTATATTTGTATTTGCCATGTTGCAATCCTGCTTCCCAGCTCATGTGTTCCCCATTAAAGGTTAATAAGTATGTAGGGGTTTAGATAAATAACCCTTTTTTTCTCATTAGAGATTTTCTGCCAGGAGCTGAAAGAAGCAAGGTGAATCAGAGAAGAGATCTCTCATCTTTCTTCTTCCCCTTACAATACTTCCCCTAACTTCACTCCCTCTGCTGTTCTATGTTCATTCGCACCTGCTACATTGGAAGAGGTTTCTGCTCTGCTCCACTCCTCCTGCCCCACCACCTGCTCCCTAGATCCAATTCCCTTGCATCTCATCCGTACTCTGTCTTCTTCTCTTTCTCAAACTCTCAATCTCTCTCTCTCCTCTGGTATATTTCCATTGCCCTTCAAACATGCAACTGTAACCCCAATTCTAAAGAAGCCCAATATTGACCATAACTACCCATCCAACTATCGTCCTATCTCGCTACTGCCTTTTGCATCCAAGATCCTTGAAAAAATTGTGTATGCGAGATTGACAGACTTCCTCGAGTCCAACTCACTGCTAGACCCGCTTCAGTCTGGTTTCCGCGCTAAGCACTCTGTGGAAACGGCACTGACCAAAGTATCCAATGATCTACTCGCTGCATAATTTCGTGGTCACTACTCTATCCTAATTCTCCTTGACCTGTCTGCGGCTTTTGACACTGTTGATCATCAACAGCTTCTTCTCATCCTCCGCAATATCAGTCTACAAGATATTGCTCTCTCCTGGTGCTCCTCCTACCTCTCCCAGCGCTCTTTCAGTGTTTCTTTCTCTGGCTCTGCTTCTTCTCCCCATCTCCTCTCTGTTGGTGTCCCCCAAGGTTCAGTCCTTCCTACTGTTCTCCATCTATACTGCCTCCCTTGGTAAACTCATTGGCTCCTTTGGCTTCCAATATCATTTCTATGCATCGCGGTTGGGGGGACTCCCAGGGAACCACCCCGCGGCAGATCTTCCTCCTGGC